>CM039522.1:11650127-11667866 GCA_022433055.1 Begonia peltatifolia
TTCTATCCAAAGTGAATATAATCGAATTTCCATTGCAGAGCTGTCAAAAATATCTTCTAAAACTGTCGTTTTAGGTCAAGAAATAAAAGTTTCAAATTTTACGAAATTTTACGATACTAGTGTAAGGTGTTGGTATCAGAATAGTAGCGAACAAGAAATAGGTAGGATTTTCAGGGCGTTACATGTTACATACTTGTGTTTATTTTGGATGTTGTATTTATTTTGTTATATTTGTCGTTTTTTAAAATTTGCTCATTTTTCTTAATTTTTTAGTTTAAAAAAATACCTTCGGTGGAACCAAGACCGGTTTCGGTTTTGGGATAAAAATCCTGAAACCAATATGGTTGGTTTCGATCCGGGCTCGGTACCGGACCGAACCGACAAGTAAGATCGAGGATGAGGACCCCCACACTAGAGGGTGGTAACTTATTGTTCTAGACAAAAAACATAATAAACAATATCATATTTGCTTGAAATATTTACCACATATTTAACATATTATGAGAAAATAATTTGAAAAGTTTTTTTATTTTTTAACATTTGTAGAATTTATTATAATATTTTATGTCTATTTTATAAAATATTATAATAAATCGTGTAAGTGTTGAAAAATCACGAAACTTTTCAAATTATTTTCTCATAATATTCTAAATATGTAGTAAAAACTTCAAGAAAACTTACTATTATTTGTTTTATTTTTTAAGATCATTACTGTGATGTTTTTAAAATTTAACTTAGGATAAAAAATAAAATAAAACATAATTGTGGGGTGTTTGTCAATTCAAACACAGTAAATTTTTTCTTGAATTGGAACATCAAACTATACACGTTTACCGAATCAACTAAATCTGTTACATGGACGATAAAATAGTTACAACCTTCTCCCCCAACTTTCCATCTTCCTTTTCTTCTCCATTTTCAAATATTCATTATACAGTCTTCTTCATCTTCTCCCACTACTACGAGCTCAAACCGAGACATCTTTGATCGTACCCATTTGAGGAAAGCTTCTGCAAAAATGGAAAATCTATTGCGTTCAACCGACGAAAACAATTTCTTCTGTCGTCTCTGCATTTAGGTGAACGACCCAGTCATAGATGGCGCTAGATCGTTTGGGCTGGCGACTGTGGCTTGCCAGCAAGAGCCCCAAGTGCTTGAGAGAGCAAGTTTGTTTCCCATCTCTATCTTTCTCCCCATTTTCTTGTAGGTTTTCTTTCCTTTCGCATTCCAAGCTTTTCTCTCTTCATTTCTTCAGTATTAATGCATTACTCTCTTTCTCTCTCTCCTTCTTCATTCTATCTTTATTTTCTCCATCATTAACCGGTTTAAATTATTTGTTTTGTTGATTTAATCACTTGGGTCATATGCTTTAAACAAAGACTGTATTTTTATGTTTCAATTCGGTGAAATCTCCGACTTGAGATGCTCTTTGATGTTGGTTTCTCTCTGGTGTTAGATTAATTAGAATTAATAAATCTTAAAACAAAAAAACTTAATTCTTAAATCGATACGTTAGAAATTCTACAATGAAATCATTAAAGCGATAAACACATATCCGGATCTATTGTTTGATTGCAAAATACTGAAAAATCAGGTGCGTGGATCTTTCAAATTTGACAATTGCCTTCTCAAACACTCTTTAGAGTGATGCTGGCTCCAAAGAGGCAAAATGTCTAATTGTGAATTTGGGACCATAACTATTTCATTAACCTAATTGGATAATTTACTATTTTGCACATCACAAATTGGTAAATTATCCCTAATGTCTCTACACATTGTAATATGACCATATTATATTCAAT
The DNA here is from genome assembly GCA_022433055.1 of Begonia peltatifolia. Taxonomy (NCBI): domain Eukaryota; kingdom Viridiplantae; phylum Streptophyta; class Magnoliopsida; order Cucurbitales; family Begoniaceae; genus Begonia; species Begonia peltatifolia. Next base: position 11,651,930 of record CM039522.1, read on the forward strand.
ATACTTCAAAGTTCTTTAAAACTATATTAAATCACTTTAATATTGAGTTAAACACGATGATAATATAATATATAATTTATAGTTTGATAATTTAGATCTAAATAGAATTAAAAATCTTTATAATTCCAACAATCTCTCAATTAAATCAAATTATAAACTAATCAATTACACTTTATAACCTTATCCTTATGATATCAAATTTTATTATCATCTAAACAGACTATACTCAAACAATCTCATCCATCAATTATATCGATACAGGATTAAAGCGGCTTTCGTTATAATTATCATAAATAAACCTATCAATGATCACAAACACCAACATAATCAAATGACATAGATCAAATATGGACGTGTAGCATGAAAATTACATGTAATGTGATTTAACATGTCTATTTTCAACTGGTGCAACCAAAACTTTATTCAGATCATTTAAACTCAAATGTCATAGTGAATTAAATGAATACCTCATAAAATGAATAAAGCAATAACCAAAATATTCATTATAAATGTCTATAAAATATAATCACATAAAATATACATACTCCCACTAAACCTTAATATCTCCAAGAGATACAACCCCCATATGAGCAACATGCTCATGAAATATCTTAGGTCGTAATCTCTTGATGAGCGGATTTGTAAACATGAAGTATGTTCTAATGTGATCTATAGATATTTAGATATTTGACTACTCCGGACCCTTTTCTTCACATCAAGGAACTTGATGTCTACAAACTTAGATTTTGAGAAGTTCCTGTTGTTGTTGGAGAACATCACAGCTGACTGGTTGTCATAAAATCTGAAATAATCTTTCAATACCATTCGAGATTTGTAATCTCGTAACAAAGTTACTTAGCCATAATGTCTGGTCAGATCCCTCATAACATGCTATAAACTTAGCTGTTATAGTAGAAGAGGCCGTAATACCCTACTTAGCACTCTTTCAGGAGATAGGTCCTCCAGCGAAAAGAAAAATATAGTTCGACATTGACTTCAAGTCATCTTGGCATCCAGTAAAATCAGAGTCAGTGTACCCAATGATCTCGAGCTGATCTAATTTCTTGTATATGAGCATGTACTCTTTGATTCTATGTAAGTATCTGAGTACACTTTTTTATAGTCTTCCAATGATATAATTCAGGATTGCTCAAGTATCTACCTTACATGCCAACTATGTACGCAATATCCGAACGCGTGCATACTTGAGCATATATTAAGCTTCCTACAGCCGAAGCATAAGGAACATTTAGCATTTCTTTGACTTAAAAATCACTTGAGGGGCATTGAATTTTATTTATTTTGTCTCCTTTGGCAATAGAGGTATCTCCTGGTTTACATTCTTGCATGCCAAATCTTTTCAAAACCTTCTCGATATAGCTCTTCTGTGATAATCCAAGTATAGCTGTAATAACCCGAAAATTTTAGATTTTTAAATTTTATTCCCGAAACTTTTAATTTAAGTTCAGTTGGAGTTTCAAAAAATATTTTATTAGAAATATTAAATTATAAAACTTGGAGTTTGGTTTTGTGGTGGGTTTCAAAATTTTAAAGTCGGGTGTACCTAAAATTAACGAATTTACGGACGATTAAAACACGTGAGGACATTTTGGTAATTTGTAATTAAATTAAAAGTTTAATAATTTTAAAAAAAAATTTATAAGGTGGAATGGCTTCGGGTGGAAGCCATTCCACCGTGTTGTCGCGCGGCCGAGAGAAAAGAGCGCCCAAGAGAAGCAAGCCGAAGGAAGAAGGGAGTGTGCTGCCGACGAACGACGACCGTGCGAAGGGGGTGCCGACGAGCTAGAGGGAGAAGTTGGTTCGGCCTTCTCGCGCTGAAAGACCGAAGGTATGTGTCCCCTGTTTTCGGTTGTTCTTGAACTCCCGACGGTTAGAGCTCGGTTGTTGGGGCATTTTAGAATCTAGTGTGTGTGTGTTCTGGAGCCAGTGTGTGGCTCGGCCCTCCCGTGACAAAACCCGACCGAGAACAGGGAGTTTTCCCTTTCGGTTTTGTCCTGCTTAGATGGCCGAGCATGAAATTGTTCTTACTTCTAAGTCTTTGAAATTTCATGCTAGAATTTAAGAGGAATAGAAGTGAATTTCATGGTGCAATGGGCGGGTTGAGAAATGCACGATTTTGGTGAAGAGAACCGTGAGGATTTTTGGTGCTGCCATGCTATTTTCTAATTAGGAACTCCCCAAATTATTAATATATGCATTGGTAGACCGAAATGTGATTGTTCGGTGAAGGAATTGGCGAGATTGGATCGAAGTTGAATTTTGGGCTATTTTTCGTATAAAAACATATTCTGTTTTTGGCCGTTTCAGCCTGGCTTCGGTTAATCGTTTCCAATTTCATTTTTATGGATTAAAATAGGTTGTTATAGGGACGTATCGCCACTGGAATCGTTCGATTCCGATATCCGACGCAAACGTTATGCGCGTCGGAAGTTATGTCGGATTTTGGTCCGAGTCAATTTAGTGAGCATTTTTCGTGGAATTTCGACGTGTGACAGTGTCATGTCTGTTTTTGGTGCGTAAAGCTAAATTGAGTGAGTTTGTGTTAAAGAAAAACAAAAAGTTGAAATTTTATAAAAAGGGGCAGATTCGGTTTCAGGGTTTTTCCACCTAGCTGCGGCTTACCGTTTTAAAATCCGTCTTAATATGTTAGACTAGGTTCCTAAGGGGACGTTTAGCAACTTGAATCGTCCGATTCTGTTAACGGACGCAAAGGTTATGCGCGTCCGAACTTTAGGCTGGTTTTCGGGCGAACCACATTAGTGATCTGTTTTAACTGAAATTTCATTGACTTAATTAAGAGATGTCATTTTTAGCTATTTGATGAATTTTGAAGCGAGATTGATGAGTGTTTGTTTGTGTTTTAGGTTGATAACCTTTTTGGCATAACCGTTCGTCGAGTGAGCGTAGGACGCCAGATAAGTAGTGCATGCATGCGTTTTGCCCAAGTCGGCCTACACCGTAGAACTTTAGGGTTTATGTGATTTAATTATGGTGTGCGTGCGTATTGTTTGATATGCATCATATTTTAAAAATGTGAACGACAATGGTTTTGAGCATGTTTTGAGTATGTGGTGAGACGTGTGGCGGTGGTACCGTGGATCCCGCTAGTGTGCGGGTCGGTGCTTCACCAGTCATGGATTCCGCTCGAGGAGTGGGCCGGCTGGGCCGTCATGCGGCGTGAATGTGTTGACAGTGAGGGTGATGGGCAATGGTACCGCGGATCCTACTAGTGTGTGGGCCAGTGTAACACCAGTCGCGGATTCTGCTCGAGCAGTGGGCCGGTTGGGCTTTCGCGAAACGTGTGCGTAAGGCAACTGTGGCCCCGTGCTGGGGAGGCTGGGACGGGGGCGACGTGTCAAGGTGTAGTGTGGCGCGAGGTACACCTTTACCCTGATGTGGTTGCCGTGTGGTGATGCGTGTGTGTAGCTTGTGGGCCTCGTTGCTGGGAGGCCGGGACGGTGGCGACATGTCAGGGTGTAGGGTGGCGTTAGGCTACACTACGCGTCACAGATGTGACAACATGAGTGTGAGTGTAGAGACTGCATGTGGTAGGATTGCATTGTCGGCTTTTACTTTCATATCGCATTACTTACTGAGTGTTAGACTTATGTTGTGTGTTCTGTGATGTAGGTGCTGACGACCTTGCTGGTGAGCCTCGAGAGCCTAATCCTGAGGCATAGGATGGTTGGCGGCGTGCGACCGAGGCACCGGATGGCGGATTTTGTTAGGGTGACCCGACCCGTGGAGATGGTAGGTGGTGGCCTGGTTTGTTTGCAGATATTTTCTTTTGTGGTAATTATGTACAGTCGATGAGATGAGTTGTATATGCGTCAGTGTATAGATGTATATGGAGTGCGAGTGATTTTCGCGACATACGCATATATTTTACATGTAGGAGCTTGGAATTACTCTATACTGTGAATTTTCTTCGCTTGCATTTGATGGATTTTCGTTGTCTTCATACTCTGATTTTGTTATGGTGATTTCTCTGGATGATGGATAGATAAATATTGTTAATTTTTGGTGAACTGTGTGCAGGGTTTTAAATTTTTGGGATAGCCAGTTTTTAGGCGTTACTCTACCGAAATATCGGGAGAGGGGTTGGGAGTCGAGAGGATATGAAATAGGTTGAGGTTTGTACAGTGAATGCTAGAGAAGTGTAGATGAGCGTGGGAATGCGGCGTGATCGCAGGTGTGCAGGGCACGCAACCCTACGGGTACTCACTGGTCGGGCAGCGCCGGGTGAGGGTGTGCGCGTGGACGTACTGTACACCGGCAGGGTGCGTGGAGTATGCGGCGCTATGAGCGTGTGCGAGACACAGTAACGTTGAGTTGGTACGTGCGACACCGCGAGGGTGCGCGCGGGGTGTCGAAGTGGGGACGTGAGTGCACGGCACCGGATTATGTAGTTCGAGGGGTGCATCGGATTCTTTCCTAAGATTTCGTGTCTTACCGTTTTATCTTAAACTATCTTAAATGGTTTTCTTTTCCGCTGCGTAGTTTTCGTGTTGAGGATTTGTAACACCCCGAGAAACCCCGCGTTCCTAGTGCGCTACAGTGCATCTACACACTACACAAACTAACACTTGACATAACTCACTTAATTTAATACCCCTTTCGTTTTCAAATCATTTTCAAAAGAACATTTGTGAGTATGAAAAATTTTCGACTCGATTCGAAAACAACTCGCGTCCCGAAGAGGGAACACGAAGTCCTCAACATAAAAGCCACGCAGCGGAAAAGAAAACCATTTAAAACAGTTTAAGATAAAACGGTAAGACTTGAAATCCAAGGAAAGAATCCAACGCACCCCTCGAACTACACAATCCGGTACCGCGCACTCACGTCCCCACTTCGACACCCCGCGCGCACCCTTGCGGTGCCGCACGTGCCAACTCAACATCATTGTGTCTCGCGCACGCTCACAGCGCCGCGTGCCCCACGCACCCTGCCGCTGTACAGCACGTCCGCGCGCACGCCCTCACCCGGCGTCGCACGACCCGTGAGTACCCGCAGGACCGCGTGCCCCGCGCACCTGCGATCACGCCGCACTTCCACGCTCATCTACACTTCTCTAGCATTCACTGTACACACCTCAACCTATTTCATATCCTCTCGACTCCCAACCCCTCTCCCGAAATTTTGGCAGAGTAACGCCTAAAAACTGACTATCCCAAAAATTTAAAACCCTGCACACAGTTCACCAAAACTAACAATATCTATCTATCCATCATCCAGAGAAATCACCATAACACAATCAGAGTATAAAGACAACGAAAATCCATCAATTTCAAACGAAGAAAATTCACAGTATACAGCAAATTCCAATCTCATACATGTAAAATATATGCGTACGTCGCCAAAATCACACGCACTCTATATACACCTATACACTGACGCATATACAACTCATCTCATCGACTGTACATAATCACCACAAAAGAAAAATACCCGCAAACAAACCAGGCCACCACCTACCATCTCCACGGGTCGGGTCACCCTAACAAAAATCCGTCATCCGGTGCCTCGGTAGCACGCCGCCAACCATCCTATGCCTCAGGACTAGGCTCTCGAGGCTCACCAGCAAGATCGTCAACACCTACACCACAGAACACACAACATAAGTTTAACGCTCAGTAAGTAATGCGATATGAAAGTAAAAGGCGACAATGCAATCCTATCACATGCAGTCTCTACACTCACATTCATGTTGTCACACCTGTGATGCGTAGTACAGCCGCACCAAGGTAAGGAGGAAGCTCACGCCACCCTACACCCCGACACGTCGCCACCGTCCCGGACTCCCCAGCAACGAGGCCCACAAGCTACACACAAGCATCACCACATGGCAACCACATCAGGGTAAGGGTGTACCTCGCGCCACACTACACCCTGACATGTCGCCCTCGTCCCAGCCTCCCCAGCACGGGGCCACAGTTGCCACACACACACGTTTCGCGACAGCCCAGCCGGCCAACCCCTTGAGTAGGATCCGCGACTGGTGTTGCACTGGCCCACACACTAGTAGGATCCGCGGTACCACTGCCCATCACCCTCACCGTCAACACATTCACGTCGCATGACGACCCAGCCGGCCCACCCCTCGAGTGGAATCCGCGACTGGTGAAGCACCGGCCCGCACACTAGCGGGATCCGCGGTACCCCCGCCATACGTCTCACCTCATACATAAAAACATGCTAAAAATCATTTTCGTTCACGTTTTTAAAATATGATGCATGCCAAACAATACGCACACACACCACAATCAATCACATAAACTCTAAAGTTCTACGGTGTAGGCCCACTTGGGCAAAACGCATGCATGCACTACTTACCTGGCGTCTTAAGGTCGCTCGATGCACAGCTTCGCAAAAAATGTCTCAACCTAAAACGCAAACAATCACACATCAATATTCATCTCAAGATCCACCAGATAACTAAAAATAACCTTCCTTAACTACACTCATGAAATTCCAACTAAAACGGGCCATTGGTTTGGTTTGGCCGAAAACCAGCCCAAAGTTCGGACGCGCATAACTTTTGCGTCCGTCAACAGAATCGAACGATTCAAGTGGCTAAACGTCCCTTTAGGAACCTAGTTCAACATACTAAGATGGATTTTAAAACGGTAAGCCGTGGATAGGCGAAAAATGCTAAAAACCGAATCTACCATTTTTTTATAAAATTTCAACCTTTGTTTTTCTTCAACCAAAACTCACTCAATTCAGCTTTACGCACCAAAAACAGACATGCCACTATCACACGTCGAAATTCCACGAAAAATGCTCACTAATTTGACTTGGACCAAAATCTGACATAAACGTCCAACGTGCATAACTTTTGCGTCGGATATCGAAATCGAACGATTCTAGCTGCCATACGTTCCTCTAACAACGTATTTTTAACCCACAAAACAAAATTTAAAACGATCAACCTAAGCCTAGCCAAAACGGCCAAAAACAGAATATGTTTTTATACAAAAAATAGCCAAAAATTCAACTTCGATCCAATCTCGCCAGTTCTTTCACCAAGTAGCCACATTACAGTCCAATATGCATAAACTAATGACAATTCGAAGCTTCTTGATCAGAAAGTTCGAATGGTAGCCCAACCCTACCTGGTTTTCTTCTCAAAACTAGGACACCACCGATGCCCCCCTTTTTCCCTTGCTGCAAACCCCTCCATACCTTGGCACAATAAGCCCAGGCAGGAACACAGGTAGCCTACATCTTCGGCCCCCACAAATAGAGAGGAGGAGCAGGGGACATTCCCACCTGTCCTTGGTCGGGTTTGGGACGGAATGCCGAGCTCCCAGCGCGCCCACCCCAGCCTCCACACACCAAGAACCGAGATCAAACAAAGCGGGAGTTCAGAAGCAACCGAACTTCCCACTTGTTGGCGGAAAATTGAACGGGAGGAGGGCAGTTTACCTTGGGTCTTCGGCACGGAAATGGCTGAGCTACACATCGTTCCCGACTTGTCGGAGCCCCTTACCCACGTCGACTGCCGCTAACTTCTCCTCCGATCGTCGGCCGTCATCGAAGCTCGAAGCTTTCTCCCCTCTCCCGCGTCTCCCTCTCGGCTCTCTCGGCACCAAGGAGTAACAGCCGAATGGCTTCCTCCCGAAGCCATTCGGTTGTTATATTAGATTTTTTTTTTTTATAAATAAATAAAGATTACCAAAATACCCTCACCTGTTTTTATCGTCCGTAACTTCGCCAAATTTTCGTCCTCCCGACTTAAAATCTCGAAAACCACCACAAAACTAGACTCCGAGTCTTAAAATTTTAAATTTTCCCGTTGAAATATTTCTCAAAACTCCGACTGAGATTAGATTAAAAATTTCAGAAATTAAAATTAAAATTTAAAATTTTTGGGTCATTACAAGATTTCGTGTTTCCTCTTCGGGACGCGAGTTGTTTTCGGATCGAGTCGAAAATTTTTCATACTCACAAATGTTCTTTTGAAAATGAAAGAGGTATTAAATTGAGTGTGTTATGTCAAGTTTTAGTGTGTGTAGTGTGTAGATGCACTGTAGTGCACCGGGAACGCGGGGTCTCTCGGGGCGTTACAATACCTCGACAACTATCTCGATATATCTGGATTCCTAATACAAAAGTGGTGTCACCAAGATCTTTCATTTCAAATTTCTTTAAAAGAAATTTTTTTGTGTCCTGCAACAAGGTTGTATCGTTGCATGATAATAATATGTCATCGACATATAAAACCCGAAACATAATTTTATTCCCACTAAATTTGTGGTATACATAATTATCAACTTTATTCTACTCAAAACTATATGAGGTGATTGCTTGATGAAATTCGTCATACCATTGACGGAAAGCTTGTTTGGATTTCTTTAATTTACAAACTAGGTCTTTTGATTTATCCGAATCAAAGAACTCGGGTAGCACCATATAGATCGTTTCATCAATGTCACCATTGAAAAATATTGTCTTTACATCCATATGATGTAGCTCTAAATCAAAATAAGCTACTAGTGTTATTATAGTTCTAAAGAAATCTTTCGTAAATACCAGTGAGAAAGTTTCATTATAGTCGATGTCTTCCCTTTGAGTAAAACGCTTAGCAACGAGACGTGTTTTGAATCTCTCAATGTTTCCTTTTAAATCCTTTTTAGATTTAAAAATCCATTTACAACCGACGAGTTTCAAACCTGCAGGTATTGGGACAAAATCCCAAACGTCATTGTCTTTCATGGGCTTTAACTCCTCATTCATGGCATCAGTCCACTTTTGAGAATCAGAACTTTTAATGGCTTGGTTGAAAGTGGGTTATCTTCCACCTCGCCAAGTTTGTCATGTTCTTGTACGAATACGATGTAATCATCCAAAAACGTATTCTTTCTCTCTCTCTTGTGCACCTCTTAATGGAATAGTTTCTCGAGGGTGTTAAGTTTGTTCCTCGAGAATGACTTCCTAATGAGATTCTTGAACTAATTCAATATTATCTTTATTATTATCCACTTGATCAAAATCAATGAAAACCAAAACAAGAAGAACAACTTCCTCCTCAAATACAATGTCTTCCTTATCTCCCCTCATAAACTCTACATCCTCCAAGATCTTGGCATTTCCGTTTCAAAGAATGTCTTTACAGTAGGATCATAAAATTTGTACCCCATTGACCATTCAGAATACCCTACAAAATAACAGCTAATAGTCCTAGAGTCCAATTTCTTTTCATTAGGTCTATAAGGCTTTGCCTCAGCTAGACACCCACACACGTGTAAGTGTTTTAAAACGGATTTTCGGCCTGTCCAACACTCGTATGTAGTTTTGTTAGTCGTCATCTTAGTAGATACCGTGTTAAGAATATAAGCTGCCGTCTTTAGTGGTTCACCCCAGAGGGATTCAAGTTGTAACACCCGGAATTTCAATTTGCATTAAGTACGGATTTTTGTAATTTTTATCGGTGGAATTTTGGTCTGAATTAATAACGAAAAATTTCTGCCCTTGAGTAAAAGATTATTTTGAGGCTAATGGTGAAGAGAAAAATTTAATAATCCAACCGAAATCGGACGGAATCGCAGATTTGTGAAACGGTTAATGGTGAAAGGCAATTTGGTAATTAAAAAAAACATAAAATAAAATAAAATAAAGAGGGGTTAGAAAACTAAAACACCTTGTGGTGTTATTCTCCAGCGCAAATCCCCTTCAGCTTCTCCTCCTCCGCAGAGTCTCCTCTCCCGCGTGAAGCCATCAACGATCCTTCTCTGTTCTGCCACGAATCTTCAAATCTACGGTATATTTAAGCTAGTTCTGAGTAGATAGTTAGTGTGTTGGTTGTTTTAAGGACAAAAACGGAGTTAACTAGAGTATCGGGTGATTCGGTGAAAACATAAGAGAAAATTGAATGTAGAGTCGATTTTGATCCGCATGTTGGTGCCTAATATAAGAATAGAAGAAGGTTACATAATTTGATGACAAAGATTTAGCGTTGGGATAGCTGAACGTTCAAATTGTGGAGCGCTATCTGTTCGGCCACGTTCGGTCAAGTTGTGGATGTCCAAATAGGAAATGAATGAGACCATAGGAAACTAGACGTCCTCAGGAACCTGTACTACTTTGTATCGTCCAATTCAGGCGAGTATTTGATAAGTTGTGAATTTTCAGAATTGGACGGAAATTGTGCAGGATTTTCGGTTTAGTCGAGAGTTTTGGTTTTGGTATGAGTTAGGACTTTCAAGATAGGGAGTTATGAACTGATTGAGTGAGAATTGATGGATGTATAATTTTTTAGGTATTCCAGTTAGAGCACGAAATTACGAAGCACGAGAAGATTTCGAGAACGCCAAGTAAGTGATGGATCGTTTGTGAATTGCCTTCGGGTCTACACCATTAAATGGTAGGATTGTTTGTTTGCTTGATTGTTTGTTTACTTTGATTTTTTGTTTAGTCATTTGGTCAATGGGTCATGCACATTGTGTTGTCATGCATCATGATTTTGAACTACGAAAGACGAGTTTTGAGCATGTTTTGAACTGTGCATATGAAATGTAATCAGATAAGAAAAGATTTGTCACGCATGGGTGAACGCCTCGTCGTTAACGTGCTAGTGAGAAAGCACTAGGGGGTTCCCATGGATGAATGTACGTAAGATGACATGTTTTGCAAATGCCTCGTCGTTAACGTGCTAGTGAGATGGCACTAAAGGGTTCAACGATCGATGTTGGGAGGAGATTTGGGTTGGCCGTTCCGTGTGAGATCACGATGTGGCCTTCAATCTCGCGTCGTTGGTCATGGTGTGGCTATTCTGAGTGGAGCAGGATGTGCGCCTACTTGACTCACACATAAAAGTGAAAGATGAAAGCAACGAAACGAAAACAAAACAAAGTGTAGAAACTGCATGTGTTAGGGGTTGAGCTATGCATTGGTTTTAAATTCATATTCCATACTTGCTAAGCATTAGGCTTACATTTTGTGTTCTGTGGTGTAGGTGACGGCGAGCTATCTGCTGAGTTGATAGGTGATGGACGTGCCTAGGATGGGGTTGGAGGCGTACGATGCATGTCGGTGCAGGTAGTTGTTGGGGCGACACGACCATGGCGAGTTAGATGGTGGGATTTTTGTAAGTGTTTTGAGTTGAATAATGATGTATAGATTTTGAGGTTATAGGTAGCGTGCTGAGGGTATAGTCATCAATTGGACAAGAATCATGTTGTTTTGAAATTTACCTGGAGAGGTTATGTTTTCAAATTATAAGTTTTACTTTGTGAATTTGATCGAGGAATGTTTGCTGTGCATTTTTAAATGAACTGGTGTTGATTTTTACTGATATTGGTGTAAGGTGTCGACCGAAGTCGATATGTGTCGACCGGTCAGTGTAAAATAGGAGGTGGGTGTTGACCGTGCTGTTCGACCTGTGCGAGCAGGACCGAAGTAGGTGTCGACCCATGACTGTAGGTGTCGACCGTTCTATGTAAAAATGGTAACGGTGTCGACCGGGGGGGTCGACATACGCGGACAGAGAGCATCAAAATGTCGACCTGTGAAAACAGGTGTCGACCACTTTATGAAATGAATGTAGAAGTGTCGACCTGTGATTCCTAGTGTCGACCAATGAAAAGACCCGAGAGGAACGTAGTGTCGACCGGTGATTCCCAGTGTCGACCAATGAAAAACCCGAGACCACTCAAGTGTCGACCGGCGTTTGCGAGTGTCGACCGGTCTATTTATTTTTATATTTTAAAAGGTTAAGTTTATTTAAACCGATTTTAAATGAGTTTTCCACTGCAATGTCGATTAAAATGTTTTAAAAAATGTCGTTTTAGGTCGAGGAATAAAAGTTTCAAAATTTTACGAAATGTTGCAATACGAGTTACAAGAGTCGGTATCAGAGCAGTAGCGAACTGGAAATGGGTAGGTTTCCAGGGAGTTACAAGAGTTGGTATCAGAGCAATTATGGTCATGTCGTTCAAAGAATTACCCAACATCGTTGGCCGCCATGCAGCGTGCTCCACCAACTGTAAGTAGTTGTTTATTTTAGTTAGAATGTGAGTAAGGCTAGATTATGCTAACCTTGTACAGGAATTAGCTGAAATGGATAGACGACCGGAACGACCCAGAGTTCCAAGAGAGGTAGCAAGATCAGAAAATGATGATAACTTGGCTACGATTAGACGACTGACTGAGTTGGTTGACGGGTAGTCCCAACAATTGGGAATGCTATTCAACCAAGGACAGGGAAGCCATGGAGTGGGCTCTAGTGGAGGGAGGTTCAGGAGATGGAAGCCTCCGACGTTTGACAGTCAGATGACAGATCCGACGGCTGCGGAAAGATGGATCCGCACCATTGAGAATATGTTCGAGTATACCAACGTGGATGAAGGAAATATGGTTACGTGTGCGACGTTTCACCTCTCAAATGACGCACAAAGTTGGTGGGAGACAGTAGAGACCACCCTAGCTGCCAGGGACTTGACCTAGAAGAGGTTTAAAGAGATGTTTTATGACAAATACTACAATTGGACAGTCCAAGCTGCAAAGAGACTATAGTTCTTACAATTAAAGCATACTAGGCCCTTAGCCGAATATGTCAGACAGTTTGAATTGTTGTCTAGATTTGCAAGTCAATTGGTGAGTAACGAAGAAGAAAAGGTGCTCCAGTTTGTGCAAGGACCGAAGCCGGAGATATATAGAGGTGTAACAATTTTTGGAACTGAGGGAGTACCGTATGCACGAGTCGTGGCTAAAGCATTGGCGGTAGAGGGAGCGGAAGCCAAGTGTGTGCAGCAAGGAGAGGCCACAAGGAGGTTCTTTAAGGAGATCACACTGCAGACGAGCAGGGGAGGATCTTCTTCTGGAACTAAGAGGCCAGGCAGCATGGCACATGATTCAAGGGGAGGAAAGAAGCCACAAATGCAAAGTAGGTACTCATAGTGTCCGAAGTGCTTGAAGAGCCACCCGGGAGAGTGCGGACAGTTTGTAGGCAAGTGCTACAATTGCAATGAAGCTGGTCATATTTCCCGGAACTGCACAAAGTCGAGGGTCAACGGATGTTTCACCTGTAATGAAATCGGCCATATATCAAGGGATTGCCCCGCAGCAAAGAAGGGTCCGGTCAAGATGACGCTCAAGATCTTTACTATGATAGAGCCCGAGAGCGAGGATCGACTAGCCGTTATTACTGGTACGGTACTAGTCGATACGGTGCCCACATTTACGTTGATAGATTCAAGAGCATCACACTCCTTTATTGCTACGGCTTTTGTGGTGAAAGTAAATTTGTGGGCTAAACCCCCTGGGTGCACATATGAAGTGAGGCTGTCATCTGGTGAACGCATGCACTCCGATCAAGTAGTGCATGACAGCGTCATATTGGTGAGGACTAGGACTATGCCTGCTGAATTGATTGTGATGGGTATAACTGGCTATGACGTTATATTGGGCATGGATTGGTTGTTTCGACACTATGCAACGATCGAATGCAGGGCTGGAATCGTTAATTTCCAACCCCCGGGCGGTGCGAAGCATTCATTGCAAGCTATGAAAAATGTGGAGAAACTATCTGTAATGGCACCCATCGAGGCTCGAAAATTATTAATGGGTGAGCATTTTTGTTTTCTCGCAACAATTCTAGATACTCAATTCTGCATGGAGGCAAAACCACAGGATATTGTGATAGTTCGTGAGTTTCTTGACGTGTTCTTGGACGATTTGCCCAGTTTACCCCCAGACCAGGAAGTTGAATTTGTGATTGACACGTATCCTGGTGCGGAGCCAATATCGAAGAACCCTTATAAGTTGGCTCGTCCTGAATTGAAGAAGTTGAAAAAGCAGTTGGGAGAACTACTAGAGAAATGATTCATACGCCCGAGCTGTTCACCGGTCATGTTTGTAAAGAAGAAAGATGGATCGCTCTAAACGTGTATTGACTACAGGGAGCTAAATAAGCTAACCATAAAGAATAAGTATCCATTGCCGAGGATAGATGACTTGTTTGATCAACTCCAAGGAGCTCAGATTTTCTCGAAGATAGACTTGAGATCGGGGTATTATCAGCTAAAGGTTAGATCGCAGGATATTCTGAAGACAGCTTTTCAGACTAGATACGGACACTATGAATTTTCGGTAATGTCGTTCGGACTGATGAATGCCCCAATTGTTTTTATGGACTTGATGAATCGGGTATTCCAAGAGTATCTAGATAAGTTCGTCATTGTATTTATCGACGATATTTTGGTTTACTCCCGTAACGAATAAGAGCGTAAGGAGCATTTAAAGATGGTTCTGGAGACTTTGAAGCAGCATCGGCTTTATGAGAAGTTCTCCAAGTGTGGATTCTAGCTGGATAAGGTCCATTTCCTCGGACATGTGATTTCTGGTGGAGGAATATCGATGGATCCAGCTAAGATACAGTCGATCAATGAATGGCCTCAGCCAAAGAGTGTCAGCGAGATTCGAAGCTTTCTGGGGTTAGCTGTCTACTACAGGAAGTTCATTGAGAGGTTTTCAAGTATTGCGGCACCCCTAACTTGTCTGATAAGAAAGGAAGTCAAGTATGTATGGTCGGAAGACTATGAGCACAGTTTCCAGATACTGAAGAAGAAATTGACTACAGCTCTAGTGTGGACACTTCCGGTGATGAATGAGAAGTTCAGTATTTACTGTGATGCTTCCAGAATCGGATTGGGTTGTCATGATACAAAACGGAAAGGTGATCGCTTATGCTTCAAGGCAATTAAAGCCCTATGAGCGCAATTATTCGACCCATGATTTGGAGTTAGCGGCGGTTGTGTTCACGCTAAAGATCTGGAGACACTATCTTTATGGACAGCAGTGTGAGGTATACTCAGATCACAAGAGTCTGAAGTATATCTTCACTCAGAAAGAGTTGAATATGAGGCAGAGGCAGTGGTTGGTGCTCGTGAAGGACTACGACCTGGAGATCAAATACCACCCTGGCAAAGCCAATGTAGTGGTCGATGCATTAAGTCACATTTCGACCTCAGCTTCAGCAATGCATGCAGAGATGTCAAAAAAGTTGAGTGCAGAACTTTAGAGATTTAATTTGAAGCTAGTCTCAAATGTGGCGGTAAAATTATCAACCTTATCTCTGAAGCCGTCGATTCTTGAGAAAATTATAGAAGCCCAACAAGACGACCTGAGGTGCAACGAATTTAGGTCAAGCATAGCATCTAATGACAAAACTGAGTTTAGCAGTTCAAGTGATGGAATCCTCAAGTTTCGGAATAGGTGGTACGTTTCGAACAATGGTCAACTTCGTGAAGAAGTTTTGTCTGAAGCGCACTCCTCGATGTTTTCTGTTCATCCCGGAAGTACCAAGATGTACAGAGACCTTAAGCAATATTATTGGTGGCCTGACATGAAGAAGTATGTGGCAAGGTACGTTAAGACATGCTTGATCTGCCAGCAAATCAAGGCTGAGCATCAGAGACCGGCTGGAAGGTTGCAACCATTGCCGATTCCCAAATGGAAGTGGGATCAAATATCCATGGACTTTGTGGTTGGATTACCCCAGAAGGTAAAGGGATTTGATGCAGTGTGGGTGATTGTGGATCGTTTAACCAAATCTGCCCATTTCCTACTGGTGAAGATGACATTCAATATGGACAAACTCGCTAACCTGTACATTCAGGAGATAGTAAAGTTGCATGCTGTAACACTCGAAAAAAAATTTTCAGTTAATTCAATTTTTCAGAATTTCGTATCTGTCAAAGGCGAGGTTCGAGTCAGAATCGAGGCCAGAAAGTCTGTAACATTAGGTAAAGGATTATTTCAAGAATAATGGTGAAAAAGAACTTTTAAGATTTTATCTGAGCACTGACCGTATAACAGATTTAGTAAGCGGTTAAAGGTTGAGGGTGAAATAGTAATTATGAATGATTATATTTAATAATATAATTAATTTTATTAAAATAAAATTAAATAA
>CM039522.1:11679684-11696393 GCA_022433055.1 Begonia peltatifolia
AATGAGAAGCTACATAAGAAGATAATAAAGGTGAGGTTGAGTGGTCTCGTCTAGTGAGGTGAACCGCGAGGTGTATCACTCTTCCTCCGCTTTACGTGGTGACTTTGTCCAGTGAGGTGGACCGTGAGGTGTGTCATCTCGATCTAGCACGTAAAGAAGAACCCAGTAGTAAGAAGATAAAGAAGATGTAAGAAAGAGATGAAAACAAAAGTAGAGACGAAACTGTAGAAACCGCATATGTTATGATGTGAATGTTTTTCAGTGTTTAAGTTTATATGCATTACTTACTTAGCATTAGGCTAATAGTTGAGTTCTGTTATGTAGTTGACGACGTAGCAGCTAGTGAGTATCCCGATCATGCATAGGACTAGAGGCAGTTGGAGAAGAACGTTCGTGGGACGACTGGGCCAGCTGTTGAGGCGTTTGGACTATGGCGGGTGTAAGTATGGGTAGTAAGGTATTTTGAGTCATACTTAGTTATTTTGATGTAAAAGAAATATTTGAATTTGGGTTGAATATTTTGGCGTGCGTAACAGGTTTGTAAATTAAGTCTTGAAGTGGATTTATAGCTTTTAAACGTTTAGTCAAAATTCGTATTGTTTTGTTGGATTTTGTTAAAGTTTCTGGGTACAAAGTGTCGACCGAAGTC
Source organism: Begonia peltatifolia (assembly GCA_022433055.1). NCBI lineage: Eukaryota > Viridiplantae > Streptophyta > Magnoliopsida > Cucurbitales > Begoniaceae > Begonia > Begonia peltatifolia. The sequence continues at coordinate 11,680,334 of CM039522.1, forward strand.
CATAGGTGTCGACTGGTCAGTGTAAAATAGAGGGTGAGTGTCGACCGCGAGACTCGACCTGTGCAGGACAGAGCCGAGGTAGGTGTCGACCCCTGGTTATAAGTATCGACCGGCTCGTGTAAAATGGGCAGTGGTGTCGACCGCGAAGGTCGACCTGCGCGGGCAGAGGTGATCAAGGTGTCGACCTGCGATAGCGGGTGTCGACCCCTCTCTAAAATGGCTGTAGAAGTGTCGACCGATGCAAAGACCCGAGAGCATGGTAGTGTCGACCAGCGTTTGTCTTTGTCAACCGATGGAAAACCCGAGACCACTCAAGTGTCGACCGGCTCTTGCAGGTGTCAACCGGTCTCTTGATTTTTATGTTTTAAAAAAAAAACGAAGTTTCTTTAAACCGATTTTAAACGAGTTTCCGCTGCGGTACTTATATGTATTTCCTTTAGAAGACGTTTTGAGAAAAAAAAAAAAAAAAAAGTCTTTTTGAGTTGAAAAATAAAACTTTCAAATTTTCTAGGAAATATTTGGTAGAGGATATGAGAGATATTTACACGTAGTAGTGGTTAGCGAACCGGGAATCGCGGAGGATTCTCGGGGTGTTACACATGCAGTGCTGATTTCGATTGTGTCGGACAAAGACCCTAGATTCACATCAAAATTTTAGAAGAGTCTGCACAAAGTAATGGGGACACGACTGAATTTCAGTATAGCCTTTCATCCTCATACCGACGGACAATCTGAACAGACTATTTAGATTTTGGAGAATATGCTTCGAGCCTGTGTACTAAAATTCCAGGGTTCGTGGAGTAAGTTTTTGCCCTTAGTGAAATTCTCATACAACAACAGCTATCAGAATACAATAGGTATGGCCCCTTACGAAGCATTATACGGAAGAAAGTGCAGATCATCCCTCTACTGGGACGAAGTCAGTGAAGTTGGCTTAATTGGTCCAGAAATCATGCAACAAACTACATAGAAGATCAAGGTTATTCGGCAGCGAATATTGACAGCTCAAAGTCGACAAAAGAGTTATGCCGATGGAAGGAGATGGGAATTGGAATTCGGAGTAGGAGATGAAGTTTTCCTAAAAGTTTCACCGTTCAAAGGCGTAATGAGGTTCAGGAGGAAGGGTAAATTGAGCCCAAGATACATTAGACCATTCCCAATCACAAAGAGAATTGAAAGGGCTGCGTACCAACTAGGACTGCCAATTTCTATGGAAGGAGTTCATAATGTCTTCCATGTGTCGATACTAAGAAAGTGTCTCAGAGATCCGTCGCACGTTATGATCCAGCAGGAGATTGAGGTACAGCCAACCTTAGCATACGAGGAAAAGCTAGTGGAGATTTTGGATTATGCAGTGAAGACATTACACAACAAGAATATTCCGCTGGTAAAGGTATTGTGGCGTAACCACAATGTGTAGTAAGCGACGTGGGAAAGACAACAGGATATGATGGACCGTTATCCTGAATTGTTTAGGTAGCAAATTTTGATGACAAAATTTTTGTAAGGAAGGTGGAGTGTAACACCCAAAATTTCAATTTAGATTAAGTACGAATTTTTAAAATTTTTATCGGTGGAGTTTTGGTCCGAATTAATAACAAAAAATTTCTGCCCTCCAGTAAAAGATTATTTTGATGCTAATGGTAAAGAGAAAAATTTAAGAATCCAACCGAAATTGGGCGGAATCGTAGATTTGTGAAACGGTTAATGGTGGAGAGCAGTTTGGTAATTAGAAAAATTATAAAAAAAAAGAGGGATTAGAAAACTAAAACACTTTGCAGTGTTATTCTCCAGCGCAAATCCCCTTCAGCTTCTCCTCCTTCTCCGCAGCGTCTCCTCTCCCGCGTGAAGCCCTCAACTATCCTTCTTTGTTTTGCCATGAATCTTCAAATCTACGGTATGTTTTAGCTAGTTCTGAGTAGACAGTTAGTGTGTTGGTTGTTTTAGCAACAAAAATGGAGTTAGCTAGGTTATCGGGTGATTTGGTGAAAACTTAAGAAAAAATTGAATGTAGAGTCGATTTTGATCCGCATGTTGGTGCCTAATCTACGAATAGAAGAAGGTTACAGAATTTGATGAGAAAAATTTAGCGTTGGGATAGCTGAACGCTCGAATTGTGGAGCGCTATCAGTTCGGCCACGTTCGGTCAAGTTGTGGATGTCTAAATAGGGAATGAATGAGACCATAGGAAACTAGACGTCCTCAGGAACCCATACTACTTTATATCGTCCAATTCGGACGAGTATTGGAGAAGTTGTGAATTTCCAGAATTGGACAAAAATTGTGCGGGATTTCGGGTTTAGTGGATAATTTCAGTTTTGGTATGAGTTAGGACTTTCAAGATAGAGAGTTATGAATTGATTGAGTGAGAATTGATGGATGTATAATTTTATAGGTATTCCAGTTGGAGCACGAAGTTACGAAGCATGAGAAAATTTCGAGAACGCCAAGTAAATGATGGTTCGTTTGTGAATTGCCTTCGAGCCTACACCATGGAATGGCAGAATTGTTTGTTTGCTTGATTGTTTGTTTGCTTTGATTTGTTGTTGGGTCATTTGGTCAACGGGTCGTGCATAATGTGTTGTCATGCATCATGATTTTGAACTACGAAAGACGAGTTTTGAGCATGTTTTGAACTGTGCATATGAAATGTAATCACATAAGAAAAGATTTGTCACGCATGGGTGAACGCCTGGTCGTTAACGTGCTAGTGAGAAAGCACTAGGGGGTTCCCATGGATGAATATACGTAAGATGACATTTTGCGAACGCCTCGTCGTTAACGTGCTAAAGAGAGAGTACTAGAGGGTTCAGTGATCGATGTTGGGAGGAGATTTAGGTTGGCCGTTTCATGTGAGATCCCAATGTGGCCTTCAATCTCGCTCCATGGGTCACGGTGTGGCTGTCCTGAATGGAGCAGCATGTGCGCCTACTTGACTCACACGTAAAAGTGAAAGATGAAAGCAACGAAACGAAAACGAAACAAAGTGTAGAAACTGCATGTGTTGGGGATTGAGCTATGCATTAGTTTTAAATTCATATTTCATACTTGCTAAGCATTAGACTTACATTTTGTGTTCTATGGTGTAAGTGACGACGAGCTATTTGGTGAGTTACTAGGTGATGGACGTGCCTAGAATGGGGTTGGAGGCGTACGATGTATGTCGGTGCAGGCAGTTGTTGGGGCGAAACGAACATGGCGAGTTAGATGGTGGGATTTTTGTAAGTGTTTTGAGTTGAATAACGATGTATAGATTTTGAGGTTATAGGTAGCGTGGTGCGGGTATAGTCGTCAATTGGAGAAGAATCATGTTGTTTTGAAATTTACTTGGAGATGTTATGTTTTCAAATTATAAGTTTTACTTTGTGAATTTGATCGAGGAATGTTTGCCGTGCATTTTTAAATGAACTGGTGTTGAATTTTACTGATATTGGTGTAAGGTGTCAACCGAAGTCGATATGTGTCGACCGGTCAGTGTAAAATAGGAGGTGGGTGTCGACCGTGAGGTTCGACTTGTGGGGGCAGGACCGAAGTAGGTGTCGACCCATGACTGTAGGTGTCGACCAGTATATGTAAAAATGGTAGCGGTGTCGACCGCGGGGGTTGACCTACGCGGACAGAGAATATCAAAGTGTCGACGTGTGAAAACAGGTGTCGACCACTCTCTGAAATGAATGTAGAAGTGTTGACCGGTGATTCCTAGTATCGACCGATGAAAAGACCCGAGAGGAATATATTGTCGACCGGTGATTCCCGGTGTCAACCGATGAAAAACCTGAGACCACTCAACTGTCGACCGGTCTCTTTATTTTTATATTTTAAAAGGTGAAGTTTATTTCAACCGATTTTAAATGAGTTTTCCACTGCAATGCCGATTAAAATGTTTTAAAAAATGTCGTTTTAGGTCGAGAAATAAAAGTTTCAGAATTTTACGAAATGTTGCAATACAAGTTACAAGAGTTGGTATCAGAGCAGTAGCGAACCAGAAATGGGTAGGTTTCCGGGGCGTTACACAAGTAAGGTCGAATGAGCATCATGCTCCTTACCATGTCCTTAACCGTTCAGTTCTGTCTTTCAGTGACACCATTCATGTTAGGCGAACCCGGCATGGTGTATTGAGGAACAATACCACATTCCTCTAGGTATTTAGCAAATGGTCATGCAAATTGTTTGTCTGACCCATCATATCTACCATAGTATTCACCACCACGATCAGATATGACTACCTTATCTTTTTATCAAGCTGATTTTCAACCTCAGCTTTAAAAGCTTTGAACACGTCCAAAGATTGAGACTTCTAATGAATAAGATATAGGTAGTTATAACACAAGCAATCATCAATGAATGATATGAAACAATGTTGATCATTCCAAGATGCCGTAGGGAAATGTTCACAAATATCTGTATGTATCAATTCAAGGACTTTCGAGCTCCAAATCTCCTTACAATTGTTTGTTTTCCTTTAATACAACTGACACAAAGCTTCAAGTCAGTCATATCAAAAAAGCCTAAAATCTCGTCTGACACCAACTTTTCAATTCTTTTTTGAGAGTTGTGATCTAAGCGCTTGTGCTATAACGAAGCTAAATCATTAGAAATTAATTTGCATTTTGTATCTCTTGAATCAATATCCAGGGTTTTATTAAATGAAGATATGGTTTCAAGTATATATAGATTGTCATAAAAAGATAGAAATCCAAAACCTATTACATTTGAATTTAATGATAAACTAAATTTTCTATTTTCAAATGAACAAGAATAACTAGATTTGTCTAGTACAGCAATAGAAATTAAATTTCATTTCAAATACAATACAACAAATGTATCATTCAAATCCAAAAATTGGCTAGATTTTTGTAACAATCTAAAATCTCTTATAGCTTTAACTTCAACTGATTTGCGATCGCCCACAAAGATGAATCTTTCAGCATCATTCAACTTTCGGCAACTCAGACAACCCTGCATAGACATACTGATGTGAGTAGTAGTACTTGAATCTAATCACCATGTATGTCTTGATACAAAAACCAAATTAATCTCACAATAAACAAGGTTGAGAAGTGTACCTTTTTTCACGCGCCATGCGAAATACTTGGCACAATCTTTCTTTTGGCGCGCTTCTCTATTATAGAAGAAACAACTGAAGCTCTTAGACTTCTTTTGATTCGACTTAGCAGGAGCATTAATAGTTTCATTCTTCATTTTCTTTCCTTTATTTTTGGAAGACAACGCCAAATGATCATTTTCTGTCCGACCATGCTTAATCATCTATTCCTCTTAGACACAATGAGATATCAGTTCATTACTCGTCCACTTATATTTTTTACAGTTATAACTGATCTTAAAGTGCTTAAACTGAGTAAGAAGAGAAATCAAAACTAAGTGAACAACATGTCTTCTAACAGTTGTAACTTAAGTTCCTTCAGTCTTGAAGCAAGATGAGACATTTTTATTATGTTCTCCCTGATATTCTTTTTTCTATTATACTTGAGTAAGACAAGTTTAGCTGAAAGCGTCCTTATCTCAGCCTTCTCGTTTTTCTCAAACATTTTTCAAGTTCTTCGATGAATGTTTTGGCATCAGTGTCTTCCAACATGTTGGCCCGAAATGCTTCTCGAATGATGCGCCTCATGATCATCAGACTTACACAGTTCGAATGCTACCACATTTCCAGCTCCTTTTTATCGTCAAGGGTACTTGATGCTGAAAGAGGTACCCTAAGTGTAATGTCTAGATCTATGCACATGAGAACAATCATAACGTTCTCTTTTCATACTTTATAGTTGGTTCTGTTAAGTATAGGAATTGCATTAACATTATCCATTATACTTGAGATGTTAATTGTAATATCAGAAAAAATGTAACAACATTATCTCACAAAAATAATATGCATATATATGACAATAATTGAAAAATACTTTCTGGTTCAGTGTTCTATTTTCTCTTTACCTTTAAATTTAACAGGTGAACCGGTGATGGCCACCAATTGCCATTGATCTATTCACGATGAAGCCTGAGCTTAGACACTAGAAACAACAAAAGTTGCTTAGAGAATCGAACACAAACCCTAAAGCTGTGGGCATTAAACTCAATTACCGAACGTCATCTATCATCCAAGAGAGCGTTGATATTATTGTCATAGTTAAAGAAAGATGGGTTAACGTGCGACAAAGGTTAGAGTTTGAGGTAATTAAAAAAAGATAACTTTGAACTTTGGATAGTTAAAAAAAGAGTAAATTTAAATCATTCCAGTGAGACCAGTGGGTGGCGACCTCTCATTCTCGACAAAAAACATACAAAACAATATCAAATTTATTTGAATTTTTTTACCACATATTTAACCTATCATAAGAAGAAAATTTGAAAATTTTTATTTTTTTTCAAAAACTGAAGATGTTAGTGAAGACAGTCAACCGTTGTACATCCCTATAAAATCTTACGATTGACAAGGTTCCATCGCCGATTGCATGATATGGGCAGCGATGTGTCGGGGCTACGAGGCACTGAGGAGAAACAACGTGTCGTGCTCCCGACGAGGTGTGTCCTACTACAACAATTGTCAACCTGGGGCTCAGGCAAACCCCTACTCGTGCGGCTGCTGCGTCATTATCTGCTAGTGAATCTAATTTGATTTTCTTTTTAAACTTTCATTTTTATTTATCTGTTTATCATTAGGGTGTGATTATGTTGTGATATTAAATTTATATCTTGATAAGACCTATGGTAAAGCAAATATTAGTTAGTTAATCGATTATTTTTCTGGTTAATCAAAGTTTATGAAATTCAAATAATTACCAAGATACATACAAAGAGAAGGTGTCATGCCCCTTGAGAGAACTCGGGACACAACGAAGAACGACGAACGACGAACGACCCGATCCAATCCAAAAACCGGATCAAGTTGCTCAACCTTTAATTTTGAATATTAAATGAAGTAGCAGAAGACTTAAAATTTAATACAAAACTAGAACCAAAATATAAATGTGTTAAACAAACCCAACAAGTAACATCAATATAAAGTGAATAAATTTACATAAAAGAGTATATGCATGAAAAATTGAATAGACAAAAACATAAAAATTAGATAGTTATCTTATATAAAATAAATAAATTAAAATATTAATTTAAAACAAAATGTGCAAGACTGGATATAAAATAAATCTTTACATGAAAATGGATCAGCATGGTCCACTTATCCGAAAGCCAAATCCAAGGGTCCATGAATTTCATTTTAATAATTTGGAATCTAACCAAAAATAAGTCAGTTAAATTTTTTGGTTCAATTTTTATACTTTAAATTTCTAATTTTCCCCTTAAAATAGATTATTTTAATTGGGTAAATGACACTTGAAATTAGGCCTAAAACGTGTTTAAAATAGGATCCAAAGGAGCTGGACCGCGGCCCAAAAGAGGTTGGACCAGAACCTAACTTAAAGCCCAGTTTGAAATAACAGACTGCCGCCCATTTAAATTTGAGCCGCGGTCCAAAATAAAGTTTGGACCGCAACTCAACTAGTCGCCGCAAAGAAGCAACGAGACTGTCTGCGACGCTGTCTGCGATTCCGTGCAGACTTGCCAGATTCCGCCCACGAGTTCGGTGATTTTAAGGTTCAAAAGGGAATCAACTCCAAGGTCTGAAATCAAGCATGAAAACCACACAAAGAAATTCAACTTCCTCATGAAATCCAAGGCAAAAACAGACAATTAAAAGTAGGATTTTTACATCTCAATTTCGACGAATTTCCAATCCTCTAGAAATTCTTATCATCACCGCAAGAGTTCGTCTCCCTCGCTATCGAATTCGTTCTGAAAACAGCTCCAACCCAAGCTCGATTTCCTTCCAACACTGAGAGGAAAATTGTGTAAAAATCCCAGGATATCGGCAGTAACCAAATCGAACAGAAGGAAAGGAAATTGACGTACCAAAGCAATTCCTTCCGTCCAAAGGCCGAATCAAAGCTCCAATTTGCCAAACAATAATCTGCCGACAGAGAGATGAGAGACGATGGATAGTTGGGAGGTGGGAGTTTACCTTGCGGAAAAGAATAACAAAGGGAGGAAACCTCTTCAGGATTGAAACGCTCCGCGAACGTAAGTTACCCAAAAAAAAATCTTCCTTAATCATAGACGTGGTCATCACAGAAGGTTTATATAAGATTATCAAATAATAGTAATGTTATATTTTATGTCAAAATCATACTGTCGGTTGTGTATTTTGTTTATTGGTAAAGTTATTTCAATGTGTTATCTCATTAGTAAAATTATATGACATGGTTGATCAAATTTGTGCTAATATTAAAAATAATAATGATAATTGTGATTTAAGAGTTGTTGGTGGAGTTGATGGGTGAGAATATTTTTATTTCTGTTCGATTGTTTTTTTTGAGTGATTATACAATTATATTTTAATTTTTATTACACATTAACTTGAGACAATACGCATAATTAATTCATTGATTTGTAATATATTATTTTAAATATTTATATCATAAAAGATAATCATGGTTACTCTTTTGTTTTTTTTTTTCTTTTGGAAATTGGGTAGTGTTTTTAGATCAATTAAATTGGAACCGAGATTCCCTTTTTTCATATTTTAAGTGAGAAATATTTATAAAATAATTATGTAAAAGAACAAATCAAATATTTATTATTAATACTAAAATAATTATTAGATTATTGGAAATAATTTCCTAAAAGGCACTAATTAATTTGGACTTTATTGAAAATATTTGGATAGGAGGCTAGTGGAACCATGCACGACATTGGAGCGAGGATGATTAAGAATTCTCGCAGAACCATTGTCTCCATTCTTCAAACTATACACCACAGATAAATTAATATTACATTTTCATCCTTAGAGTAAGTAGTAGTTATGTTTTTTGTCTCTCCTTTAGTGCTTTATGTGTTTTTCTATCTTCATCTTACAACATTATTTTTTTATGTGGCCAATTTTACCACAATTATAGCAATTGATGTTCTTTTTACTTTTTCATTGTGATTTGTCTAACATGTAAGATTTAAAGAACCCACGTTCCTTTGATTTTCCTCGAATTACTGATAAATCTTACACGCAAGAGTACTTATTATTCTTCTGTCTGTTTTTTCTTCAAAAACTATAATTATAATATCATTGAACATCAATAGTCTTTGTCACATTGTTAGCTAAATTTATAATAAAGTGATCCTACGAATCAGAAAATTTGAAATAAAAGTTGGTTTCATTCATTCTCTTTATTTTTGTATTCTACTGTTATAAATTGAGAAAATATTCTAATAAGAATATTAATGTAATAATGTAGCTCTAGCACCATTTGTTGAAAAACATAAAGTATATATGATACTAATCAGGATAATTTTAAAAACGGTTGTAGGATCACAAATGATCCCATTTAAAATCTAGTTTCCTTAAATAAAGTTTATTTACACAATACATTTATACTACTAAACAAACGATATGAAAAACGATAACAGATGAAATCTAAAAAATAACAGCAATATTTTTTTACACGATTAAAATATAACGGTCAAGAAATAAAGAAATAATAACAAAAATATACATCAAGAATTTTGACGTAAACACTTGAATATAAAAAAATAATGAAAACCGAATGTAAAAAGATTTCATTATAAAAAAAATAAGATTTAAGATATTTTCTAGAACCCAAATACTCTATAAAATATTCAAAAAGAGAAAATTACCACTATTAGATCTCATAACGAGCACAAAATAGTTTCAATTTATTTTTCCATCACCTTTTTTTTCACTCCTTTAAAAATAATCATCACTCTATTTTCTCCCAATCTTCTTCACTTCTTCCTTTTCTAGATGTTGGGATGCACAACTATTGGCTAATTCTGGTTGATCGATCCTACGATTATGAACTCCGGTGATGTGAAAGAAGAACTACGAGTATTACGCCCTACGTTTCTCAGCTGCTATGACGTTGATACTGGAATTAGTTTTTATTATAGGCCGAAGGGGCTTTTAAATGGGCATTTCTTTTGATAATGTGTAAGCATCCGGCGTGTGTCTCTATCGCCACCATTTATGTGACCGACTGGAATCTTATCAATTTGGGGTATTCAAGATAATAACCAGTAATGGCTGGAAATGGCCCATAAATCATCACTGAAACAGATGGAAAATAAAATGCTTTTAGAAAGAAGGGAGCAGAACGCATCTCTGAGGATTTTGCCATTTTGGCCTGCAATCTCAAGTGCAAAATAATTTATAGTTATGCTGAATATATTTTATAATCAATTATATTATTCTAATACTATATGATCAACACCTAGAGATCAAGATTCACAACACCTTCGTATGAAATTAATTGATGTATAAATCATGCTGTAAAACAAAGAGGCGAATTCAGCCTGTTGTTGACTTCTTTTGAGGCGAGATAACATAAGAACTGGAGAAAGCATTTGCCACGCCTCAGTGACTGCGCATGACGAGGTAGTAAGTTGGACTGGTAAAGCATTTGCTACGCCTCTTGTTCCTCTCTTTCACCTCCTATAATAGCCTTGTACATTGCAATCATGATACAATTCCTGCACTTGCAAGTTATCTGAATACCAAGTAGAACGATAACCACAAAACACAACATCGTATATTAAAAAGAACACGAGACAGACTTCGAAGAGGTCTGTTGTCTCCAAGTTTTAACAAAAGGTTGCAATAGTTCCAATATTTTGTGTCCCTAATTGAGGATGCACACCTAAACACATAATAGAACATTCAATCTTATATATTGGTTTACTTCTTATGAATGCATTCGATTTTGTTTTTATCTAAAACCATTATCCACTTATAATGCATTGTTTTTATTACCCAAGAAGATTTGAATCCAGCTATATACACTTAATAAAACTTGGTAAAGGCACAACAAGTTTCTCAAAAACTATAAATCAACACCACCTTAACTTTATTATCTGCACATTAAATCTCAAGATATCAATGCTGTTTGCTTTGACAGATCAAAATTCAAAGGCAAAAGAACAGATGAGAACTGCTGGTGGGCGTGTAAACGCAAACAACCATTAAATAGCCAAATAGAAGCTCTAGACAAGCCTCCATTACCTGATTTGAAAGCGGCTGAGCAATCAAAAAAGAATATCAGAAATTGAACTAGATCATTTTCAATCAAAACAATAAAAAAAGGTAACACAAATTTAATGGCAGTGAAAATAAAAGGGCAGGAGGGAGTAGAGAGAAAGGAGAAATGCAGAAGAGAGGAAGGGGAGAGTGAGTAAAGTAGACATGGGAACAAGCTTTTTCGAGGAGGATTATGTTCTTCCTTCCCTTTTCTAAATTAGAAAGCATCTTTTTTCTGTTTTCCAAATGTCCTAAAAAACTTGGTTTTTTTTTTTAAAACAGCCTGCCAAACAGGTTTTTTTACAGTTTAAAAAACAGAAACCTGTTTTTGAAGTACTACATCCAACCAAGCTCTATACTTGGTTTCTTTTGTCGGGAGGCAACGAATGCTCCTTGAATTATGTAGCAAGAACAAGAAGAGTTGTTGTAATGAGTCAGCCAAAGCATATCCATTTCTTCTTCTTCTTCTCTTTTTTTTTTTTTAACCTGGAGCAGCTTCATATGTGCATTCACAATCAGCTACAAGAAGGTAATGATCCTCATATTAAAAGAGCAGAAATAAAACGGTGGTCAAAAAAAAGATGGAAGTTTTATCCAACAAAATAATTTCTTACCCAGTAGATGATAACATATTGAAGCAGAAGAACATTCTGTGTATTTTTCCGCCTTTACTCTATGATGAGATGGAAGAAAGAAAAATAATTATTCACAACTGATTGATAAAGCCACAAATTTGATGCTACCCTGTGATGGCAATTACTTCATGGGTGGCACACTAATATGAAAATGATCAGCGTTTCTTAATAAAGCCAACCCAATAACATCATAGAGCCTCCCCTATCTGCTCCTTACAATCAATAAAACTATTCATCTATCCCTTGAGCATAGCAATACAAAGATTTAAAACAGATGGTATATCTAATTTTCCCAGCTTATTTCCATGCATTAAGGCTTACAAACTGTGATCAGGAAATAAAGAATTACCTCCTAAGGGTAGTTGGACTTGAGAAGTTGATGAAATAAATAATCCTTAGAGACCAATGTAAGTCCCATAATATCTCCATCAAGAAGTTGAGGAAAACCCATAGACCATCAAAACACATGGAAGAAAGGGAATTAGTAGTGCAACCTAGGTTACCAGGATCTTGCTGCATGTTGGGATTTTGCTGCTTCCCTCAAAACTGCACCTACAATGGCAGCCTGCTCTAGACATTCAGCTTTATGTAATGCATCTAACAAGACCACGCAAGTTCTGATATGAATATTACAACCTTTCAACCGAGTTTCCTCAAAGAGTTTATAAGCATCGATAGCCCTATTGGCACTACTTAAACCTTCCATCATAGCATTGTAAGTAGCAGAATCAGGTATACCACCACTAGTCTTAAACCTTTCAAAAAGCCCATTTGCCTCTACAACATTTCCAGCCTTTGCAAGTCCAGAGATCATGGTGGTGTAAGTTACTGTATTGGGCTTCAACCCTTGCTTCTGCATCTCCTGCCAGAACACAAATGCCTTGGTGAACTTTCTGACACCACAAAGACCATTTATGACGATGCTATAAGTTACTTGGTTTGGGATGCATTTCAAGTCTTTCATAGATTGGAAGCAAACAAGCGCCTCGTTAATTTCCTCAGCTTTCACTAAGGCATCAAGCAAACAATTCCACGTGTATACATTTGGTGTCAAACCTTTCTGCATCAACTCTTCCATAATCAGATATGCCTCATCTATTCTACCTACCTTCCCAAACCCATCAATAAGACTACTGTAAATAACAACATTCATCTCTATTCCTTTTGACTTTGCTTCTTCAAAAAGCATGTATGCTTCATCAAGCCGGTCTATCTTAGCAAGCCCATCAACAACACAGCCATAAGTAACAACTGTGGGTTGGTGACCCTTCGTCTTCATTTCATCCAGCAGCTGATAGGCCTTATTTACCTTACCAGATTTACAGAAGCCGTCAATGACGACATTATAAGCACGTGCATCAAGAATACAACCTTGCTCCTTCATTGCATAGAACAACTCATAAGTTTCTCGGGCAAAACCTGCTTTCACCAGGCCATGTATTAGAATTGAATAGCTCCTTACATCTGGAATGAATCCCCGGGATTTAATTTCCTCAAATAAAGCCCTACCTTTCTCAGTTTCTCCAGCTTTAAAAACACAATCCATATAGGAGTTAAGAAGCATAAGATCGGGAGAACAACCTTTATGGACCATTTCTTTATATACCTTGTGACCATCCTCTTTCCTACCACACTTGAAAAAGTTCCTAATGAGGGATGAGTACACTATAGCATCAGGATTCTGATCAGAATCCAACATTTTCTCGTAGAGCTTATAAGCATCATCCACTCTGCCATGTTTTCCCAGTCCATCTATGAGAGAACAGAATGTAACTGCATTAGGGGGGCAGACTTTATAATCCATCCGTTCAAAAATAGAACAAGCCTCATCTATTTTTTGAGCTTTACATAATCGGTCCACCATTATATTTACAGTTATAACATTTGGAAACAATCCAGCATCTTTCATGGCATCTCTAACATCCAAAGCAGTCTCGAGTTTACCTGCCTTACAAAGCATGTCTATTAAAATATTGTATGTTGGTAGGTTGGGAACAGCATCTTTTCTCATATCCTCAAAGATACGTAGTGCCTCCTCTACTCGCCCAATCTTCCCAAGGCTTGTAAGGATGCAATTATACGCAATAACACTTGGAATACTTCCTTTTCTTTTTTGCCTTTCGAGTAAACTGTATGCTTCATCAAACTTCCCATATGAGCCATATCCCATGATCATGGTATTATAAGCATACGCACAAGGGACCTTCCTATGGAGGTCCATCTGCTCAAATATGTCAACAGCTTCATTAAGTCTACCAGCTTTGCAGAGAACACCAATCATACTAGTATAAGTAACATCGTCTGGAACCAGGCCTCGACTTTTCATTTCATGATAGAATTTCCAGGCCATATCTACCTTCCCAGCCTTCCCGAAACAATCGATACAGACATTGTAAAGAACAATGTCTGCATCAAGGCAATTGCTTTTCATCTCATCCAATAAGGAAAGAGCAGCATCAACATGTCCTGCCTTGGCAAATATTCGAATGAGGGTTGTAAATAAATGAACACTTACTTCGTAACCTAGCTCCTGCATTTGATGAAAGAGGGTGAGCATGAGATCATGTTGGTGAATTTCAGAGAGTGCACCAATCAAATTTGTGTAAGCTGAAAATGCAGGGCGAAATTTGAACTTCCTCATGGTTTGTATGAAGCCAAAAGCTTCTCTCAGTTGACGTGTTTGGATGCAGCTTAAAGTTAACTCTACGGAAATGTTATTTGATGGGACAATTCCAGCAACACTCATTTCTTCCAAAATCTGTTCCAAGCGTTCGAACTTTCTGCTTCTGGCCACAACCATCAGAAGTGAATTATATGCCCCAGGGCAATGAGCTTGATCTGTTTTTCTCTCAGCCCAACGGAAATAATTTAAGGCAATTTCAACGTCTCTTAGCTTCCTCAAGACACCAACAACCAAGTCTGGTTGAGGTTTTGCATTAACAAGAGACAAAGCATTCTCAAGGGCAGGTCCCCAAGGACCACTCTCCAAAATATGACACGTGTCATTCACAACCTTGCTCACACCCTTAATATTATATGCAGCTTCTTGACTGTAAGGTTCCAAATGGGGAACTTTATCATGAAGTCCAAAAGAAGGGCCATCAAATGAGGATAATGCTCGCTTTAAATATGTATTAGCATAATGATGCTTGATATTGCAATGAACAATCAATCCTGCCAGAAAAAAACAATTGTAACCTTAGAAGTGCATCGATAATAAAAACAGCATGAACTCCAATAAGGGAACCAAAAGGTTTTCCTAAAGATTCAATTATGTGAGGAGCCATAGTACGAACATCAAACTTTAAATCTTACCTCCGTTTTGGCTTCTTAGAAGCATATTCAAGCAGACATGTCGGAAGTGACAATGTGCCTTCTATCCTGCTTAGAGAACTGAACATGTCAAAGAGAAACACAAAAAAAGGTCAATATATAAAATGAAAATTGGTAATTTTCACAAATAAGACAAGTCGCATGCCGATCAATCATGTATTGGATCCATGATTAGAAGGTTCTCAAAAGCAGTAAAGAATGGATGATGAATAAGAAAAAGAGAAGAAGAAAACTTGGAGAAGACAAATAATGGCGGAGTTAGAAGATGAAAAGTGGGCAAGTGACTTTGAGACAAGCGAATAGGCCTGGGCACGGTTCGGTTTGGGTTTGGAGCCGAACTGAACTGAAGCATTCGGTTTTCGGTTCTCTTACCCAGAACTGAAACCGAACCGACCTTCTAATCTAACCAAAAATTTTGGTTCAGTTTGACTCATTCCAGGTTCGGTTTCATAAAAAAATTAAAAATAAAACAGAAGCTGAATGCAAAGAAGTAAAACTCCAGCCACATTCATCAATTGAGAAACCAAACGACGAGAGAATCCATAGTGAACAACTAAACAACAAATCCGAAAATTGAAAAATGGCTAACCTTTACCAATACAGGATTTTTACTATCATTTCTACACCAAAAAAAATGGCGAAACAGGAACAAAACTTGTGGACTCAATACCTAAATCGAAGTTAATGAAACGTCGGGAACATTAACTCACAGAAAAGGGGTTGATTTCCTCTTCAACGAAAGAGTTTCTATCATATTGATCAGCCATGAGAACTAGAAGAAGAACCTGCACAACAAATCGGAGAAAAATAGCTTCAAAATCTGAGATCTGGATTCGATAAAATGCAGAGAAATAAGCTTCCGTTGATAAAATAATTTAAAACCCAAGTTCAAAGTTTGAAAACTTCTTTTGCACAAATTCACGCAGAGAAAAAAGGTTATGGAGGGAGAAAATTCTTACCTTGCCTTGACGACTTCTTTCGCCAGACAATCGCACAA
>CM039522.1:11696893-11846893 GCA_022433055.1 Begonia peltatifolia
GGAGTTGTACCTCCGATTGCTGTTCAAGTCCGTGGTTACTTGGTGGCACTTATTGTCATCTTTCTCTCTTACTTATCTAAGACTTTTGATAAGAGAGAAAATGTGAAAAAATCAAACCTTGTGCCGTTGTAATATTCCTTGGAATTATATATTAACCAAAGGTGCTCCAAATTGCCTATCGGATTGGTCATAGGACTCATCTGGTATCAGAGCACAAAGTGCTTCCCTTGTGTTATTTCGAATATTTAACTTGATTATTGCATGTCATGTTGAAGTGCTAAATTGATTCATAATCGAAAAACTTGTTTAAATTTTGTTAATCATAATTCTAGCAAAATTAAATCAACATATTATTGTACTTCATTTGTGTAATTTTGCTAAATTTTGATTACTCATTTCATATATACATTTTTGGATCACTAAAAATTGTTGCTAACCGAATTTAATGTTAAGCCCAGAACCGTGGGATTAATTTTAATTGCTTTGTTGTGTTCTTTTGCTTATCTCCTATGTTTATGTCATGCACAAGAAAATCACGTTCTAATTGATATGTTTACTGCAATGATTATACTCTTGATTGTTGCACTAAAATTTTCTTAATAAAGCGTTATTCCCTAATCTAAAATTGAGCACATCTAAAAATTTAGTTACTTTCATATTGCAAATTGATTTGTTTCAAAGAGGTTAAGACCCCAAGATAACAAACAATCCTTTTTCCTAACACTTTAGCAAATTAAGTAGAGCCTTACAATTCATTAACAAATCTTATTAAATATTTTCTAAAACTCAGAATTAATTAGTTCCAATAATATGATAACAAGAAGTAGGATAAATTATAATCCAAATGTTGACCCCAACTGGGCCAAGGAAGTTCCCCAAACCAAAAATCTAGACCCTCAAGTGGGCGAGTGAAGCTCCTAAGGCCGAATAAATGATCTTAACTAAAAAATGGGCCAACTTTTAAGATTGTTTGATGAGCGTGAAAAAGACTTTCAAGAACTCATGCATTGGAGGAAATTGGAACAAAGCTTCCAAAGACCCATGCATACAAGGAGAACTGAACCAAACTTTCTAGAGTTCATGCAAAGAAGGAGAACCAAAACAGATGTGCCATGGAGGGCCATCACTCAATCAAAGTCAGATCCAAGCTTATTCTAATATAAGAACTAACAAAATTAAATCTTTTATAGAAAATGTCATCTTTAAAGACTTGGATTGTGGACCAAATGCACAAGGAAAGGCTAAACCATAGAATGTGCTTGCTTAGAAGATAATGAGAGGAATCTCATCAATCTCAAAAGAGGGAATTTGTTTTCTCTAAAAGCAACATGTAATTGAACATTTTACTTGTTTTGGTTTTTAGTAAATACTTAGCTATTTTTGTATTTTGTTGGCAAACATTGGCCTTGATGTAATTTATTAAATGCATGTATGATTAGACATTAGAATTAGATGAATGTTAGATTAGATGATGTCTTGGAATTGGTTTATCACAAAATGGAAGAAGCATGCAAATCCATGCATGCATTGAAAGTATGTCGCGCCAAGGAGATCTCGGCCAAATGCACACCAAAAGAGAAGGGGACCACTTTCCCTTTTTGGCCAAACCCCTTGCTGTATTTTGAGGGTACTTGTTGGAGTTACGCTTGCTGAAGACACATGGATAGATGGCTTGGCAAAAGCAAGCCATTTGCTCAAGAAGTTCAAGGATAATCTTGGTCATCCATCCAAGTGAGCTGCATTTTCTTTTGACTGAATGGAGACCAACTCCAACGGTTCCCTTGAGCTCCAACACCAAGCCAAACCCTCTAGTCATCCTTAGGTCTATAAATACATAGTTATTGGTGATTCTATTTGGTTGTTGATGAATAAAAATGATGTTGTTTTGCTTAGGAATATCGAATAGGTTTCTTGTTACCATGAAGGTTACTTGGTTGTTAACGACTAATAGGAGTTGCGCCTCCTATTGCTCACAAGTCCAAGGTTACTTGTTGAGTTACAGTTCCATCCTTTTCTTCTCTCTTTCAGGAGTAGAAAAACAGAAGAAGGTGACTAAAACCATTTCCCTTTGTTGCCATTTCTTTCCTTGGAAAGAAATGCTTACCTAGAGCTCTAATCTTTGCTCATCGAACAGCTCTGGGTTGTTCTAGCATATCTTTTCTATCTCCACGCTTTTGCTCTGAAATTTTCAGAGTCTTTTATTAATCCATCAAAAAAAGTTGCTTTCAAATTTCAAATCATTTTGATCTGTTTTGAGGGAGTTGTGCATTCAGAAAGTTGAGCTTAGTTGGCCCAACTAGCAAATTCTAGTAAACATAATTTCCAATTGCATTTGTTTGCATATCTTTTGATTATTAACTTATTTTTCTTTAATATTTCATATGACTACTTCACTCTTATTATAAGCTGCACATGAAATTCCATTTAATTTAGAACTCATTTGGCCATCTAACTTGTGGCTTATTCTGAGGTGATTCTCAGCCTAGCCGAGCACTAAGAGAGTCGATCTGTTTGTGGGTTGGAACACGGTCTTTTTTAGAGACATAATCATTTCAAGTGGTATCAGAGCTAAAACAACTTCCCTTGTGTGCTAGTAATCATATTGGTTTGCTTTTCATTCAAGTTTACCTAGCTGCAAATCGTTTCACTTGGCTGTTCTTGCTTGTCGCTATCACCAAACAAAATTCTGCTCCTAATCTATTTTTGTTGTTGCTGCGTTTTGCTTATTGTTGCATAACTTTCTTTCTAACACACTTATTAACATGTTAAGGTTTGAGCTTAAACATTTAACATCATGAATATTGCTTTTAGCTGTGGTTTTGGTGATTAAAATATAGGAACATTATATTTATACAAGAACCAAGAGAAGCATGTTATGAACTTAAACTTTGTTATGTTTTAATGCTGTTTTATTGTATCAACGTGTTCATTATCATCGTTTGAGTATTATGGACTTAATCTACTACCTAATTCATCAACTTTAGTTGAAAAAATGATCAATATCTTAGTTGCAAGTACATGATTCTGTTTTTATCAAAAATGGACAAACATAGCATGAACAAGTACAAAACCTGCTTTTAGGTTTTGTAATTTTTCTAGCTTGTTTTGATATATCATCCAAAAATTACAAATATCAAACCATGCCATCTTAATATTGTTTGCTGAATGCTTACATTGATTGTTTAAAACGCACATTAAAACCGAAATGAAGTATGCATAAAACTGTTTTCCTTGTAATGAACCTTAACTGAGAATTGCTTGAATTTTGTGTTGTTATTTGTTATTTTTGAACATTGAAACCAACATATAACCTTATTTAAACTTAGAATAAAGCATTAGCATCTTGAATCATTTGGTATTTGCTGCTTGAAATATAATTGAAATTGAAACTTGTTGTTTTTGGAAAAACGGAAAAGTAGAATGCACAAAACCGAAAAACAATTACCACTTTTGGATTGTTTGTGTTTTCTATCACTTGTTTTCATGTATTATGAAAGTTTAAAGATTTAATCTTGTCATTTAATCTTTAGTTTATTGTTTTCTTTATAGTTGTTTAACGTTTACAACAAAAAAAAAATGTTAGGTGTGTTTTGTGTGGTTATTTGACATTTGGTTTTTAGAACTTATAGCATTGTTTGAATTGTTTGTGTTGACTGTTTTTGGTTAATATGTCTACTAGGGGTAGTTCTAGTACCAGTTACCAAGAACCCTCGTATCAACCATTGACAGCACCAAAATCCAAAAGAGTTGAATCTAGCATGGAAAACCAACTTAATGAGATTGTTAGAGAAGTCAACCAATGGAATCACCAAATTAAAGAGATAAACCGAGAGCTTAATACCCTAGTATCTGAGTTGAGCTTAGATAAATCTAGGAAGTCACATGACCCTATGCTTAGGAGAAAGTCCAAACCTTCAAAAAGGTCTAGCTTTAGTGCTTCCCAAAGCCACCATAAATTTGAGCAGCCATGTGATATAACCATACCTTACTAGAGGAATCTTGGGTAGGAATGAATATTTATCTTGGGTAGAAAGAGTTGAGTAATATTTTACTTATGGCGAATACTCAGAAAAGGGAAAGATAAGGCTAGCCTCTAAGAAGCTAACCGATTATACTAGCTATTGGTGGAATAACCTCTTACCTAAAAGAGAAGAAAGTGATGAGGAAGAAGTGTGCACTTAGAGGGCCATGAAAAGGCTTATGGAGAAGCAATTTGCATCAATGTCACTTGAATAAAACTCTTGTTATAAACCAAACTCCCCAAATCCCCACCAAAAGAAGTACAACCCTCGACCTACCCCAAGAACTCTAATCATTTTTTAGCCTCCAACTCCCCTAGAACCAATCCTAACCAAAAACATTTGGAAGAATCCTTAAGTGAGTAGGAGAATGAATTAATTGAAGAACCTTTAGAGGAGGAGGATGAATTAGTTGAAATCCTAAATAAGGAGCATGAGTTGAAAGAAGTAGAAGTCAATCTTTCCAAAGAAGGCATTTTGATGAGAATGATGTAAGAAAGATCATTTATCCCATGGAAGAACCTTTACTTGAAATAGATGATAACTCTTACAAGTAAAAGGACGATGAACAAAGGAAAAATATAGGAGATAACATTAAAGAACCTCTTTCCCCAACCGATTTCCTGAAAGATTTTGGAATCTCTCCTTGCGGATAAAAGAGAACCAATGGTAGAAGTCATTAGAACCCTTGAACCCCAAGTATTAGAATAGAAAACTGAGGATTTCTAAAATTTTAAAACTCTTAAGGATGTACTATTGCTTGATCCTTTTTATGCTAACCCTAGGAAGAGAATATTTGTTAAGGACTTTATTGAGCCAACCTATGTTATAGAGGAAATCATTTTTGCAAATTATGCATATATTTCAATTCCTCACATCCAACAAGAGTCCTACCTAATGAGTAAACTCTATCTTGACCCCTTTTTGGACCAAACCAGATGTAACACCTTGTATTTTCGTGCTATTGATTTTTGGGTTGTCAGGGCGATGAGCGGCGGGGTTCAGGTCATAATGGAGAGCGAAAAATTTGTGAGGTTAGGTGGGGGATTATTTCGATACTAATGGAGAGCAGAAAATTTTAGTAATTCGATCGTAAACGGATTGAATAGCCATTTGATTAAAATATTAAAGTGATAGGGTGAAAAAGTAATTAGTTTATTGATATTATTATTATTTAAAAAATAATAATAATAACACAGAGGAGGGGAGGATCGTAAATCCATTCCCCCAAAACCCGCGTGAAGGAAGAGAGAACAAAAGGAAAACCCTCCTGCAGCGATCCCTCCTTCTGACGACGTTCAACCGACACCGATCTTCGTTTTCCGCTCTATTTCAACGGAAAAGTAGATTTTTAGTGGTTTATGGTTTAGTTTTAGTTAACGGAAGAGTGTGATTAGAAATTTGATGGATAGGGAATTAGGGTTTTAGGGTTGGAGAGTTCGTTGGAGTTATTATCAATCGTTGTAGAATTTTTGACGATAAATGTGATAGATTGATGAGGAATGTGGTGAGTTTTGCTGAAAGGCCGAAGATGGGGGATTTTTTACCCTAAGGCCTATTCTGTTTTCAGATTTCCGTCTTAGCTACCATTAATGGTTTTAAATTCTGTATTGGCATGTTAAACTAGATTATGATTAAAGCGTTTGACCATTGAAATCGAGTGATTCCGATGACGGACGCAAAAGTAATGCGTATTGGAAGTTAAAGCTGGCTTTGAGCCGAGTTGGGTTAGTGAGCGATTTTGGCGTGTTCGTGAAGTATTGTGCTAGTATGGTGGTTTTAGTGCGTGAGTAGAGCAGTTGGGTAAGTTTTGATGGGAAAACGGTTTTGTTGTATGTTGAGCAGGTTTCTAGTGAAACGAGGACCACGGAAAGCTAAGACGCTAGGTAAGTAGTGTATGCATGCGTTTTGCCCAGGTGGGCCTACATCGTGGAACTTTAGGATTTATGTGGTTTGATTGTGATGTGCGTGCGTATTATTTGACATGCATCATGTTTTGAAAATGGAACGAAAATGAATTTGAGCATGGTTTTATGTTCGGATGTGAAGTGTGATGTGCGGCGGTGAGAACGATGTGTGTGTGGGCAGCTATAGCCTCGTTGCTAGAGGAATTGGGACGGTGGCGACGTGCCAGGGGGTGGTGTGATGAGTGCATCCAGCCTCACCTTGGTGTGGCTGTTGCAGTATGTGTGTGTGGTGGTGGGCAACTATGGCCCCGTTGCTGGAGGAACCGAGATGGTGGTGACGTGCCAGGGGGTGGTGTGGCGAGTGCGTCCAGCCTCACATTGGTAAGGTTGCGGTATGTGGAGTGACGCGTGTGTACAATTTGAGGGCGTTGTTGCTGGAGAAACTGAGATGATGACGACGTGCTAGGGTGTGAGGTGGCAAGAGTGTTCAGCCTCACCATGGTGCGGCTGTACCACGCGACACCAGTTGTGACAACATGAGCTTGGGTGTAGAGACTGCATGTCATAGGATTGCATTATTAGTTTTACGTTTCATATTACACTACTTACTGAGCATTACCCTTATGTTGTGTGTTCCATGGTGTGGGTGTAGAGATTCCAGCGGGTGAGTTACGAGAGCCTAAGCAGGATGAGTAAGCGTTTGGAGGCGTGCTATCATGTGCCGGCAAGTGGAGTTCGTCAAGGCGACCCGACCCGTGGAGCAAGGCTAGATAGTGGTTCTTTTTGGGTTGTATTTGCGAGGTATAAGTATAGATTTTGAGAATATAGTTTAATTTGGCCCGATTATAGTCGGAATAAGTGTAAGGTTGTGTTTTTGAAACTACTTGAAGAAATGTTGTCTTAAAAATATAGGTATTTACTTCATAGTTTTAATCGTGGAAGTTTTCGTTGTCCGTTTTCTTTCAAACTGGTGTTATTTTTATACTGCTAGTGCAAAGTGTCGACCGAAGTCCATAGGTATCGACCGGTTAGTGTAAAATGGAATATGAGTGTCGACCGTAGGGTTTGACCTGTGCGGGCAGAGAGAAATAAGGCGTCGACCGACGACTGTGGGTGTCGACCGTTTAGTGTAAAATCAGTGAGAGTGTCGACCGCGAGATTCGACCTATGCGGGTAGAGAGTAATGAAGTGTCGAGCGGTGACTGTGGGTGTCGACCGGTTGGTGGAGAATCAGTGGGAGTATCGACCGCGGGGTTCAACCTGTCCGGGTAGAGAGAATTAAGGTGTCGATCGGCGTTTACAGCTGTCGACCGGTTTCTTTATTTTTATGTTTTAAAAAGTGAAGTTTATTTTTACTTATTTTAATTAAGTTTTCCGCTGTGGGGTTCTTAAATATTTTTTTCAAAGATGTCGTTTTGAGTCGACGGACTAAAAGTTTTAAATTTTATAAGAAATTTATCGAGAAAACAAGTAAGTGTACAGTTGGCGACACGGGTCCGGAGACGAATCGGGGGCATTACAGATGTGGTGTCGGAGTAGTGAATGAACAAAAAACGAATAGGTTTTCAGGGCGTTACACCTGAAGTAAAGTTCATGTGTTAGAAAAAAATAGTTTTCCCATTATTCTTTGGACTAAAAGAGAAAGTAGCCTTTCTAGAACCTTAGCCATCCTAGCATTATGGAACAAAACTTTAAGGATGAATGATCTAGAAAATTATTAAGTGACATAACACCCTTATTTATTCCACTAAATAATTAAATTTCTTGGGTTTTTAGAATTTGACGGAATATAGATTATATTTTGTTTTGTTTTAAACATTTATGTTGGCATAAATTTATTGAGCATGTTGTTATTGAAGAAAACTATGCCAACACAACTTTTTATGTTGTTTCTAATTACTTCATTATAAATTTTTATAATGAATATCATATTTATTTTATGGCGAAGTTAATGCCTAAAAGTATGAAAGAATATTTAATGCGTATTATTTTGTTGAACTTTAAAGATATGGAAAATTATTGTTTTATCATTCCATGGCATCATCTTAATACATTCATAGAATTAGTTTTATTCTTGAATGGTATGAATCTAATTTTCAATGTTAGAATTATATGCTTCAAAACCACTTTGGAAGAAAAAAAATTGAAAGTAAGGTTATGCACGAAAGGAATGAAATTTTTATGTTTGTTTAGTATGTATATTGAGCCATTAACTTTTTGGATTCTAGATTCAAATTTGTTGACTAAAGTAATTACTCTTTAACTTAATAGTTATTATGATCCTTTTTTCTATGAAGTTGAAATTATTTCTTATATGTGGGGAAATAATTGTTTTTTTATTATATCTTTTTGGAAGAAGAAAGTAAAAGACAATTATAGAACTCCATTACTTCTTGATTACATGATGGAGATCTATAACTATGGAGAAGCAAGAAGGTAGTTGACACTTTTGCCACAAGATATGTGCTACCTAATAATCTACTTGCTTGGTTATTTAAGATTGTATTGTTAATAAATTGCTTATATGAAAATCTTAAGTGGATTTTTGGATATAATGCTTATAATCCTTATTTGATAATTAACTTTGGAGATTATTTGAAAGAAAATTCATTTTATGTAGCAGCTACTATATTGCATGTCTTGTTACATCCATCTTTAAAATTGAGATATTATGTAGTGGATGAAATTTGTAATAATTCCATAAGTATGTCTCTAATTTTCAACTTCAAATATATTTTCTTATGGAGATTAAATTTATTGAATTTTGTAGCTATCTTCTTTAAGAAGGAAGAAATTAGAACTCGACATGAATAGGAGACACCCTTTAACTTCACTTTTATATTAATGAGGGAATTGCCAAGAGAAATACACTACCAAACTCTTTCCAACCCATGGCCAAATTTTCTTGTTCACGCAACTATCTCTTTTGTAGGCCATAATGATATAGTCTACTACTTTAGTGATCACATTTTCTTTTGATCCAAGAAAAAATAGAAGAATTACAAAGAAGCACCCTTTGGATTTGAGGACAAATCCTCAAGAAGCTAGGAAAGATGATGTGCTATTGTGATTACCCGAATGTGTATGTATAAGAACGGCTGCGAGGCAAATCACGGGACGTAAGTCGAGTGTAGGCAAATCTTGGAATCGAGTATAGGCAAATCCCAGGGTGGAAAAGAGGGTTGTCACAATCCCACATCGCTTGGCAAGATATATGAAAATGAAACGTATGTAAGGAAACCCTCCCAAGATAGTAACACGCGTTTTGGAGCACAATTGGCAACGGATCCCATAAGAACTTCGAAGTTAAAAGTGCTCCGGCGAAAATAGTACCATGTTGGATGACCAACTAGGAAAGTACTCAGCAAACAAATCCGTGAGGGGACAATATCTTACTGGGAAAAGGGGTCTTTACAAATGGTATTAGAGCTTGTAGCCAACTGGAAATGTGGCCAACGAGAACGTTGGGCTCCCGAGGGGGGGGGGGGGGGTGATTGTGATGACCTGAATGTGTACGTATAAGGACGACTGCGGAGTAAAACTCGGGTTGTGGGGCAAACCTCGGGACGTAAGCCGAGTGTAGGCAAATCCTGAACTCGAGTATAGGTAAATCTCGAGTCGTGGAAAAGGGGGTCATCACAATCTCACATCGCTTGAGAAGATATATGGAAATGAAACATATGTAAAGAAACCCTCCCAATATAGTAAGACGCGTTTTGGAACACATTTGACAACGAAGCTCATAAGAACTTCGAAGTTTAAAGTGCTCTGGCGAGAGCATTATCATATTGGGTGACTGATTGGGAAGTTATTGCCAAACAAATCCGTGAGTGGAGGATATTGGGTTACGACCCAATCCCCGGAGCAGACAATATTTTTCTGGGAAAAAGGGTCGTTACAGCCATGGAGGGCCATCACTCAATCAAAGTAAGGTCCAAGCTTATTCTAATCTAAGAACTAACAAAGTTAAATCTTTTATAGGAAATGTCATCTTTAAAGACTTAAATTATGGACCAAATGTACAAGGCAATGCTCAACCATTGAATGTGTTTGCTTGGAAGATAATGAAAGGAAGCTCATCAACTCAAAAGAGAAAATTTGTCTTCCTAAAAGCAACATGTAACCGAGCATTTTACTTGTTTTGGTTTTTGGGAAACACTTGGCTATTTTTGTATTTTGTTGGCAAATATTGGTTTTGATGTAATTTTATTAAATACATGCATGATTAGGCATTAGGATTAGATAAATTGTAACGCCCCGAAAACCTACCCGTTTCCGGTTTGCTACTTTTCCGATACCAAATCCTTACATTCGACTCTTTAAAATTTGTGTAAATATAAAATTTTTATTCCTCGATTTAAAACGACGTTTCTGAGAATATTTTTAACAGCTCTGCAGCGGAAATTCAATTAAATTCATTTTGGATAAAATTTCATTTTGTTAAACATGAAACAAAGACTTCCAGTCGACACCTATAAGCACCGGTCGACACCTAAGTCTCCTCGGGTTTTCTCATCGGTCGACACCGAAAATACCGGTCGACACTTTGCCCCTCACGGGTCTTTTCTTTGGTCGACACATGGAAACACCGGTCGACACTTTTATGCTCACTACAGAGAGGGGTCGACATCCGTCTCCACGGGTCGACACTTTACTCCTCTCTGTCCTCGCAGTTCGTTCCCCGCGGTCGACACCGCTACTATTTTTATATGGACCGGTCGACACCTACAACCAGGGGTCGACACCTGTTTAAGCTCTGCTTGTCACAGGTCGAGTCTCGCGATCGACACTCACCTTACATTTACACTGACCGGTCGACACCTCTCGACTTTGGTTGACACTTCACACCAGTATCAGTAAAATCGCACTAGTTCAAAAGAAAACCAAACACACGAACATTTTCTCTCGATCAAATTCACAAAATAACACCTATGATTTAAAAAAAAACATACTTTCTTCAAGTAAACTTCAAAATATCAATATCCTACTTCAATTATCCATTGTACTCTTTGTACACCACCTAAATTCCCCAA
Source organism: Begonia peltatifolia (assembly GCA_022433055.1). Taxonomy (NCBI): domain Eukaryota; kingdom Viridiplantae; phylum Streptophyta; class Magnoliopsida; order Cucurbitales; family Begoniaceae; genus Begonia; species Begonia peltatifolia. The sequence continues at coordinate 11,707,853 of CM039522.1, forward strand.
AAATCTACACAACTCTATCCGACTCAAAACACATACAAAAATTACCCTCCTTTTACAAGCCATGGTCATGTCGCCCCAACATTTTCCTGCACCGGCATGCGACATCTCCCGCCAACTCTGATTTAGGCCCGCTCGTCACCTAGCAACTCACCAGACAACTCGTCGTCACCTACACCAAGGAACACAAAACGTAAGCCTAATGCTTAGCAAGTATGGAATATGAATTCAAAAACCAATGCATAACACAAACTCCCTATACATGCAGTTTCTATACTCAATTCTGTTATCTTTTCATTTCATTTCCGGTGTGAGTCAGGCCAGCACTCATCCCTTCTACACTCGGGACGACCAATCCATAACTCACGGAGCGAGGTTAGAGGCACATATCATGTTCGCACACGGAACGACCCTACGTAACCTCCTCCTAACATCAATAGTTGAACCCTTTAGTGTTCTCAATAGCACGTTAACGACGAGGCGTTCGCGAACCATGTCACATTACGTACTTTCATCCATGGGAATCCCCTAGTGCTCTCTCAGTAGCACGTTAACAATAAGGCGTTCACCCAGCGTGGCAAGTCTTTTCTTATCTGGTTACGTTTCACATACACATTTCAAAACATGCTCAAAACTCGTATTTCGTAATTCAAAACTATGATGAATGACAATCATGAATGCATCACTCAAATCACAAAACAAACAAGCAAGCAAACAAGCAATCCTACCATTCCAAGGTGTAGGCTTGAAGGCAATTCACACACGTTCCATCACTTACCTGGCGTTCTCAAATTCTTTTCGCTCTTCGTAACTTGGTTCTCTAACTGGAATACCTATAAAATTGTAAATCCATCAATCTTAACTTATCAAATTCAAAACTCCTTAACTTGAAAGTCCTAATTCACATCCAAACCGAAACTCTTTACTAAACATGAAATCCCGCACAATTTCCGTCCTCCTTTGAAAATTCACATACACGACCAATAAACCATCCAATCTCTCCTACAAATTCTCGTATTCTACTCCTATTTCTATCCTAAGCACCATAACGTGGATACAAATTAGCTCTACACTCAATTTCTCACATTACCCTCCTAGGTTTTTCTACCAATTCGCCCTAACCCTTGCCAAACCCAATTTTTGCCACTAACAACACTAAAGCGTCAACTAACTACGTAAAACTAACAAAAATTTACCGTGATTCGGAAGAAATGGAGAAGAATTCAGCCGAACTGGCTGGAAGAGGGCGCCGATCGCCGCGCGGGAGAAGAGAAACAAGGGAGAGGGTTGCTAGGAAGAAGAATTTTGTTTCTTCTTCTCAGCTTTCCTTTTTCTCTTCTCTTTTTTATTTATTTTAAATATATTATTTCACAATTACTAAATTACCCTCCATCATTAACCGTTTCACAAGTCCGTGGTTTCGTCCAATTTCGGTTAGATTTTTAAATTTCTCTTTCCATCATTAGTCTTAAAATAATATTTTATTCAAGGACAGAAATTTTTCGTTATCAATTTGGACCTAAACTCCACCGATTACAAATTACAAAATCCGAAACTAGTCTATACATAAATTCTGGGCATTACATCCCTCCCTCCTTACAAAAATTTTGTCCCCAAAATTTTCTATCTAAACATTTCGGGATAATGCTCCATCATATCCTGTTGTCGTTCCCACGTCGCCTCTTCCACATTGTGGTTGCGCCATAATACCTTTACCAGCGGAATATCCTGGTTGCGCAGTGTCTTCACCGCATAATCCAAAATCTCGACTGACCTTTCTTCATACGTCAAGGTTGGCTGTACTTCGATCTCTTGTTGAACCACAACGTATGACGGTTCTCTGAGACACTTCCTTAACATCGACACGTGGAAAACATTGTGAACCCCTTCCATGGAAGCTGACAGTTCTAGTTGTTACGCCGCTCTTCCAATTCTTTTCGTGATCGGGAATGGTCCAAGGTATCTTGGGCTCAACTTACCCTTTCTCACAAATCTCATTACACCTTTAAATGGTGAAACTTTCAGGAACACTTCATCTTCTACTTCAAATTCCAATTCCCTTCTCGTTCCATCGGCATAGCTCTTTTGCCGACTTTGGGCGGTCAATATCCACTGTCGAATAACTTTGATCTTCTTAGCGGTCTGTTGCACAATCTTGGGACCAATCAGACTAGCTTCACTGACTTCATTCCAATAAAGGGGTGATCTGCACTTCCTTCCGTATAAAGCTTCGTAAGGGGCCATATCTATCGTAGCCTGATAGCTATTGTTGTACGAGAATTCCACCAATGACAAATATTTGCTCCACGAACCCTGGAACTCTAACACACAGGCTCGAAGCAGATCCTCTAAAACCTGAATAGTTCGCTCCGATTGTCCATCGGTTTGAGGATGAAAGGCCGTACTGAAATTCAGTTGTGTCCCCATTGCTTTGTGCAGACGCTTCTAAAATTTTGATGTAAAACGCGGGTCCCTATCCGATACAATTGAAATCAAAACCTCGTGCTGCCTTACTATCTCCTGAATATACAGGTTAGCAAATTGGTCCATGTTGTAACACCCCGAGAAACCCCGCGTTCTCGGTGCGCCACAGTGCATCTACACACTACACACACACACTAACACTTGACATAACTAACTTAATTCAATACTCCTTTCGTTTTCAAATCATTTTCAAAAGAACATTTGTGAGTATGAAAATTTTTCGACTCGATTCGAAAAAAAAAAACAACTCGCGTCCCGAAGAGGAAACACGAAGTCCTCAACATAAAACTACGCAGCGGAAAAGAAAACCATTTAAAACAATTTGAGATAAAACGGTAAGACTTGAAATCCTAGGAAAGAATCCCACGCACCCCACGAACTACCCAGTCCGGTCCCAAGCACTCACATCCCCACTCCGACACCCCGCGCACACTTTCGCGGTACCACACGTGCCAACCCAACGTCACTGTATCTCGCGCACGCTCACAGCGCCGCGTGCCCCACGCACCCTGCCTCTGTACAGCACGTCCGCACGCACGCCCTCACCCGGCGCCGCATGACCCGTGTGCACCCGCAGGGCCGCGTGCCCCGCGCACTTGCGATCACGCCGCACTTCCACGCTCATCTACCTTTTTCTAGCATTTACTGTTCACACCTCAACCTATTTCGTATCTCCTCGACTCCCGACCTCTCTCCCGAAATTTCGGCAGAGTAACGGCTAAAAACTGACTATCCCAAAATTTAAACCATGCACACAATTCACCATAATCCAATAATGTTTATCTATCTATTATCTAGAGAAATCACCATAACCAAATCAGAGTAAGAAGACAACGAAAATCCATCAAATACAAATGAAGAAAGTCTCCAATATAGAGTAATATCATTCTCTAACATGAAAAATATCTGCGTACGTCACCAAAATCACACGCACTCCATATACCTATACGCTGACTCATATACAACAACCAATCCCATCCCCCGTACATAATCACCGCAAAAGAAAGAAAACCCACAAACCGACCAGGCCACAACCTACCATCTCCACGGGTCGGGTTGCCCTAACAAAAGTCCGCCATCCGGTGCCACAGTCGCACGCCGCCAACCATCCTACGCCTCAGGACTAGGCACTCGAGGCTCACCAGCGGTATCGTCAGCACCTACACCACAGAACACACAACATACGCCTAACGCTCAGTAAGTAATGCGATATGAAAGTAAAAGCCGACAATGCAATCCTATCACATGCAGTCTCTACCCTCACACTCATGTTGTCATATCTGTGACGCGTAGTGCAGCCGCACCAGGGTAAGGAGAAACCTCACGCCACCCTACACCCTGACACGTCGCCACCGTCCCAGACTCCCCAGCAACGAGGCCCACAAGCTACACCCATGCATCACCACACGGCAACCACATCAGGGTAAGGGTGTACCTCGCGCCACTCTACACCCTGACACGTCGCCCCCGTCCCCGCCTCCCCAGCACGAGGCCACATTTGCCACACACACACGTTTCGCGACAGCCCAGCCGGCCCACCCCTCGAGTAGGATCCGCGACTAGTGTTGCACCGGCCCACACACTAGTAGGATCCGCGGTACCACTGCCCATATCCTCACCGTCAACACATTCACGCCGCATGACGGCCCAGCCGGCCCACCCCTAGAGTAGGATCCACGACTGGTGAAGCACCGGCCCGCACACTAGCGGGATCCGCGGTACCACCACCATACGTCTCACCTCGTACATCAAAACATGCTAAAAATCATTTTCATTCCCGCTTTTAAAATATGATGCATGTCAAACAATACACACGCACACCACAATCAATCACATAAACCCTAAAGTTCTACAGTGTAGGCCCACTTGGGCAAAACACATGCATGCACTACTTACCTGGCGTCCTAAGCTCGCTCGATGCACAGCTTTGCCAACAAAAAGCCTCAACCTAAAACACAACCAATTTCTCATCAGTATTTATCCCAACATTTACCAACTAGCTAAAAACAACCTTCTCTAACTTCACTCACGAAATTTCAACTAAAACGGTTCATTGGTTTGGTTTGGCTGAAAACCAGCCCAACGTTCGGATGTGCATAACTTTTGCGTCCACCAACGGAATCGAGCGATTCAAGTGGCTAAACGTTCCCTTAGGAACCTAGTTTAACATCCCAAGACGGATTTTAAATCGGTAGGCCGCAAATAGGCGAAAAATTCCAATAACCGAATCTGCCATTTTTATTACAATTTCACATTTTCACTTCCCTTCAACCAAAACTCACTCCCAACTAGTTATATGCATCAAAATGGCTATGCTACTCTCACACGTCGAATTTCCACGAAAAACGGTCACTAATTTGACTTAAACCAAAATCCCGCATAAACTTCCGACGCGCATATCTTTTGCGTCGGATATCGGAATCGAACGATTCCAGTGGCCACACGTTCCTTTAACAACCTATTTTTAACCCGCAAAACAGAATTTAAAATGATCAACTTAAGCCTAGCCAAAACAGCCAAAAACAGAAACTGTTTTTATACAAAAGGTAGCCGAAATTCATCTTTGATTCAAATCTCGCAAATTCTTTCAACAAACAATCGCATTTCGATCTACCAATGCACACATCAACAATTTGGAGAGTTCATACTCAGAAGACAGCATAACAACACCAACAGCTTCACGGTTTTTCTCCCCAAAAACTGAGAATTTCCAATCGGTCCATTGAATAGGCATCCCCTCCCTCATTCCTTCTAATTTTGTCCCCTACTCCCTTGAAATGTAGAGGGTAACATGATCCCACACTCGGCCATCAGAGCAGGACAAAAACCGAAGAGAAACCCCCGTTTCTGGTCGGATTTTGTCGCGGAAGCCAAGCCACCCACTGGCTCCAGCGCCCGCACACATTACACCCTAATGCTCCGACAATCGAGTCCTACTGTCGGGAAAAAAAAATCCAAGAACAACTGAGGCCCCCCACGCTCGGTCAACAGAACAAACGAAACAGGGGAGGACTCACCTTCGATCTTTTCTCAGCGTAGGAAGGCAAGGTAGCTCCTCACTTCAGCCCACCGGAGTGTCCTGAGCATCGGCGTCTTTTCCTCGGCGGTCGGTCGTCGGCGATACCTCCTCCTCGGCCTCTCTCTCGCTCTCGCTCTCGGCCGTGCAACACTCGGTGGAATGGCTTCCACCCGAAGCCATTCCATCACATATTTTTTTTTTTAAATAACAAATACAAATTACAAAACTGCCCTCACGTGTTTCAATCGTCTGAATTTTCGTAAATTTCTCGACCTCCCAACTTAAATTCCAAAAACCAATCGCAAAAGTAGGCCTCGAGCCTTATAATGTAAATCATTCCCGTTGAAATATTCCTCAAACTCCGACCGGGAATAAACTAAAGATTTCGAAAATCAAAAATTGAAATTTGAAATTCCCGGGTTATTACACATGTTGAATGTCATCTTCACTGGTAGGAAATGGGCGGATTTGGTCAGACGATCCACAATCACCCATACTGCATCGAATCCTTTTGCCATCTGGGGCAACCCAACCACAAAATCCATGGATATCTGGTCCCACTTCCATCCTGGAATCGGCAATGGTTGCAACTTTCCAGCCGGTCTTTGATGTTCAGCCTTAATTTGGTGGCAGATTAAGCATGTCTCCACGTACTTTGCTACAGACTTTTTCATGCCAAGCCACCAATAATGTTGGTTAAGGTATCTATACATCTTGGTACTTCCGGGGTGAACAGAAAACCTTGAAAAGTGCGCTTCAGACAAAATGTCTTCCCGAAGTTGACTATTGTTCGGAACGTACCACCTATTCCAAAACTTCAGGATTCCATCGCTTGAACACCTAAATTCTGTTTTGTCGTTAGATGTCATGCGCGTCCTGAATTCGTTGCATCTTGGGTCATTCTGTTGAGCTCCTTTAATTTCCTCCAGAATCGTCGGTTTCAGCAATAGGGCTGACAATTGCGCTGTCGCATTTGAGACTAGCTCCAAATTAAATCTCTGAAATTCTGCACTCAATTCCTTAGACATCTCGGCGTTCGTTGCTGAAGCTGAGGTCGAAAATCGACTTAATGCATCAGCCACTACATTGGCTTTGTCGAGGTGGTATTTGTCTCCAGGTCGTAGTCCTTCACAAACTCCAACCACCGTCTCTACCTCATGTTCAGCTATTTCTGAGTGAAGATATACTTCAGACTTTTGTGATCCGAGTATACCTCACACTGCTATCCATAAAGATAGTGACTCCAGATCTTTAGCGCAAAAACAACCGCCGCTAACTCCAAATCATGGGTTGGATAATTCCACTCATAGGGCTTTAATTGCCTCGAAGCATAAGCGATCACCCTTCCGTTTTGCATCAAGACACAACCCAATCCGATTCTAGAAGCATCACAGTAAATATTAAACTTCTCATCCATCACCGGTAGTGTCAATACTGGAGCTGTAGTCAATTTATGCTTTAGCATCTGGAAACTGTGCTCACAGTCCTCCGTCCATATATATTTGACTTCTTTTTGTGTTAGACGAGTTAGGGGTGCTGCAATCTTTGAAAATCCTTCAATAAACTTCCTGTAGTAACCCGCTAACCTCAGAAAGATTTGAATCTCCCTGACGCTCCTTGGCTGTGGCCATTCATTGATCGATTGTATTTTACTCGGATCCACTGATATTCCCCCACCAGAAATCACATGTCCAAGAAAATGGACCTTATCCAGCCAGAATTCGCACTTGGAGAACTTCGCATACAACCGATGCTGTTTCAAGATCTCCAGAACTATCTTCAAATGCTCCTTATGTTCCTCTTCGTTACGGGAGTAAACCAAGATATCGTCAATAAATACAATAACGAACTAATCCAGATACTCTTGAAATACTCGATTCATTAGGTCCATGAAAACAGCTGGGGCATTTGTCAGTCCAAATGACATCACTAAGAACTCATAATGTCCATATCTAGTCCAGAAAGTTGTCTTCAGGATATCTTGTGATCTGACCTTTAGCTGGTAATACCCCGATCTCAAATCTATCTTCGAGAAAATTCGAGCTCCTTGCAATTGATCAAACAAGTCATCTATCCTCGATAGTGGATACTTATTCTTTAAAGTCAACTTGTTCAACTCCCGATAGTCAACGCACATCCGGAGCGATCCGTCTTTCATCCTTACAAATAGGACTGGCGCGCCCCATAGTGAGAAACTCGAGCGTATGAATCCTTTCTCCAATAGCTCTTCCAATTGCTTCTTCAATTCCTTTAATTCCGAAGGAGCCAACCTATACAGGTTCTTCGATATTGGCTCGGCACCGGGATATGTGTCAATCACAAATTCAACTTCTCGGTCTAAGGGCAATCCGAGCAAGTCATCCAAGAACACATCAGGGAATTCACGAACTACCTCAATCTCTTGTGGTTTTGTCTCCACGTGAAGTTGAGTATCTAATATTGTTGCAAGAAAACAAGAATGCTCACCAATTATTAACCTCCGAGCCTGAATGGGTGCCATCACGGATGGTCTCCCCCTATTCTTCATGGCCTGCAGCGAATGCTTCGTACCATCTGGGGGTTGGAAATTAACAGTCCCAGCCCTGCAATCGATCATTGCGCAGTGCCAAAATAGCCAATCCATGCTCAATATCACGTCATAGGCCGTTATCCCCACTACAATCAAATCGGCAGGCATACTCCTGGTCCCCACTGATATGACACTGTCGCACACCACTTGATCAGAGTGCATGCGCTCACCGGACGGTAACCTTATTTCATATGCACAACCAGCGGGTTTTGGCCACAAATTCATTGTGAAGCTCCTGAATCTATCAATGTAAATGCGGGTACCATATCAACTAGTACCGTATCTGAGATAACAGCTGGCCGATCCTCACTCTCGGGCTTTATCATTGCGAAAATCCTGGGCGTCATCTTGGCCGGACCTTTCTTTGCTGCGGGGCAATCTCTAGATATGTGGCCAGTCTTATTACAGGTAAAACACCGGTTGACTCTTGACTTTGTGCAATTCTGGAAAACGTGACTAGCTTCATTGAACTTGTAACATCTGTCTGCAAACTGTCCGCACTCTCTCGGGTGGCTCTTCAAGCACTTAAGACACTACGGGTACTTATTCTGCATTTGGGGCTTCTTCCCCCCTGGAATCCTGTACTATGCCACTTGGTCTCTTGGTTCTCGAAGAAGATCCTCCCCTGCTTGACTGAGGTGTGATCTCCTTAAAGAATCTCTTGGTGGTCTCTCCTTGCTTTGCACACTTGGCTTCTGCTCCTTCTACTGCCAGTGCTTTGGCCACGACTTGTGCATACGACACTCCCTCAGTTCCAAAAATGGTTACACCCCTATATATCTCCGGCTTCAATCCTTGTACAAACTATAGTATCTTTTCCTCTTCATTGCTCACCAATTGGCTTGCAAATCTAGACAACGATTCGAATTGCCTGACATACTCGGCTACTGGCCCAGTCTGCTTTAACTGTAGGATCTCTAATCTTTTTGTAGCTTGGACTGTCCGATTGTAGTACTTATCATAAAACATCTCCTTAAATCTTTTCCAGGTCAAGTCCCTGGCAACTGTGGTGCCCTCTACTGTCTCCCACCAATTTTGAGCGTCATTCGAGAGGTGAAATGTTGCCCACTTGACCATGTTTCCTTCCTCCACATCGGCATACTTGAACATGTTCTCAATGGTGCGGATCCACCTTTCTGCAGCTGTTGGGTCTGTCATTTGGCCATCAAACGTCGGAGGCTTCAATTTCCTGAACCTTTCTCCGCTAGAGCCCGCTCCATGGCTCCCCTGTCCTTGATTCAATAGCATCCCCAACTGTTGGGACTGCCTGTCAACCAACTCGGTCAGCCGTCTAATCGTGGCTGAGTTGTCATCACCTTCTAGCTCCACTGCCTCTCTCGAAACTCTAGGTCATCCCGGTCGTCTGTCAATTTCAGTTAATTCCTGTACGAAGTTATCATAGTCTAGGCTTAGTCATAATCTAACTAAAATAAATAACTACTTACAGTTGGTGGGGCACATTGCATGGCTGCCGACAAATGTTGGGTAATCCTTTGAACGACATGACCGTAATGGCTCTGATACCAACTCCTGTAACGCCTCGAAAACCTAACCGTTTCCGGTTCGCTACTATTCCGATACCAAATCCTTACATTCGACTCTTTAAAATTTGTGTAAATATAAAATTTTTATTCCTCAATTTAAAACGACGTTTCTGGGAATATTTTTAACAGCTCTGCAGCGGAAATTCAATTAAATTCATTTTGGATAAAATTTCATTTTGTTAAACATGAAACAGAAACTTCCGGTCGACACTTATAAGCACCAGTCGACACCTAAGTCTCCTCGGATTTTCTCATCGATCGACACCGGAAACACCGGTCGACACTTTGCCCCTCACGGGCCTTTGCATCGGTCGACACATGGAAACACCGGTCGACACTTTTATGCTCACTACAGAGAGGGGTCGACACCCGTCTCCACGGGTCGATACTTTACTTTTCTCTGCCCGCGCAGGTTGTTCTCCGCGATCGACACCGATACCATTTTCACATGGACCGGTCGACACCTGCAACCAGGGGTCGACACCTGCTTTGGCTCTGCCTGTCACAGGTCGAGCCTCGAGGTCGACACTCACCTTTCATTTACACTGACCGGTTGACACCTCTCGACTTCGGTCGACACTTCACACTAGTATCAGTAAAATCACACTATTTCAAAAGGAAACCAAACACACGAACATATTCCCTCGATCAAATTCACAAAATAACACCTATGATTTTAAAAAAAAAACATACTTTCTTCAAGTAAACTTCAAAATATCAATATCCTACTTCAATTATCCATTGTACTCTTTGTACACAACCTAAATTCTTCAAAAATCTACACAACTCTATCCGACTCAAAACACATACAAAAATTACCCCCCTTTTGCAAGCCATGGTCATGTCGCCCCAACATTTTCCTGCACCGGCATGCGACATCTCCCGCCAACTCTGATCTAGGCCCGCTCGTCACCTAGCAACTCACCAGATAGCTGGTCGTCACCTACACCAAGGAACACAAAACGTAAGCCTAATTCTTAGCAAGTATGGAATATGAATTCGAAAACCAATGCATAACTCAAACCACCTACACATGTTGTTTCTATACTCAATTCTGTTCTCTTTTCATTTCATTTTCGGTGTGAGTCAGGCCGGCACCCATCCCTTCCACACTCGGGACGACCAATCCTTAACTCACGGAGTGAGGTTAGAGGCACACATCATGTTCGCACACGGAACGACCCTACGTAACCTCCTCCTAACATCAATCGTTGAACCCTCTAGTGCCTCAATAGCACGTTAACGACAAGGCGTTCGCGAACCGTGTCACATTACGTACTTTCATCCATGGGAACCCCCTAGTGCTATCTCAGTAGCACGTTAACAACGAGGCGTTCACCCATGCGTGGCAAGTCTTTTCTTATCTAGTTACGTTTCACATACACATTTCAAAACATGCTCAAAACTCGTATTTCGTAATTCAAAACCATGATGCATGACAATCACGAATGCATTACTCAAATCACAAAACAAACAAGCAAGCAAACAAGCAATCCTACCATTCCAAGGTGTAGGCCCGAAGGCAATTCACACACGTTCCATCACTTACCTGGCGTTCTCGAATTCTTTTTGCACTTCGTAACTTGGTGCTCTAACTGGAATACCTATAAAATTGTAAATCCATCAATCTTAACTTATCAAATTCAAAACTCCTTAACCTGAAGGTCCTAATTCACATCAAAATCGAAACTCTTCACTAAACCCAAAATCCCGCACAATTTCCGTCCTGCTTTAAAAATTAACATACAAGGCCAATAAACCATCCAATCTCTCCTACAAATTCTCAAATTCTACTTCTATTTCTATCCTAAGCTCCATCACGCGGACAGAAATCAGCTCTACACTCAACTTCTCACATTACCCTCCTAGGTTTTTCCACCAATTCGCCCTTACCCTTGCCAAACCCGATTTTCACCACTAACAACACTAACGCATCAACTAACTATGTAAAATTAACAAAAACTTACCGTGATTCGGAAGAAATGGAGAAGAATTCAACCGAACTGGCTGGAAGAGGGGGTCGATCGCCGCGCGGGAGAAGAGAAACGAGGGAGAGGGTTGCTTGGAAGAAGAATTTCGTTCCTTTTTCTCAGCTTTCCTTTTTCTCTTCTCTTTTTTATTTATTTTAAATATATTATTTCACAATTATCAAATTACCCTCCACCATTAACTATTTCACAAATCCGTGGTTTCGTCCGATTTTGGTTAGATTGTTAAATTTCTTTTTCCACCATTAGTCTTAAAATAATCTTTTACTCAACGGTAGAAATTTTCCATTATCAATTTGGACTTAAACTCCGCCGATTACAAATTACGAAATCCGAAACTAGTTTATACAGAAATTCTGGGCATTACATAAAGGCTAGGTTAGATGATGGCTTGGAATTGATTTATCATAAAATGGAAGAAGCATGCAAGTCCATGCATTCATGGAAAGCAAGCCGTGCCAAGGAGAGCTCAGCCAAATGCACACCAAAGAAGGAGGGGACCGCTTTTCTTTTTTTGCCAAATCCCTTGTTGCATTCTGAGGGTATTTGTTCGCGTTAACCTTGCTGAAGTCACATGGATCGATGACTTGGAAAAAGCTAGTCATTAGATCAAGAAGTTCAAGCATAATCTTGGTCATCCATCCAGGATTATTGCATTTTCTTTTGACCGAATGGAAACCAACTCCAATGGTTCCCTTGAGCTCCAAAACCAAGATAAACCCTCCAGCCATCCTTAGTTCTATAAATATATATTATTGGTGATTGTATTTGGTTGTTTATGAATGAAAATGATGTTGTTTTGCTTAGAAAAACTGAGTAGGTTTCTTGTTACCATGAAGGTAAGCCTTGGTTGTTAACAACCAAGAGGAGTTACACCTCCTATTGCTCACAAGTCCAAGGTTACTTGTTAAGTCATAATTCCATCATTCTCTTATCTCTTTCAAGAGTAGGAAAACATAAGAAGGTGGCCAAAACCGTTTCCCTTTGCCGTCATTTCTTTCTTTGGAAAGAAATGCTTACCGAGAGCTCTAATATTTGCTCATCGGATAGCTCTGGGTTGTTCTAATATATCTTTTTTATCTCCACGTATTTTGCTCTAAAAGTTTTAGGATCGTTTATTAATCCACCAAGAAAGGTGGATTTCAAATTTCAATTAATTTAGATATGTTTTGAAGGAGTTGTGGATTCGGAAAGTTGAGCCTAGTTTGGCCAACTAGCAGATTCCAGCAAACAGAAACTCTGATTGGATTTGTTTGCATATCTTTTGATCCTTAACTTATTTTGCTTTAATATTTCCTATGCCTTTATTTCACTCTTATTATAAGCTACGCATGAAATTTCATTCAATTTGAAACTCATTTGGCCATCCAACTTGTAGCTTATTCAAAGGTGATTCTTAGCCTAGCTGAGCGCCAAGAGCGTCGATCTGTTTGTGGGTTGGCAGACAGTCTCTTTTGGAGTAATAATCGTGTCAGAACCGGAAATCCAAGAACCCATGCCGGAAGGGAAACTGCACATCCTAGGGAAAGGTTTTAGAATTGTAGATAGTATGATGAAAAATGGATTGAAGGAGAGGAGGAATTATTCCTAACTGACAAAGGGATAATGAGGATGTTAGACTCGTTAAATTATCCTTACCCTCGTTTGATGAATCATGTAATGGAGATGCATTTTTAAACTAGGTGGATAAGGTCCAAAAGGTGTTCGACTACTACAGATACTGATACGCTCCAAGGGTTAGGTTTGACAACACCTAAGAACAACACAACCAAGTGCTCCTCGGATTTACTTCAAGAAATCCTTGGCCAAAGGAGACTCCAACAAGCATAAAATATCTTCTTCAAACAAGTCCAATTAAACCAAAATTTTAACACTAACTAGCCAACAATATGCATGAAAGATCCTCAAAATTTCAACTAAAAAAAAAAAGATCAAGATGAAAAGATACGCAACAAACAGAAAACCTGCTTCTCAAGTAAGGAGTTTTCTAGACAAAATAATATCCAGCTTGTAAAACGTATATCTCCCGGTTGGCTGAACCAAATTAGATGAAATTTTAACATGATGTACCTGAGGTGTGAAGAGTGGACTCTGAAAATTTTAGACCAAAAGATGACTACACAATCGAGGAAGGACAAGACAACAAATGCTTGTTCGAAAGGGTGGCACAATGCACCTCCGACAAAGTCCTCCTCCACAAGTGAAAGATAACTCTTGCAAAGTGGCATGTTTTCCACCCCTTTCCCTAGCTTCCAACCCCTAGTTTGGTTGGAGAAAGAGGGAGTCTTTAAGAGTTACCAAGTAACCTCAAACTTGGCAACCATCTGGTAGTGATCGATGCTTGGATATTACACACCGAGTATGAAAGCCAGTAAGGCCCGAAGGCAACGATTTTGTAGCAGCAAACATAAAGTTTTATATTCAATATTTTGTGCCATTACAATAAGAAAAAGATGCTTAAATATGGTTCCAAATAAGTAGTTAGGGTTTGGCATGCAAGGAGAAGAAGAAGGGTTTAGAAGGAGGTGAGGTGCTTGGCCCTTATTGGCCGAGTACACTTGTACTTGGCCATGCTCTCTTTCTCCCATGACCATGATGCTTATTTTACCCCTCAAATGTAGCCCTAATCCTATTTAAATAACCAGCTATGCATGCCATGCAAAGAAGAGAAGAATGTCCTAGAATTTGGATCCCATTCGGCCTAATGGAAGACCAAGGGTAGCCAAGTACAAGTGTACCTTTGGGATTTCTCTCTCCCATGATCTAATGTCCTATTTTACCCCCAAAATGTGTCTCACTTTCCCTCCAAGTATTCATGCATGCAACTAGAAAAAAAATAAAGTATTGTGCAAGGAAACTAAAGAAGGTTCGATTACATAGTTTGATTAAGGAGGACAAACTCCCTCTTCAAAATTGAGTGGCCGAGATTTATGCTTCCATGATATCCCTTTGCTTGCCTCCACCATGCCTTGAGTATTGGACTTTGATCTCCTTAGTTCATTGGAGGGATTCATTTTTTAGCCATTCATCACAACAAGGTGACCGTGCCATGTATGAGGGCCTCCATTCTCATCACCCTCTAGTCCCTCTTCTCCTTTGTTTCCTTTGAATCTCCATCTTGGTTCCAATTCATCTCTTGAATGCTAGGCTTTAACTACACTTATTCTCTAAAATATTTACTTATAAAATGAACAAATAAATTGGATATATAATCTAGCCACGGCTTCGGCAAAGATGGTATGATGGCTTTTCGCGGCACATCGTACTTTCTCGGTTGAAAAATATTTGTCCTCAAATCTAATGGTTTCCTTTCTTGCCCTCTCCAAGAAAAAGGTTTTCAAAAAGCTCAAAAAACACAAAAACTTCATCAAAGCTAATTGGTATAGATGATTCTTTATAACTAGTTTTGTCTTCTTTAACCACCAATGCTTATACCTTCTCAAATTTCAAGAGCTTTTCCTCTTGAGAGAGAGCTCTACTTGATCATCTTTGGGAGTGGCTATTTCTCCAATGTGATAGCTATTATCCAAGTCATCCAAATCAAAAATGGAACCACAATAAAAATTTGGCAGTGGCGGTTCTACAAGTTCTACTTCCAACAACTTACAACTATCTTCAACAATTTGCTTCATAAGATCATCATCTATTTCATCCTCCTCTTCCTTAGCTTGGGTATACTCCTTATATGACTTGGTAAGTCTTTTAAGATCACGCTCAACCTAAAAAAAAAAGTTAACAAAGTTTATTAAATTTTTCTTCAAAAGTTGGTGTAAAATTTGTTTCAAAAGAAATAGCTCAGCGATTATCAAAGACATCGATTTTGGTTAAATCTTGACCTACTTTTTCTCATCATCTTTACCAACAAAAATAGAGCAAATACACAAACGAAGAACAACAGACACTGATACCAAATGATACACCCCAAGAGTTGGGTTGACAACATTTAAGAGTAACATAACTAAAATGACAAGTGCTCCTCGGATTTACACCAAGAAATCCTTGGCCGAAGAAGACTCCTACAAACACAAAATATCTTCTTCCAGCCAAGTCCAATTAAACCAAAATTTTAACACCAACTAGCCGAGCATGAATGATCCTCAAAATTTCATCTCCAAAAATGATAAGACCAAAAAGATATGCAACAAACAAAATAGAAAATCTGCTTCTCGGGTAAGCAATTTTCTAAGCAGAATAATATCCAACTTGTAAAACGTATATCTCCTGATTGGCTGAAGCAAATTGAATGAAATTTTAACATAATGTACCTTAGGGTGTGAAGGGTGGACTATAAAAATTTTAGAGCAAAAGACGCAGACATGATTGAGGAATGGCAAGACAACCATTGGTAGTCCGAGAGGGTGACACAATGCACCTCCAACAATGTCCTCCTCCACAGGTGAAGGATAACTCTAACAAAGTGGCAAGTTTTCCTCCCCTTTCCTTAGATTCCGCCTCTAGTTTGGTTGGCGAAAGATGGTGTGTGTAAGAGTTACCAAGTAACCTCAAACTTGGCAACCATTTGGTTGTGATCGATGTTCGATATTACCTACCAAGGAGTTAATTATGAAAAAAATGGAATGGAAGGAGAAGTCACATATGATGATATTGGGCCCGACAGAATTGGGCCCAACACAGGAGGAATTTGAATGGTTATGGAAACTATAATGAAAGGAGTAGTAAAAGCGCTAGGAGGATTAACAAAGAGAGTGGGGTAGAAGAAAGAAGAAACAGTTGGGGAAAAATATAGAACAAGATTCAATCAGTTTATAGGGTGGGGGATCGTGGGCTAATCTTGATGAGAAGCTCTACAATAGGACTATCTCATTTCTTATTCTTCTTAGCATGGAAACCAATAAGGCCCAAAGGCAACGATTTTGTAGCAACAAAAATCAAGTTTTCTATTCAATATTTTCTACAATTACAATAAGAAAAAAAAAGCTTAAATATGGCTCCAAATGAGCAGGTAGGGTTTGGGATGTGAGAAGATACAGAAGGGTCTAGAAGAAGCTAAGGTGGTTTGCCCATTTTTGGCCAAGTACATATGTAGCTCTAATGCCCATGATGCCCATTTTACCCATCAAATGCAGCTCTAATCCTACTTAAATAACCAGTCATGGATGTCATGCAAAGAAGAGAAGAAGGTCCTAAAACTTTGATCCCATTTGGCCACATAGAAAGCTAGGGGTGGCCAAGTACAAGTGTACCTTTGGCCTTTCTCTCTCCCATGATCTAGTGTCCTATTTTACTCCTAAAATGTCTCTCACTTTTCGTCCAAGTATTCATGCATGTAACTAGAAAAAAAACTAAAGTATTATGCAAGGAACCTAAAGTAGGTTCGGTTACATAATTTGATTAAGAAGGATAAACTCCCTTTTCAAACTTGAGTGGCCGAGGCTTGTGCTTCCATGATATCCCTTTACTTGACTCCACTATGCCTTTAGTATTGGATTTGATCTTCTTGGTTCATTGAAGTGCTTCATTTTCGAGCCATTCATCACAACAAGGTGACCGTGCTATGCATGAGGGCCTCCATTCTCATCACCCTCGGGCCTCTATTCTTCTTTGTTTTCTTTGAACCTCCATCTTGGTTTCAAATGCTGGTCTTGAATGCTAGGCTTTAACTCCACTTGTTCTCCAAAATGAACAAATAAATTGGATATATAATTCGGTCACGGCTTCAGCAAAGACGATTTGATGGCTTTTCGTGGCACATAAGATACTCTGAGAGGGTCAAGCTACAACTAGTAGCAATAGAACTTATGCCACCTTATGGTGGTAAAACTTGAAAGCTCAAAGGAGGAGATACGAGGAAGAACCCATCACTATATGGAGGCCATGAAAACCCTCACGCAAAAGAGATTTGTTCTCAGTAATTACAAGCAAGAACTCTTCCTACAAATACAAAGTCTAAAGCAAGGAGGTTAGTCTGAAGTGGAATATCTCACTGAATTTGAGATGCTCAGAATCAGAGGAGGATTAAATGAACCCGAGGAACAAGTGATGGCTAAGTTCATTAGGGGATTGAACCAAGATATTGGCAACATAGTGGTGCTACAACCATTGGATTCAATGGGTGTAGTAACACAATTAGCTATAAAAGTGGAGAGGCAAAAAAATAGGAAAGTTAAAATTACCGCTAGTAGATTTAACCCCAAAGACTCAGGATATACTAAAACCTCCATTAAGGTAGAAGAGAAGAAGCCTTTACTAGGGGTTGGCCCACTAAGGACTCTAACAGCAAGCCCACAGTGAGTTATACAAACCATACCAAAACTGGTGAAATTAAGTGTTCCAAATGTCTTGGATTAAAACATATGGCCAAGCAATGCCCAAACCAACGGGTGATGATGCTCAAGAAGAGCACAGCAGAAGTTGAAAGTGAGGACGAAATTGTAGAGAAAAATGAGTCGGAGTACGAGGTTTCCATGCACAAGAAGAACCTTTAGTAACGGTTATATGGCGAGTCCTCGTTTCAAAGGCCACAGAAGAGAATTGTCAACGAGAAAATATTTTTCATAGTCGATGCTTGATAAAAGATAAAGTTTTCTCATTGATTATTGATGGAGGAAGTTCTGCTAATGTGGCTTCCAAAGATTTGGTAGACAAATTAGGATTAGAAACTAGCCTTCACCTTTATAAAGTACGTTGTTTAGACTCTATAGATGACATGAAGGTCAACCAAGAAGTCGATATAGAGTTCATCACTGGAAAATACAAAGACTTAGTACTTTGTAACGTCGTGCCAATGAATGCCAATCACCTACTCTTAGGTAGGCCTTGGCAATACGAGATAAAAGTGTCCCATGATGGATATACCAAATATTACTTGCTAAAGTTTGGGGGTAAAACGATCAAACTTGCGTCTTTATTACCTGAACAAATAGCCAAGGACAAAGCTATCAGACAGAAAGAAAAGAACAAGCCCATCATTTTCATGTCAAAGAGTGAATTAGAGACAATAGTATTAAAGGGAGGACTCCTCATTTTAATAATGTTCAAAGACCGAGTCATGGAATTAGGAGATATACTTACCCCAGTTTTAAACTTACTCAATCAATTCCAAGATGTTTTTTCTGAAGAGATACCCCAAGGATTACAACATTTACGTGGTATTGAACATCAGATAGACTTGTAGCCAGGGGTTATATTACCAAACCGTCCAGCCTATAGGATAAACCTTGAGAAAACTCAATAACTACAAACTTAAGTAAACGAACTATTGAAAAATGACTGTATGAGAAAATCCATGAGCCCATGTGCAGTGCCTACTGTATTAGTTTCCAAGAAAGACGGATCAATGAGAATGTGCGTGGACAATAGGGCCATTAACTAGATTACGATTAAGTACAAGTTTCCAATTCCACGCTTTGAAGATATATTAGACAAACTCAGCGGGGCAGCCATATTCTCAAAGGTGGATCTAAACAGTGGCTACCACCAGATTAGGATGAAGTAAGACGATGAATGGAAAACAACCTTCAAACAGAGTATGGACTGTTTGAGTGGATGGTTATGCCCTTTGGATTATTAAATGCTCCTAGCACATTCATATGCTTGATGTGTAGCGACCCAGAAACCCACGCGGTTTCTGGTACGCTCACTACTACTACTCACTCAAATACGCTCAAATAAAATTGGTATAAAAACTTAAAACTTTCGTCCCTCAACCTAAAACGATATTTTTGAAAATGATTAAAATCGTCGCAGCGGAAGACATTGATAAAAATCAGTTTAAATAAAGTTTCAAGTTTTTCAAAACATAAAAATCATTTTCGGTCGACCCCTTTAAACACTGGTCGACACTTCATTTGCCTCTATTTTCATCGGTCGACACTATCGTTTGACACCTCTCTTCTCCTCGCACTAACTGGTCGACAGTTGTGAACACCGGTCGACACTTAATTACTCTTTGTCCCCGTCGGTCGATCCTTAAGGTCGACACTTCGGTCTATTTTACACTATCGGTCGACACTTGCATGCACCGGTCGACACTTCATTTCTCTCTGACCGCGTAGGTTGACCCAAGCGGTCAACACTTACAGAGTTTGGTCGATCCCTCCTTAGGTGCAAGTCGACACTCTGTATACATTTTCACAACAAGCGGTCGACACTTTCTTGCACAGGCGACAACTTAATCGATTTTGCCTTCACAGGTTGACCCTCGCGGTTGACACTGGCCAAGTTCGGTCGACGCCTCCAGAATACTGGTCGACACTTGCTAGGCTTGGTCGACTACTCAGCCTATAGATCAACACCTTCTTCACAGAATTTCATTAAAATCTTAAACGCAATTTAGTTTCATAAAAATTTGGCAGTATAACGACTAAAAATGGGTCTAACCCAAAATCCTACAGTTTAAAGAAAACATACTATATATATATATTAAAATACCAATTCACACATCACCCAAATCATATGTGTCCTAGTACATATATACAACCTAAGTTTTACCATTAAAGGACCTACCAAATCACAGCATTTCCACACCATGGTCGATTCGCCCCAACAAAATTGCCTGCACCGTCATACCAGCACAGGTTACCAACTGCAATCCTAATCACGCCTATGATCATAGAGCTCACCAGATAGCTCGTCGTCACCTACACCACGAAACACAAAACGTAAGCGTAATGCTTAACAAGTAGGGAACAATGAATAAGAAAACAATGCATAAACTTAATCCCTAACACATGCGGTTTCTACACTCTGTTTCTTTCTCGTTTCGTTTTTGTTTTTATTAATCTTCCACCTTCTCACGTGGATCAAGTAGGCACCCATTCTATCACCACTCAAGACGGCCACACCTTGACCCAGCAGAGCGAGATCGGAGGCACACGTCAGCTCCACACGAGATGGCCATACAACGATCTCCTCCCAACATCGTCACGGAACCCTCTATTGCCTTCTCACTAGCACGTTAACGATGAGACATTACCACTCACGACATCTTACGTATTTTCATCTGTGCATCTCTTATAGATACCCTCTCGAAGTGCTACCACACAAGCACCATCACATGACGAGACGACCCTACTCGAGACCACATTATATCTGTTCTTATCTTTTTACATTTTATACTCGCATTTCATAAACATGATGTTTTTCGTAGTTCAAATAAAACCATGATGCATGTCAATACATATGATCAACCAACAAACCAATAACGAACAAACAATCAAACCCTACTGTTCCATGGTATAGGCTCGAAGGCAAAACACGAGCAATCCACTACTTACCTAGATTTCCGTAAAATTCTCAATTTCTTCTGTCACCTCAAATGCTCAACTCGTTAACCTAATATATTCATGGAATTAACTCAGCAATCATCAAAATAAACCTAAATGATACCTATTTTAACTCTAGCACAAACCAATTTCACTTTCCAACATTCTACCAACATTCACGAAATTTTCCCTTTTTGTTGCCCTATTTTCAATCGGCCATAACTCTCTCATTTCTCATCGAATTTAAACGATCCAATATGTTCCATAAACCTCTACTTGTCTACTATCCAATGTTTCACTCTATTTTACAAAACCAAATAGCATACCCTATCAGATTTTAACAAAAACAGAACCGATTACATGTAGTTTCAAACTTTTGGTTTTCAACAAAACTCGACTTAACCTCAAATCTTTCTATGTAATCAACCTATATCACGCTATATCATGTCTAAGCTTCCAAAATAACAAGAAAACACAGTTAGGAAAAAGGAATTTTCGGAACTCTCACCTAGGGTTTCATCAACTTCTCCAAAACCCTCCAAAACCTACTTAAAATACATAAAACTTCTAAAGGTTTTGCATACATCACAATACCCATCTAAAACTAACCTTTGATCTTGATAAAAAGGGAGAAACGGTGGGGGCAAAGTCTCCTTGGCTGTTGATCGTGGGAAGGGAGAGGAGAAGGAATGAGCTTTTTTCCATTCACCCATCAACCTTACACATTTAAATCCTCCACTCAACCTTATTCCCATTTCACCACAAAACTTGAGCTAATTACACAATCACCCCCACCCACCAGCCATCATCCTCACATGTCTCACTTATTTCCCACTTCATTTTGCTATCACTTATCATTAAAACAACAACTACACTAAACACACTACATGTAGTTTACTCCTAGCTACCTACGTCCATTGTTTCCCTTCCCCCATCCTCTTCCTCAATCAAATTCTTATCATAACTTATGATCGTTGTTATGCCCTCTTAACACAAAACAAATTCCAAGGGAAACTCATGGTTGAGATAAATTCTGGGTGTTACATGATGTACCATGTGCTAAAAGAGTTTTTAGGAAAGTTTATCGTCGTCTATTTTGACAACATACTGGTCTACAACTTGGACTTACCATCACATCTAAACCATCTAGCTACTCTATTCCGAACCTTCAAGGATGCTAAGTTGTTCGGCAACCTTAAGAAGTGTTCATTTGCATAAGAGAGGGTGTACTTCTTAGGGTTTATTATTACCAAAAATGGAATGTAGGTACATGACGCTAAGATTGAGGCCATCAAGAATTGACTCATTCTCACAAGAATAACAGAAGTGCAAAGTTTCCATGGTTTAGCCTCATTCTACCGAAGGTTCATTAAGGACTTCAGTGCTATCATGGCACCAGCTTGTCAGCACAGTTTCGAGCTAATTAAGGAAAAGTTATGCCACTCACCTATCCTAGCACTTTCGGATTTCAATAAGGTGTTCTGATTAGAGTGTGATGCATCCGGAGTGGACATTGGAGCTGTCTTAATGCAAGAAGGAAGACCGTTAGCATTCTTTGGTGAGAAGCTCTAAATTACTCGACTTATGACAAAGAGTTTTATGTGGTCATACGTGCCTTTGAATAG
Organism: Begonia peltatifolia; assembly: GCA_022433055.1. Lineage (NCBI taxonomy): Eukaryota > Viridiplantae > Streptophyta > Magnoliopsida > Cucurbitales > Begoniaceae > Begonia > Begonia peltatifolia. The sequence goes on from CM039522.1 coordinate 11,730,303, forward strand.
TGGCAAAATTACCTCTTGTCTAAAGAGTTTGTTATACACACTGACCACCAGTGTAATGACCAGAAGACCTACTCGTTTCCAGTTCATTATTTGCTCTGATACCATATCTGTAACGACCCGAAATCCACCGGCTTCTGGCTCGCTCTCTGCTCCATTTTTGTAACGACCACAAAAACCTACCCGTTTACGGTTCATTCTCTGCTATAATACCATCCCTGTAACGCCCCCAACAGCAATGCCCCGAAAACAACTATAGTTTTCGGTTCGATCTGATACCATACTGAATAACTCATCTCTCCCTCTTACTAAATTTGTATCAAATTTTAATTTTTGTTTCAAAACATTTTATAAAAACTTACGCAGTGGAAAACGACACTCGAATGGAGGACTCATCAAAAGAAAACACATTTATTTTTGTTTCGTTAAGTTTTAAAACTGATAACTAGAAAACCGGTCGACATCTGTAAACACCGGTCGACACCTAACCTGTTTTGCACCCAAGGTCGACACCTATATACATAGGTCGGCAACTCGGTCGTCTTTGTTTGCACAGGTCGACACTTGCTTGCAGCGGTCGAAACCCTGATTCTCTCTGTCCGTCTCGGTCGAATCTCGCAGTCAACACCTCTACGTTCATCTCACGTAGCGGTCGACACCTTCATCCCCTCTGCTAGCACCGGCCTAACCTCGTGGTCGACACCTCTTACCATTTTTACACTAATCGGTCGACACCTAAAAGACACAGGTCGACACCTAGTTTGGTTCTGTCCCTGTAGGTCAACGCTCATAGTCGACATTTGACTAGTTCGGTCGACACCTAGGCATACCGATCGACACCTTGCACCAGCAGCCTAAAGAAAAACCTTAACTCAAAAGAAAACGAACGACGTAAACCCCCGCCATTTAAAATCACTAAGTAAAAACCTGGATTTTCAATCAAAATCTCCCAAGTAGTTTCAAAATACGTCCATACATCATCCCAACTATTACCGTTCAAAATCCATTTATACATAAAAATCTATACATGAGTTTCCTATACACTTGACACGGTCTCCTCAAAAATACATTCTTCAAAACTCACCATTTCCCCCAAAACACTCTCTACGGGTCGAGTCGTCCTAGCAAACTACACCCGCTGCCACATGATAGCACGCCTCCAACTACCTACTCGCCCCGGCTGGGCTCTCGGAACTCACCAGTAGAAATCTCTGCACCTACACCAAAGAACACAAAACATAAGCCTAACACTAAGTAAGTAGTGCGAAAATGAACCATGAAAACCATCAATGCAATCCTAACAAATGTAGTCTCTACTTTCTCACTCATGTTGTCACACCATAACACGTATTGCACGATCCTCATACTGAGTTGAGAAGCGGATCAGGTTTCCCAAGTTGATTCTCATACTGCGTCGAGGGTCGAATCACTTCCTTCAAACCTGCATCGTACAACTGCCCCAGGAAGCTGACCCTCAAGCCACACCATTCCTAACACGTGGCCATCGTCTCGGCTCAACCAACAACAGGGCCCAAGAGTCGCACACGCATCTCATGTTTACAATCCTGCGTCGTACAACTGCCCTAGGAAGCAGACCCTCAAGCCACACCATTCCTAACACGTTACCACCGTCCCGGCTCAACCAGCAACAGGGCCCAAGAGTCGCACACGCATCTTATGTCAATAATCTTCTTACAGAGTTGGGAAGTGGATCAGGTTTCCCAAGTCGATTATCTGTCTGCGTCAAAGGGCAAATCACTTCCTTCGAGGCCACGTAACCATTATCTTCACCATTCATATACACACCGCAACATCCATATCAGGGTGAGGCTAGACGCACTCGCCACACCACTCCCTGACATATCACCTCCGTCTCGGTTCCTCCAGCTACGGGGCCAAAGCTGCCACACAAACATCGTTTTCACCATCACGTGTCACACTTCACGTTCGCACATAAAACCATGCTCAAATTCATTTTCATTACATTTTTCAAAATATGATGTAACGCCTCGAGAACCCACATGTTCCCGGTGCACTACAGTAAATCTACTTATACACACTATGACACACTAAAACTTGACACAACTCACTCAATTTAATACCACTACCATTTTCAAATCATCTTCAAAAGAACATTGTGAGTATGAAAAATTTTCGACTCGATTCGAAAATAACTCATGCCTCGAAGAGGGAACACGAAATCTGATGTGCCCCAGAGGGCCGTCACTCGATCACAAACCAATGCACGAACGTTATCCAACCTATTAACTAACAACTTCAGGAATTATAGGTGTCGAATGCCTCTTCGCGGATTTTGAATGGGACCCGAGCACAAATGACAAGGATCAACCCTTGCACTTGCTATTGTGGGAGCTAAAGGTGGAAGCACATGAAGAAGGGATTTGTCTCCCTCGGAATTTATTTGTAATTGAATTTTATTCGGTAAACATTCGCCTTATGTTTTTATTGGCAAACATTCGCCTTCCTGTAATGTTTTATAATTGCATGCATCCTTAAGCATTAGGATTAGATGTATGTTAAGTTAGATGGTGGTTAGAAGCAACAATTGAGCCGGAGTTTAACAGCACACTGATACAACAAATGGGCCAAAGCTTGAAGAGTGATCTGATGTGCAAGTGGACTAAGAATGGCCAACCATGTGGCCCATTTCGAAGCTCAAGCCCATTCTAACCTTCAGCCACCCTAGGTTTATAAATACATGGCTATTGGTGTGTGTAAAGGTTGTTGAATATATGAGAAATAGCCCTTTTGTGTTCAGCCGAAGTAGTTGAAGCTTGGTGAACGGTAAGGCTCAGTTCGGTCAAGAACCGAGAAGGAGTTCATCTCCTTGAGCTTTCAAACCCGAGGTTGCTTGAATAGCCATCGTTCCACTCGTCTTCCCTCTCTTTCCCAGAGAAGGATACACGAAGAGAGTGGCCAAAAACCGGTCCCGTTTGCTGCCATCTTTTTTCGAAAGATTGTTATGCCGAGAGCCTAAAAGGTTGCTCATCGGACAGCATTCGGTTTTCTGCTTATATTTTGTTTTTCTGTTTCGTTTGTGGGTAAAACACGACTCATTCGAGGTGGAATCGTGTCATGTGGTATCAGAGCCATGGATAGCTTCCCCTGAATGTCTACAAACGCGTGGATTAATCTTCTTGCACATTTCGTTTGCTGCAAACTTTTCATTTCTTCTCTGGTTCGTTGGTTTTGAAAAAGGCAGAAACCGGTTTTATCAATTTTGTGTTTAACATATAAGGATAAACTTGAACACTACCGTAGATATGTTATTACTGGACAAAATTTAAAAAGCGGACACTCGAAACCATTTAGTCTTTAAAGCTAGAAACTTACGTGTTGATCTGTTCATATTCGTATGCTCATAATCGTATGTTCATAATCGTCTGTTCATATTGGTATGTTCAAATTTAAAAATCGTATTGTGTTTTCTGTACAAGTCTTACTCAACTGATTGGCTGCTATTCGATGGTAGGTGCAGGTGAGGACAGAACACCCTACAGCCCAGCTGCTGTTAGAGGGTAGGTGCAGGTGGTAGGTGTCTATTGCTGGACCACTGGTATTGTACGTTTATGTTATTATGCATATGGGTGTGCTATGTAGCAGCTAGTGTTATTACCTTTTTCGGAACAACCATTCTGTTGCTACTCTGTACCTGGTGATTTAATATTGTTTTTGTGCTGATTATCTTGTCTGCTGCCTCACTCCATGCTTGCTAACACCTTGCAGAATACTTTGTTTACTTGCCTAATCTGTGATTATGTTATTATATCCTTACTTTGTGGTTTAATGATAACTGAGTTGATGCATGATATAAACACTAAAGGAAAAACATGTTTATCAGAATATGTTAATACCTTGTTAAAATTTTATACCTAGTTTGCTAGTTGTTTTGGTGGGTTTAACCCATTGAACTTAAAACGATCATACCTTTTGCTACGAACGTCAGATTTTCGCCCGTAAGATACCGATTCGAAGCTTTCTTAGAGCTCTACGTTGCTGTCACAGGCTTTGTCTGACAACCACCCCCCGTTCTAAAAGATGGCCATTTAAGCCCTCAAATTTGCATTCCAAGTTTAAGCATTCGTGATCCACTAAATTTTTCCCTCCTTTCTAACACTTAGGGTCAATCTAGCGTAACAACACATGTTTTCCCTATAACCTTAGGAAGTCACATGAAGACTAGGAGTACAAACAACCGAGAATTAAACCCCGATACTATGACTCAAGAACCGAACCAGTGTAAGGACGTTCCCCAACCCGAGGCTCGTACCCATCAAGAGGGATTGTCCAGCCTTCAAGGACAACTAAATGGACTTAATGGAGAAGTTAGTAATCTAAGCCAACAACTCAAAGACTTAATCCTTGGTATGAAATTCATATTGGATAACCTCAATAAGATTAACTCTAGAGAGCCCTCTCGAGATGACATTCCTAAGATGCGACCTGATAACCCTAGGAGAACTGAATACCCTTCCAGGAGATTTCCTGACCAGGATCCTTCCCCAATGAGTGAGAGGCCACCTAACCCAAGAAGGAGGTTCCAAGACTTTGACTATCATGATGATAATGAGTGGACCCTAGACGAAGAAGAGAATTTCAGGTCTAGCCGTCGAAAGGACTTAGATAATTTTAGGAACATTAAGTTGCATGTTCCGTCATTCAATGGCGCGTGCGACGGTAACACCTTCCTAGATTGGATAGATAAAGTGAAGAAAGTCTTTGATTACTATGAATATTCAGATAAGGTTAAAATTCAGCTAGTTTCGGTTGAGCTCACGGGATACGCGACCCTCTGGTGGGCCAATACTAAATCCCAAAGACAGAAGATAGGAGACGACCCTGTCACCACTTGGAGAGTGATGAAGTCCCTCATGACCAAAAGATTCATACCTAGCCAATACCGACAAGAGCTATTCTTACAAATCCAAAACCTGAGACAAGGAGGTCGATCTGTTGAAGAATACCTTACTGAGTTTGAGTCCTTATGATTCGTGGCGATATGGATGAGCCTGAAGAGCAAGTACTTGCAAGATTTATTTGAGGATTGCAACAAGATATATGAGACATTATTGAGCTGCATCCCCTAGAATCCCTTGACGCGGTGGAACAAATGGCTATGAAAGTAGAGCGACAACTTAGTAGGAAGAGAAAAGCTAGTTTCACTCAGAAATTTCTGCTCAAGACTACTCCTAAGATCACCCCTCCACAACCAGAACCAAACAAAACTTTCACCAAAGCTGTGGGAAAGAAACCGTTTACACGTAGTTGGCCACCCAAAGAATCGAGCAACAAGACCTTAGTAGAGAGTGTCAATTCCCCTAGATCGCGAGACCTTAAATGCTTTAAGTGTCATGGCATGGGTCATTTCATGGCTCAGTGTCCTAATAGATGAGTGATGATCCTCCAGGAGGACACTAGAGAGTTTACGAGCGAAGACGAGCGAGAAGGTATAAAAGAAGATGAAGAGGATAGTGACTCCCAAGAGGAAGTTTTCCACGCCCCTGAAGGACCCATACTTATGGTAAGAAGACGTGTTCTCGTCACTAAGAATTCTGGAGAAGATTGTCAGCGCGAGAACATCTTCCATAGCAGGTGTTTCATCAAGGAGAAGTTATGTTCCCTGATTATAGACGGAGGCAGTTGTGCTAACGTAGCCTCCACAGAGTTAGTAACCAAGTTAGGCCTAGAGACCAACACTCACCCCCACCCCTACAAGTTACGTTGGCTAGATGATAGGGATGATGTCAAAGTTATCAAGCAAGTGAAAGTTGAATTTGTCTTCAAGAAGTACAAGGACACGATCCTCTGTGATGTTGTGCCTATGAGTGCAAGTCATTTACTCCTAGGCCGACCCTGGCAGTTTAACCGATGGGTAAACCACGACGGCTACACTAACTACTATTCCCTTAAGTTTGAAGGAAAGACCTTTAAGTTTGCTCCCATGACCCCCGAACAAATATCTAGAGATGACGCTGCAAGAAAGGAAGCCAAAGATAAGGCTACTTTATTCATGACTAAGAAAGAGATAGAGACGTTTGTGTGTAGAGGAGATCCCCTGATTTTGGTACTTTTTCGAGATAGAATTATGGAACTAGGAGTTATTCCTCAAGCAATTAAAACTTTACTTAACCAGTTCTAAGATGTGTTCCCAGAAGACTTGCCCCAAGGTCTACCACCCTTGCGTGGCATTGAACACCAAATTGATCTCCTACCCGGAGCCATACTGCCTAATAGACCAGCATACCGAATGAACCCCGAAGAAACCAAGAAGCTGCAGGACCAAGTACAAGAACTTTTGAATAAAGGTTACATTAGAGAGTCCATAAGTCCCTGTGCAGTACCCTCCTTATTAGTTCCTAAGAAAGACGGCACCATGAGGATGTGTGTTGATAGCCGAGCCGTTAACCAAATTACTGTCAAGTATAGATTTCTCATCCCCAGGCTCGAGGACATGTTGGATGAGCTCAGTGGAGCCTTCATTTTCTCTAAAATAGATCTTAAAAGCGGCTACCATCAGATCAAGATGAGAGAAGGCGACGAGTGGAAGACAGCCTTTAAGACAAAATATGGATTATTCGAATGGATGGTGATGCCTTTTGGTTTATCTAACGCCCCAAGTACGTTCATGAGACTCATGCACCATGTGCTTAAAGAGTACTTAGGAAATTTTATCGTGGTATACTTCGATGACATCTTAGTGTATAGCGTGGATCTCACTCAACACCTCTTCCCCCTTAACTCCCTCTTCCAGACCCTTAGAAATGCTAAACTATTTGGTAACTTAGGGAAGTGCTCTTTCACACAAGACAAGGTGCACTTTCTAGGATTTGTCATCTTAAAAGACGGGATAGAAGCGGACGTGGAAAAGATCAACGCTATCAAGGATTGGCCTATACGAATTCCATCACAGAAATACGCAGCTTCCACGGGCTCACCTCGTTTTATAGAAGATTCATTAAGGACTTCAGTTCGATAGTTGCTCCGCTTACTGATTGCACTAAGAAAGGGAAAGAGTTCTCTTGCCCTCCCCAGCGTGCCAAAAGAGCTTTGATCTTATTAAAGACAGATTATGTCATTCCCCCTTACTTGCCCTCCCGGATTTCAACAAGGCCTTTGAGGTCAAAAGCGATGCATCTGGAGTCGGAATAGGAGTAGTGCTTATGCAAGATGGCAAACCCGTGGCGTACTTTAGTGAAAAGTTGAAAGGACCCATACTAAATTATTCCACCTACGACAAAGAGTTCGACGCAGTTATACGTGCTTTAGAACATTGGCAGCATTACCTCTTACCTCGAGAATTTGTTATCAACACTGATCACCAGGCCCTAAGACATATCAAGAGTCAGCACAAGCTCAACAAGAGACATGCCAAGTGGGTGGAGTTCTTAGAAAGGTTTCCTGACACCCTTAAGTATTTGAAAGGAGAGAATAACGTCGTGGCTGATGCCCTCTCTAGAAAGCGCATTCTATTCACCGAATTAAGGGTTAGGTTCTTTGGCTTTGAATGGATTAAGGAGACCTATGAAACCGACCCTGATTTTGGTCCTTATTACATCAAGTGTATGGACAAGGCTGAAGGCAAATATCGCCTCATGGATGGCTATTTACTTAAAGTGGGAAAGTTGTGCATTCCCCAAGGCAGTTTAAGACAATGCCTAGTAAAAGAAGCTCATTGCGGAGGCCTAGCAAGTCACTTCGGCGAGAAACAGACCCTAGAATTGCTTGAGGAACACTTCTATTGGCCTCGCATGATGAAAGATGTGCATTGCATGGTGGAGACATGTGTAATTTGCAAGACGGCTAAGAGTAAAGTTCTGCCTCAAGGATTATACATGCCCTTACCGGTCCCATCACACCCTTGCGTAGAGGTTAGTATGGACTTTGTTTTAGGACTACCACGGACCGCCCGGAATAAGGACTCTATAATGGTGGTCGTGGATCGGTTCTCCAAGATGGCACATTTCCTTCCTTGTGCCACGACCGATGACTCTGTCTTAATAGCTAACCTATATTTTAAAGAGATCGTTCGCCTACATGGTATACCGCGTTCTATCGTGTCGGACAGAGCACTAAATTTCTGAGCGCCTTTTGGACCACTTTGTGGAAAAGTTGGGGACTAGGTTGTGTTTCAGCACATCCTTTCACCCCCAAACTAATGGTCAAACGGAAGTCGTCAACAGGACCCTAGGTACCCTCTTACGCACCATTGTAGGTAAGAAACTGTCTAACTGGGATATAGTACTCCCAGGCTTGGAGTTTGCCTACAACCGCACCATTCATTCCACTACTCAGCAATCGCCCTTTGAGGTTGCCTATGGGTTTAACACACTGTTAGATCTTGTCTCATTACCTTTTACAGACTTAGCTAATCCATCAGGAGCGGACAAGGCAGAACGAATTAAGGAATTGCATAAGACTGTACGCAGAACCATCGAGAATAGCAACAACAAGGTCGCCAAACACGCTAATAAAGGACGACGCGAAGTTATCTTTAATGAAAGAGACTTAGTTTGGTTGCACCTAAGGAAAGAAAGGTTCCCCGCTAAAAGGAAATCCAAGTTGATGCCTAGAGCAGAAGGACCATTCAAGGTCATAGAAAGAATCAATAATAACACCTATAAGATAGAGCTACCCGGCGACTACAGAATTTCCTCCACCTTTAATGTCCTAGATCTCTCGCCATACAAAGGAGACGATGATGACATCGAAGTGACCCCATTAACGGATTTGAGGTCAAATCCTCAATCACCTGGAGAGGATGATGTGTCCCAGAGGGCTGTCACTCGATCACAAACCAAGGCACGAACTTTATCCAACCTGTTAACTAACAACTTCAATTCTTTTGCAGGAATTACAAGTGTCGAATGCCTCTTCGCGGATTTGGAATGAGACCCGAGCACAAATGACAAGGATCAACCCTTGCACTTGCTATCGTGGGAGCTAAAGGTGGAAGCACATGAAGAAGGGATTTGTCTCCCTCGGAATTTATTTGTAATTGAATTTTATTCGGCAAACATTCGCCTTATGTTTTTATTGGCAAACATTCGCCTTCCTGTAATGTTTTATAATTGCATGCATCCTTATGCATTAGGATTAGATGTATGTTAAGTTAGATGGTGGTTGGAAGCAACAATTGGGCCGGAGTTTAGCAGTCCACTGATACAACAAATGGGTCAAAGCTTGAAGAGTGATCTGGTGTGCAAGTGGACTAAGAATGGCCAACCATGTGGCCCATTTCGAAGCCCAATCCCATTCTAACCTTCAGCCACCCTAGGTCTATAAATACATGGCTATTGGTGTGTGTAAAGGTTGTTGAATATATGAGAAATAGCCCTTTTGTGTTCAGCCGAAGTAGTTGAAGCTTCGTGAACGGTAAGGCTCGGTTTGGTCAAGAACCGAGAAGGAGTTCATCTCCTTGAGATTTCAAGCCCGAGGTTGCTTGAATAGCCATCGTTCCACTCGTCTTCCCTCTCTTTTCCAGAGAAGGATACACGAAGAGAGTGGCCAGAAACCGGTCCCGTTTGCTGCCGTCTTCCTTCGGAAGATCGTTATGCCGAGAGTCTAAAAGGTTGCTCATCGGACAGCATTCAGGTTTCTGCTTATATTTTGTTTTTCTGTTTCGTTTGTGGGTAAAACACGACTCATTTGAGCTGGAATCGTGTCAAAATCCTTAATATAAAAATATGCAGCAGAAAAGAAAACAATATAAAATAGTTTTTAAAATAAACCGACAAGACTCAAAATTCTAGGATGGAGTCCAACACACCCCTCGGACCACACAAATTCGGAGCCGTGCACTCACGTCCCCCACTTCGACGCCCCTCGCACCCTCACGGTGCGTGCGCCAACTCAACATCACCCCGTCACGCGCACACTCACAGCGCCGCGTGCCCCACGCACTCTGCCTCCGTACCACACGTCCGCACGCACGCTATCACCCGATGCCGCACGACCCGTGAGCACCCACATGGCGCGTGCCCCGCGCACTTGTGACCATGCCGCACTTCCACCCCACTCCACACTTCTCTAACACTCACTGTACACATCCCGACCTATTCCACACCCTCTCGACTCCCAACCTCTCTCCCAAAATTTTGTCAGAGTAACGTCTATAACAGGCTATCCCAAAAAATTTAAAACCCTGCACACAGTTCGCCAGAAAACTAGAAATATCTATACATCAACCATTCAGAGAAAACTCCATAACCAGACTGAAATTTAAAACGACCAATCGATCAACTACAAATGAAAAACATCCACAATACAGAGCATTTCCAAGCTCCTATATGTAAAGTATACGCGTATGTCACCAAAATCACATGCACTCCATAAACACCTATACAACCGACGCTATACAACTCATCTCATCAACACGGCAAAAGAAAATACCCGCAAAAGAATCAAGCCACTACCTACCATCCCCACGGGACGGGTCGCCCTAACAAAATCCGCCATCCGATGCTTAGTCGCACGCCGCCAACCGTCCTATGTCTCCAGACTAGGCTCTCGAGGCTCACCAGCAATATCATCAGCACCTACACTATAGAAGACACAACATAAGCGTAACACTCAGTAAGTAGTACAATATGAAAGTAAAAGCCGACAATGCAATCCTATCACATGCAGTCTCTACACTCACACTCATGTTGTCACATTTGTAACGCGTAGTGTAACTGCACCAGGGTAAGGAGGAACCTAACGCCACCCTATACCTTGACACGTCGCCACCGTCTCGGACTCCCCAACAACGAGGCCCACAAGCTACACACACGCATCACCATACAGCAACCACATCAGGGTGAGGGTGTACCTCGCATCACACTACACCCTAACACATTGCCCCCGTCCCAGCCTCTCCAGCACGGGGCCACAGTTGCCACACAGATATGTTTTGCGACAGCCCAGCCGGCCCACTCCTCGAGCGAAATTCACGACTGATGTTGCACCGACCTACACACTAGTAGGATCTGCGGTACCACTGCCCATCACCCTTACCGTCAACACATTCACGTCGCGTGACGGCCCAGCCGGCCCACTCCTCGAGTGAAATCCGCGGTTGGTTACGCACCGGCCTACACACTAGCAGGATCTGCGGTACCACTACCACGCGTCTCACCACTTACTCAAAATATGCTCAAAATCATTTTCGTTCCCTTTTTAAAAATGATGCATGTCAAACAATACGCACGCACACTTGGGCAAAACACATGCATGCACTACTTACCTGGCGTCCTAAGCTCACTCGACATACAGCTTCGCCAAAAAGTGTCTCAACCTAAAACACAAACAATCACTCATCAATCTTCGCTTCAAAATTCACCAAATAAACTAAAAAAATAACAATCCTTAACTAAACCCATGATATTCCAACTAAAATGGGTCACCAATTTGGTTTGGCCGAAAACAAGCCTTAAGTTCAGACGCGCATAACTTTTGCGTCTGTTAACGGAATCGAACGATTCAAGTGGCTAAACGTTTCCTTAGAAACCTAGTTTAACATATTAAGACGGATTTTAAAACGATAAGCCGCAGCTAGGTGGAAAACCCCAAAATCGAATTTGCCCCTTTTTATTTAATTTCGCATTTTTGTTTTTCTTCAGCCAAAACTCACTCAAAATTGACTTTACGCATCAAAACAGCCATGCCACTATCACACGTCGCAATTCTACGAAAAACGCTCACTAATTTGACTTGGACTAAAATCTGACATAAACTTCCGATGCGGATAACTTTTGCGTCGGATATCAAAATCGAACGATTTTAGCGGCCATACGTTCCTATAACCACCTATTTTAACCCATTAAAACAAAATTTAAAACAATTAACCGTACCCCCATCAAAGTCCCCAAAAACAGAACTGTTTTTATACGAAGAAAAATCTGACATCTCAACTTTGATCCAATTTCGCCAATTTTCTTCACCGAATAACCACATTTCAACTTATTAAGCATAATCCAACCTGAAATCAGAAATTCACGCACAAAATCCAAATTTTGGCTCAACCTTCCCCCCTCGGTTTCTCTCCCTCTCACCAGACACCTACTGTCCATCCACTAACACACACATTCACGCTCCTAATCCACTCAAACATTGTAGCCAAATTCACAGAAACGGAGGGAAGCTTAACATTAAGCTCGGCCAAACAGGGCAGGAAAGCATATAGAGAGAGAAACTTACAGGGTGGTGTCGCTCTACACTCGGGTGGGGGAATGGAAGAAGACTGAAATCAGAGCGCTCGACTACCGACAACAGAACAGAATAGGGACTCTTCTTTACGGTCATTGGCAGAACACGCTCAGGCTATCACTTCAGGAGTTCGAGCTGCTGAAACTGAACGATCTCGGTTCGTCGGAGAAGCAATACTCAGCTGCAGTTTTGCTCATAAACTCGCACTCGTCGTCCACCGATCGAAGACCAAAACTGAGCTCCCGATCACCCTCTCTCGCGCGTTTCCTTCTTGGCGTTCGCTCTCGGCTTTGGCGAAAAAGAACTGAACATTGAACGGCTTCCTTGCGAAGCCGTTCAGGTTTTTTATAAAATTTTAATTTTATAAAATAATTTAAATAATAAAAATTTCTAAAATGCCCATACGTGTTTTAACTGCTTGAAATTTCGAAAACCATCATAAAACTAGATTCTGGGTTTTATAATTTAATTTACCCGTTAAAAGATTTCTCGAAACTCCAACCGAGATTAAATTAAAAATTTCAGAAATTAAATTTAAAAATCTAAAATTTTCCGGGTTATTACACATGATGCATGACTGAAACAAAACATGCAAAACACACAATACACGCAGCCATTCCTACCATCTTTTGGTGTAGGCCCATAAGGGTAATGCACATGCACACACTACTTACCTGTCGTTCCTAGCTTCTGTGGTGATTGATCTCTCGGGGTCAACTTATCAGATAACCAATTCACATTAAATTTCATCTCACAACTCATCCCATGTATTAAATTACAACTACTAACTCAATCCACCAAAGACCGACTAAAATGGCTTGCTGACCCGAATTCTCGCCAAAAATCAACCTAACTTCCAACGCACATAACTTTTGCATTGGTTATCGCAATCTCTCGATTCTAGCAGCTACACGCTCATTACGAAGTCTTGTTTCTAACGGTTTCATCCATTTCCTAATTCAACATTTACAACTTGGCCGAATGTGGCTGAACGGAAACCTTTTTGTAATCGGAGTTTTTTAGCTATACAAACACTCAATCATTTTCATAAAAACCTATAATTGAATCTTACTTCCAAATTAAACACTAATACACAAAATAAAAATCAACTATAAATCTCCAAATTCGTATCTCCCTCCTAGGGTTTCACCAAACTATCCAATACTCTCTATAACTTAATTTTTACCGCTCAAAACACTAAAGGACTAACTATCTACTCAAAAACTAACTAAAACTTACCTTAAACTTGAAGATCGATGGAGAATTGGAGAGGACGTCGTCAGTTATTCGTCGTTGGAAGGAATACTAAAATTTTTTCTTCTTCATTAGCATTGAAATAATCCTTTACTACAAGTACAAATTCTTCAATCTCGATTCTGACTAAAACTCCGCTATTTACAATACCAATTTTCTAAAAATGATTTTAGCGGAAAATTCGGGGTGTTACAACCATACGTTAAAGCACATTAAAAGTAAGGGAAAACTCAACAAAAGACACGAAAAATGGGTCAAGTTTCTCGAGAGGTACCCTTATAGTTTCAAATATTTGAAAGGGGAAACCAATGTGGTAACAGATGCATTATCCAAAACACACCTACTTTTAATTGAATTAGGAACCAGATTTTTCAAGTTTGAGTGGATTAGGGACAGTTATGAGTTAGAACCTGACTTTGGCAACTATTACCAAAAGTGTCTTAACAAAACGGAAGAAAAATACCATATCATAAATGGTTATTTATGCAAATGAAGCAAGTTGTGTATTCCTAACGGAGGATTAAGGAAGTGTTTGATCAAAGAAGCTCACAATGGAGGTTTGTCCAGCCACTTCAGGGAAGGGAAGACCCTGGACATGCTCAAAGAACATTTCTTTTGGCCCCACCTCATGTGGTGTACACCACTTAATAGAATAATGTATAGTGTGCAAAATGATAAAGAGTAAAGTCCTTCCTCAAGGATTATACCTACATCTTCCAGTGCCAACTCAACTATGGGTAAATGTTAGCTTAGACTTCATTCTAGGACTTCCACGAACAGCCAGGGCTAAGGACTCAATTATGGCAGTCATAGACTGATTCTTTAATATGACACATTTCATTGCTTGTAACAAAACCGATGACTCCGTCAACGTTACTAACCTATTCTTTAAATAAATAGTTAGGCTTCACGGGGTACCACACACATTGGTGTCAGATAGAGATACCAAGTTCCTAAATGCATTTTGGAGGACCTTATGGAAGAAAATTGGGACAAAACTATTGTTCAGTATCTCCTTTCACCCATAAATTGACGGTCAGACCGAAGTAGTCAACTAAACTCTTGGTACTCTTCTTAAAAACGTTGTAGGAAAGAAGATAAGTGAATGGTATATCCAACTTCCACATCTGGAATTTGCCTACGACCGAAGTGTCCATTATTCTACTCAATGGACACATTTGGAAGTGGTGTATGGCTTCAACCTTACCACCCCATTGGACCTCTTACTGTTTCCCACAATGGACCTTGAAAACCTAATAGGAGCTAATAAGGCAGCACAAGTCAAACAGTTACATGAGCAAGTGAGAAAAGCTATACAAAGAAAAAATGAGGCATACGCCAAACTAGCTAACAAAAGGTGAAAAGAAGTAATATTTAAAGAATGTGAGTTAATTTAATTACATCTAAGGAAGGAATGTTTTTCTCAATAGAGGCAATCCAACTTTCTCCTAAGGGCAGATGGTGATAGGTCCAAGATTGGCATCCCTTGACCACGACCTAGCCCATGGTTAAATTTCTCTTTTTACGAGTTTGTTGATTTTGAAGGTGTCCCTCACGAACAACCAATGATGAAGTTTGTAACACCCGAGAGTTTTCCCAAACCTTCAGGCTTAGAAGTATTGAATTCCCGATAGATTTTTTTAGAGAATTACCAATAAGAGAAAAAGGAGTTGAAATTCAAAAATCTTAGAACTGAGATAACCGAAGTGGGAAATTAAGATGTATGATTACGGGTTAATGATTCGAATTAAAGAAAAGGAGGGACCAAATAGCAAAGCTTCTTGAAGAAGCTACTACAACCCCTATAACCAAACACTCAAAATTCATTCACCTACCCCACTCATCTCCTTTCCTCCTCACGATAATCTCCTCACCAGAACACCCTTCCTCTCTTCTCTCTATCTTTCTCTTCTTCTCCCTCTCTCTCTACTCACCCTCTCTCTCTACTCTCCCTCTCTCGTTCATCAAAGTTCTCCTCTCCCTTGTTGAGTTCTTCCAATTTTTGAAGATAAAAGGTAAGGATTTAGTGGTTTGTTGGTGGACAATGGTTAGGGACTAGTAAATATTGGTTTTGGTGGTAGAAATTATGAGTTTTGATAGTTGTTTAATGACCTTCATTTTGTCCCTCCCTCTTAAAAATTAGTTCAAAACCCACCTCTTTCCTGGAAGATTTAAGGTAACAATCACTTCTCCTTGAGTATTTGGAAGTTTTAGGGTTTAACTGCATGTGTTGAGTTGATGAATTGTTGAAAAACATATGAGTTTTGAAGGCTTGAAAATGAATGTATGAAGTTAATGTTTTATGGCTTGAAGAGTACCCTGGAACGTTATATGTTGATGTTAGGTGAATGTTTGACCCATTGGAAATGAGAATAGAGGTGTTGTTGGATAAATATTGATTGAATTGTTGAGTATTGTATGGTTGGAACTTTGGGGATAATGCATAATACAGAGAGGTTACGAAAATTTTTTTAGGAAAATACCTTAAGAATTTTTTGTGTAATTGGTGTATGTTTGATAGGAGTTAAGTTAGCTATTTGGATTGTGGTTCCATGTGTGATGTGCCCCATAGGCCCGTCACACGATCTCAAGTCCAAGCACACACTTTAATTAACCTACATTCTCACACATTTGATTCTTGTGCAGGTTATGATTCAATGGAGCCGGAAGTTGCAAGCTTAAGGTGGGAAGTGGAGGCTCAAGATATGGAGCAACCGAGACACATCCTTGCATGGGAAGCCACCCTTGAAGATCATGAAGCTCTTAAGGGAATTTGTCTTCCCGAGCCAACTTTTATGTAATGTTTTATTTTGAACTTATTGGGCAAACATTGGCCTTCTTGTTTAACTTATTATTATGTGCATGCATTAGGCATTTAGGATTAGATTGAATGGTTAGGATACATGATGGAAAGGGTTTTGGGATTGGCTTAACTTGAAGAAGCAATCGGGCATGCAAGACATGCCACTCTCGGCCGCAAGTGCGCCAAGGAGGAAGTGCCGCAAGTGGTGGCCAACTTTACCCGATTTGGCCACACCAATGGGCTGCCATTTGAGATGCTTGTCCCCTTTACCTTTTGTGGAAGAAACATAGATCCATGACATGGCATTCAGCAAGCCATTGATCAACCTCTTGGCTGCCATCATCTCGGCCGCACACTACAACACTTTGGAGCCGGTTACAAGCTTCTTTGCACCAAGTTTCGAAGACCAAAGCACAGCCCTAAAACCCTCCATCCTAGGCCTATATAAGCATAGCATTGGTGTGTGTATTTCGGTTGGCAAAGTTAATGAGTATCGGCATATTTTCTAAGAGGAAACCGAGGGAGTTTTCCACCTCCTTTCCAAGGTAAGTGCTCGGTTCCATGAACCGATTAGGAGTAGCCTCCTAGCTTGGCAACTCAAGGTTGTTGCTCGAGCTTGTGTTCCACTTTTCTCTCCTCCCTTTCAAGGGAAGGAAACCAGAAGGAAGTGGCCAAAACCGGTTCCCCAAGTTGAGAACCTTTCCATGGAAAGGTTGTGATTGCCGAGAACATAACATTGTCTCTTCGGCCAACTTGCGGGTTTGCTTGCACAAGTTTGTCATTTCTAATCAACCTAGACCACGACCACCACCATCACACACCTCACTCACTCCACTAATCTCACACCAAATTTCATTTCATTTCAAGCACATTTGGTCGTTCATTTTGTTGTTTTTCTCAAGGGTTTCTCGGCTTGGCCGAGATCCGAGGGCCTAACCGATCCTTTCGTGCATTTTAGTGACCGAGCAGAGGCTTGGCTGTAACATTTGGTATCAGAGCATAGGAGGGCCCCGTGGAGTGCTAGAAATCAAGTTAGTTTGGTTTTCCAAACTCATTTGGATGGCTGCACCTTAAGACCTAAAACCGGGTTTCATTGCTCACCTATTCGGGTTATTGATGTGCTTGCGGTTTCTTTGTTTTATTTCCGATTTCTTTTGAACTAAAATCATCTCCAGCATGTTTCTTGAGTTGTTAGACATCTAAGCATGAAGAAATATCAGTCCTTAGACTCCATTTTCGTGGCTGCAATTTCCTTCACCTTTTGGTTAAACAAATGCTAACCACTTTAGTACTTGTTGTCTTCTTTGCTATTTCGGGTGCAACACTTTTTCTTGCTGTGTTTTAATATTTCCAGCACCTCACATGTCTTGTTAAGTACTTAAGCATGCATGTTTAACTTTAAAATCATATGATTAGCTTGATGGTTGCATTGGTTTAAAATGTTTAATGCACTTTGTTAGAAAACCGCATGTTTCAAGTTTAGCTTTTCTTTGACAACCGGTTTGTGTCCACTAATAACCGAAACTTGCAGCTTGATTTAAATGAACATTTTTATGCTTATTGATGCTTATATCCTCTGCTAAGAATGAATGTTAGGCTTGTCTAATGTTACATGTGATTCGGTTAAAGTTTGCCTAAAATCCGAGACACAATAGCATGAACTTTCTATTTTTGACATTGCCGAGAATAGTATGCTATATCTTGATGTTGTGATCTGTTTTTTTTGCACAAGACCGAGCCTATGACTCTTTAAACTTAAGTTAACATGTTATGTAGCTGAAGCATGTACCTTTTTTCGGTTTGTTGTGGTTTAAAATTTAAATAGATGCTGTTTTGGTTAAATAAAACCATACTTTTGCAAAAAAACGTTTTGTGTGCCCAAAAATGGCAAGTTTGATGTTGATAGTTGGGACCACTTTGTGCATGGCTGAAAGTTCTTCCAAGGCACGAAATTTGGCTGCATGTTAAACCTAATTTGTTGCTTTTATTATTGCTCGATTATTGTTAAAATTCTTGGAGCAAACCGAGGATAAAACTAGTGCCTCACTTTGTCACACACCCGAGAATTAGTCAACAATGTTTTATCTTTGACAAATTAATCTAAATTGCATGATTTCCTTTCATTTTTGCTTATAGTATTTGTCTTGCTTTACTAGTTTTTCATACAAAAAAAAAAACACTAAATAACAAAACAAAACAAAACAAACGTTAGAAACAAACCTAAAAGGAGAATATATCAATTACCCTAATTAGGTTACTGTTCCTAATGTTTTAAGACCTAAGGTTCAAATATGATTGAAGTTCCCTTTCCTAAGACTTAAACATGAAAACAAGAAGTGGAATCCAAATTGGCCCTAACTCAAATATGACCCCAGAACCCAATCCACCAAGCCGAGGCAAGGACATTCCCCAAAATGAGACTCACACCCAACAAGAGGGAGAGTCAAGTATGCAAGGTCAACTAAACGGTTTAAGTGGAATGGTTGGAACCCTAAGTAAACAACTTCATGATATGAACCTAAAATTTGAACAAGTTATGAGTGGACGTCATCCTACCCACCGTAGAGATTCCTCCCAAGACACTATACCTAGGAGACGACATGACAATCTTAGGAAACGAGTTAGAGACCCAGATCCCTTAGATGATGAAGTTGAGATTGAACATTCTAGGGATAGACACCCTAACTATGACTATGATGAGGATGATGAGTGGACTTTGGATGAAGAAGAAAACTTTCGCCCACCAATTCGTAGGAATCATGATGAGTTTAGACAAGACCGACATAGGGACCGTGACGACCTCCGAAATATTAAGATCCAAATACCCTCCTTTAATGGAACATGCGACGGGACAACTTTTCTAGAATGGTTAGAGAAGGTTGAGAGAATTTTTGATTGTTATAACTACTCTGACAAAGTCAAGATTCAGTTGGTTTCTGTAGAGTTTACCGGCTATGCCTTACTCTGGTGGTCTAATGTAAGGACACAAAGAGCGCGGACTAGATTTCACTCTATTGATACTTGGAGAAAGATGAAATCTATCATGACGAAGAGATTTGTCCCTAGTCATTACAAACAAGAATTGATTATGCAAATACATAACCTCAAGCAAGGAAGTCTAACCGTAGAAGAGTACCTTACAGAGTTCGAGACTCTCAAAATTCGAGGAGAACTGGAAGAACCCGAAGAACAAACTATAGCTAGGTTTATCCATGGCTTGAATTATGACATTACTGACGCCGTAGAATTGCATCCCATAGACTCCATGGACATAGTAGTTCAGATGGCCCTGAAAGTCGAACGCCAACTCAAAAGGAAAAGGAAAGTCACCCAATCATTTAAGATTAACCAACTCCCCAAGTACACCCCTAAGCCACCTGAGGCTAACAAACCCGTGACCAAGGCTGATTGGAAAAAGCCTTTTCAAAGATTAGTAAGCCAATAAACCCTCAAGGACCAGAGGCCAAGCCTACAAGAGACAACCCCACTGGACAAAGAGCACGCGACCTCAAGTGTTACAAGTGTCACGGCATAGGTCATTTTATGGCCCAATGCCCGAACCGTCGTGTCATGATCATTAAGGAAGACACCGGTGAGTTTGTAAGTGAAGATGAGTGCGAAGAGGAAGTAGAAGAAGTAGGAGAGGATGAGGACGAGAGTGATTCGGTAGAAGAAGTTATTCATGCCCCCGATGGCCCTTTACTTATGGTGAGAAGACGAGTTCTTATAACCAAGAGTTCTGGAGAGGATTGCCAGCGTGAGAACATCTTCCATAGTAAATGCCTCATCAAGGATAAGTTATGTTCTCTCATTATTGATGGAGGAAGTTGTGCGAACGTAGCCTCCAAAGACTTAGTGACGAAGTTAGGGTTAGAGACTAGTGCTCACCCCCACCCCTATAAGCTTAAATGGTTAGATGATAGAGACGATGTTAAGGTTACTAAGCAAGTAAGAGTTGAGTTTGGTTTAGGCAAATACAAGGACTCAGTTCTGTGCGATGTCGTGCCTATGAGTGCAAGTCATCTACTTTTAGGCCGACCTTGGCAATTTGACCGAAAAGTGAACCACGATAGACATTCCAACTACTATTCCCTCCAATTCGAAGGTAAAGTTTTTAAATTAGCACCTATGACCCCTGAGCAGATAGCTAAGGATGAAGCTATTAAAAGAGAAGAAAAGAACAAAGCCAATCTTTTCATGACTAAGGCTAAAGTAGAAGCATCCGTACTTAGAGGGGATCCCATGATTTTGATATTATACCGAGATAGAGTGATGGAGTTAGGAGACATACCTCACCCCGTTAAAACCCTACTACATCAGTTCCAAGACATGTTTCTCGAAGATTTACCTAAAGGATTGCCACCCTTACGTGGCATAGAACACCAAATTGATCTCCAACCTGGAGCTGCTCTACCTAATCGACCAGCCTATCGAATGAACCCTAAAGAGACCAAAAAACTGCAAGAACAGGTGCAAGAATTATTGGATAAGGGCTACATAAGAGAGTCCATGAGCCCCTGTGCAGTTCCCTCACTATTAGTCCCTAAGAAAGATGGCACCATGAGGATGTGTGTCGATAGCCGAGCCGTAAACCACACCACAGTCAAATATAGATTTCTCATCCCTAGGCTCGAGGACATGTTAGATGAGCTCAGTAGAGCCTCAATGTTTTTCAAAGTAGACCTTAAGAGTGGTTATCATCAGATACGCATGAAGGAAGGAGATGAGTGAAAGACAGCGTTTCAAACCAAGTATGGCTTGTTTGAATGGATGGTCATGCCCTTCGGGCTTTCTAACGCCCCAAGCACGTTCATGCGACTCATGCACCATGTACTCAAAGAATACCTTGGTAAGTTCATTGTTGTCTACTTTGGCGACATACTAGTGTATAGCACGGACCTTCCACAACACCTTAACCACCTTAACACCCTTTTCCATACCCTTAGGAAAGCCAAATTATTTGGAAACCTTAGCAAGTGCTCCTTTGCCCAGGACAAGGTTTATTTCTTAGGCTTTATAATCTCCAAAAATGGCATGGAAGCCGACGAAGATAAAATCAAAGCCATTAAGGACTGGCCCACACCCAATTCTATATAAGAAGTGCGAAGTTTCCATGGGCTAGCCTCCTTTTATAGAAGATTTATCCAGAATTTTAGCTCAATAGCTGCACCCCTTACAGACCGCACTAAGAAAGGGAAAGAGTTTACTTGGACCCCGGATTGCCAAAGAAGCTTTGAGTTAATTAAGGAGAAGTTATGTCATTCCCCCGTACTTGCTCTTCCTGATTTCAACAAGGTATTCGAAGTCAAAAATGATGCGTCAGGAGTTGGAATAGGAGCAGTACTTATGCAAGACCAACGACCCATCGCATATTTCAGTGAAAAGATGAAAGGAGCCGTGCTCAATTATTCTACGTATGATAAAGAGTTTTACGTAGTTATACGAGCATTAGAGCACTGGCAACATTATCTCCTATCGAGGGAATTCGTTATCAACACTGATCATCAAGCCTTACGACACATTAAGAGCCAACATAAGCTGAACAAGAGGCATGCAAAATGGGTAGAATTTTTAGAGAGGTTTCCCTATACCCTTAAGTATCTCAAGGGAGAGAATAATGTAGTAGCAGACGCCCTATCTAGGAAGCAAATCCTTTTCACCGAGCTAGCAGTAAGATTTTTTGGATTCGAATGGATTAAGGATAGCTACGCCTCTGACCCCGACTTTGGACCTCATTACGCCCGATGCCTAGACAAGGTTGAAGGAGATTATTGCCTCATGGATGGTTATTTGGTCAAAACGACGGTGCCTTGTAAAAGAAGCTCATTGTGGGGGCTTAGCCAATCATTTCGGGGAAAAGAAGACCCTCGATATGTTAAAGGAACATTTCTTTTTGCCTCACATGATGAAAGATGTGCATCGCCTGGTAGAGACGTGCATAGTTTGCAAGAAAGCCAAAAGTAGAGTTCTACCCCAAGGCTTGTACATGCCCTTACCCGTCCCTGCACACCCCTGGTTTGCAGTTAGTATAGACTTTGTCTTAGGACTACCACGAACCGCCCGAGCTAAGGATTCCATCATGGTGGTCGTGGATAGATTTTCCAAAATGGCACACTTTATTCCTTGTGCCAATACAGATGACTTTACTTTAACCGCCGACCTATTTTTCAAGGAGATTGTTCGCCTGCATGGCATCCCACACTCAATAGTGTCAGATAGAGACACTAAGTTTTTAAGCGCCTTCTGGACCACTTTATGGAGAAGGTTGGGGACTAAGTTGTGCTTCAACACTTCTTTTCATCCCCAAACTGATGGGTAAACGGAAGTTGTTAACAGGACTCTAGGCTCCCTCTTACGCAGTGTTGTAGGCAAGAAATTGTCTAACTGGGACATCATACTTCCAGGCTTGGAATTTTCCTACAACCGCACCCTTCATTCCACTACTCAGAAAACGCCCTTTGAGGTTGCCTATGGGTTTAATCCATTTACACTGTTGGACCTTGTCCCTTTACCTACTAAGGACTTAGCCAACCCATCAGGTGCAAATAAGGCCGAACAAATTAAGAAGTTGCACGAAACTGTGCGAAAGGCCATTGAAAAGAGAAATGAGAGTGTGGCTAGGCACGTGAACAAAGGTTGCAAAGAAGTCATCTTCCGTGCAGGAGACTTAGTATGGTTGCACCTCCGGAAGGAAAGATTTCCGGATAAGAGAAAGTCTAAACTTCTACCTCATGCGGATGGCCCATTTAAAGTACTTGAGAGGATCAATGATAATGCCTACAAAATCGAATTGCCGGGTGAATATGGAGTATCCGCGACTTTTAACGTCCAAGATTTATAACCCTATAAAGGAGATGAAGATCAGTTCCAGGAATCGAACTTATCTGATTTGAGGTCAAATCCACAATCACCTGGGGAGGATGATGTGCCCCATAGGCCCGTCACACGATCTCAAGTCCAAGCACACACTTTAATTAACCTACATTCTCACACATTTGATTCTTGTGCAGGTTATGATTCAATGGAGCCAGAAGTAGCAAGCTTACGGTGGGAAGTGGAGGCTCAAGATATGGAGCAACCGAGACACATCCTTGCATGGGAAGCCGCCCTTGAAGATCATGAAGCTTTTAAGGGAATTTGTCTTCCCAAGCCAACTTTTATGTAATGTTTTATTTTGAACTTATTGGGCAAACATTGGCCTTCTTGTTTAACTTATTATTATGTGCATGCATTAGACATTTAGGATTAGATTGAATGGTTAGGATAGATGATGGAAAGGGTTTCGGGATTGGCTTAACTTGAAGAAGCAATCGGGCATGCAAGACATGCCATTCTCGACCGCAAGTGCGCCAAGTAGGAAGTGCCGCAAGTGGTGGCCAACTTTACCCGATTTGGCCACACCATTGGGCTGCCATTTGAGATGCTTGTCCCCTTTCCTTTTGTGGAAGAAACATGGATCCATGACATGGCATTCAGCAAGCCATTGATCAACCTCTTGGCTGCCATCATCTCGGCCGCACACTACAACACTTTGGAGCCGGTTACAAGCTTCTTTACATCAAGTTTTGAAGACCAAAGCACAGCCCTAAAACCCTCCATCCTAGGCCTATATAAGCATAGCATTGGCGTGTGTATTTCGGTTGGCAAAGTTATTGAGCATCGACATATTTTCTAAGAGGAAACCGAGGGCGTTTTCCACCTCCTTTCCAAGGTAAGTGCTCGGTTCCATGAACCGATTAGGAGTAGCCTCCTAGCTTGGCAACTCAAGGTTGTTGCTCGAGTTTGTGTTCCACTTTTCTCTCCTCCCTTTCAAGGGAAGGAAACCAGAAGGAAGTGGCCAAAACCGGTTCCCCAAGTTGAGAACCTTTCCATGGAAAGGTTGTAATTGCCGAGAACATAACATTGTCTCTTCGGCCGACTTGCGGGTTTGCTTGCACACGTTTGTCATTTCTAATCAACCTGGACCACGACCACCACCATCACACACCTCACTCACTCCACTAATCTCACACCAAATTTCATTTCATTTCAAGCACATTTGGTCGTTCATTTTGTTGTTTTTCTCAAGGGTTTCTCGGCTTGGCCGAGATCCGAGGGCCTAACCGATCCTTTCGTGCATTTTAGTGACTGAGCAGGGGCTTGGCTGTAACAATGTGGGTCGATTATTGATGGCTGGTTTGTAATGTTTTAGGTTCGGTTTCACAATGGAGAAGTGAACGAAGCTCGCAAGGACACGAGGTAAGTTGGTGTTAGGTTTCGGCCCTTAATGCCCTACATCACAAGGGTACTAAGATGTTAGCGTTTTGATAGATGTTTTCAATACGTTGTGACTTCTATGGGGCTATGTGTATGGGTAGGTTCGTAAGTTAGGTCGTTGTCAAGTATCGAGTCTTTCCCCTTTAACATAGCCTATGTTTCGTTTATTGTTAACGTATGGAGGATTATGTTTATATATATATATATATATATATATATATGTTCATGTTATGTACTTCATCCCGTAAGTATCATGTTTTGTTTCAAATGTGGCATACGAATTGTTTACACACATCATGTTTTGAGTAAAGTATACAAAACGTTTTATGTACATACTTTATGTAAGAAAGACAAGACTAAGTAATGTATATAACCAGTTAATTTGTGGGTCGTGGTGGACTGTGGTTATGTTTGTCCACTTCGGTGGTCCATGTTATGCTGTCCACTTTGGTGGTCCATATTATGTTATGCATATGCCTACTCTCCACGTAAATCCCCCTTAACCTATGTTATATGAACATAAAAAAAATACGAGAAAGAAATATGTTTTTATGATCATGTATGCACGAGCATTTGTTTCATTTCACCCGCTTACTAAGCATTAGGCTTATAGTTTGAATCTCGTTATGTTGGTGAAGACGTTATAGGTGAGAACTTCGAGACTCAAGTCAATGCGTAGGAGCAGTTGGAGGGCGAACTTATGGCGATGTGTTTGTGGCTGTCCGACTATATTGACCCGTGGGTGACTTTATGTGCATTTTAGGGTATAAGTGCTTTGATTTAGAGTCTATGTATAGAAGTAATCATGTTTTGGGAGAATACTGAATTTGTTTGGGATTTGGATGTTTATCGTCAGAAAATATTTCAATGGCAAGCTTTTGCGTTTTTAAAGTACGTTTTGATGTTTATGAGTATTTTTATCGGAAAATGGTGGATTTAAAAATTGTGTTATATTGTTTTGAAGGTTTGGAGGTTGTATGTGCATGTTGGTAAAGTGTTTTTAGGTTTTAAATGAAGAAAAGGAGGAAAAGAAGAAAAAAGGGCGCTAGTGTCCACAGTGGGCGCAGGCCACGTACAGCGTCTGTGCAGCGCGTGCGCAGGGAATGCCCAGGCAATCGGTCGGCGCTGTGTGCGCAATCGATCGGTACCATATGCTATTTGGTGAGGCGCAGGTAGAGCGCCTGCCGAACGATCGGCGCTCTATGCGCGATTGATCGGCGCTCGGTGTATTTGGTGAGGCGCGGGTAGGGTGCCTGCCGATCTATCGGCGCTAGGCGAGCGAGCGATCGGTGCCTAATGTATTTTTGGCAGTACGACTGCTGATCGATCGGCAGGGAGGGTGCTGGCCGATCGGCTGATGAGGGCCAATCGATCGACTGACGCGTGTGCAACCCGGGTAACGCAGCCAGCACATTCAGGTGTACGCCGCGCGAGCGCAGATAAACAGAGTGACGCGCGCACCGTGTCAGTGCGATGCACGTACGCTGGTGGAACAACGCGCTGTGTCGGTCGTGGGCGCACCACCTGACTTGTTTTTGAAATTTTTTTAAATCCCAACCCAATTAAAATATTTTCTTTCAAATGACTTCACAAATGTTTTTACCTTATTGTAAAGAATGTAAGAGAGCTTAAAGCCCAGGTTTCGGACATTTTAAATTTTTGAAAAATTTTACTTGAAAGTTCCCAAGTTCAAAAGTGCAGTCTAAATGTGACTTCAATGTGATGTCAAGTCATGCATCGCGGCCCCGCTTGGTGTCGTGACAAAGCTCATCCGTCGCCAAGGAGTGCATGGAAGCCACCCTTTAGATTTGTGTAAAAATCTCAAATCACTTGAAGAGCATGATATGCCTCGGAGCTCGAAGGATCATGCTCAGATAAAGGTAAGTCTTCAATTGAGTCCTTCCACTAAGACATTTGTTATTATTGTAGGAAACGAACATTGGAATGCTTTGATAATGCTTGGATTGAGTCTTGGATCAAATTAGTGCAAAAACGTGGAAGCGGCATTTTATCAAGCAGTTGGCGTGCTCTCAAGAAACAAAGGCATGACGCACACGAGGATAGTCCACGATGCCCAGCTAGCATGCAGCAGCAATATGGCACACCAAGGAGGTCAATGGCCAAGGAATGGCGCGCAAAGGAGGCTCATGGCCAAAGACGGCCCACAGGAGGCGCAACACCCAACAAAAGGCGCACAGAGTCCAGCGTGGCACGTGTGAGAGGAGCCAGTGCCCGGCGTGGGGCGCGGGAGCGGGACCAGCGCCCACAATAGCTTTAGAGCATGTGCGCGCAGAAGAGCCATTGCCGACCAGCGCATTCAAGACCTGCTAGCGAGGCGCGCGACGTTCAGCACGCGAGGCGAGTGCGATGACAACACCTGGCGCACACGAAGGACACGACAGCGCAGCGTATGACCGCGCATCAAAAGCAGCGAGTGCGCGACAACGACCCCAACAACGATGCCAACGGCTAGTTTTCCGACAAGCAATGACTCTTTTCTCATTCGTTTTTTTTTTCAGCTTTTATTGAACACCCAGCTACTTTTCCTTGTATTTAAGGATGTTTTGAATGCTTGTAAGGATTGTTGAAGGTTGATTATTGATTATTGAAGCTCTTACGCTTTAGAAGAAAACCAGTTGCGGTTTCTGAAGTTCACGAAGGAATTTGCCTCGGTTGGACACTGAGAGGAGAGAGCCTCCTTCCTCATGAGTTTGGTTGCTCGTTGAGTGATGTTTCATTATTCTCTCAGCTCTTGAAGAGCTAGTGGCAAGAGAACGTGGCCAAATCTGAGTTCCCAGTCGCTGTGTTTCTCCTGTCGGGAAGAAACAGAACGGAAAGCATCCAAATTGCTTATCGGCCAGCCAAGGGCCTTCCTTTCATCCCATCGGCCATTTTTGTGAAGATTCCAAGCCAAGCTATCTTCCAGAGCATCCTCCTCCACTCATAGTATTTACTCTCTATTTGCATGGTTTTTTTTTTTGTCTGTTTTGGGGTGTTCTTCGAGCACGGATCAATGTTGTTTCATTTTGTCTTTTTCATGTGTATTTCCTCCCCATTTGTAGGCCTGTAGCTTAACACTTGGTGTCAGAGCTTAGTGCTCTTCATGCATGTGTGTTTCTCTATTTTTTCGTTTTGTTTTCTTTATCTATTCTGTTGTGTTTTTTTTTCTGTCATTGTTCACTTCTGTTGCACCCACCAGCACACCATGTTCTGCACGTTTTAATCCTATTCAGCTAGTGTCTCAAGTCAGCATGCTTGGTTGTTTTTCTTTATGTTTGTTTTGTGTTTTTTTTTGTTTTTGTCTAGCATTGCTATTTCTTGTTTGTGAGTCGTTTGCATGTGTCTTCTGTCCAGCTTGTTTAAACCATGTTAGCATGTTAGTTTAGGTTAGTATAATTAGCACGTTTAGAATTTGCTTAATGTTATGTTCTCTGTCAAAAAAAAAAAAGAAAAATTTCATTTGCTGTTTGCTGTCAATTTTTTTTTCTGGTTGTCTGTTTCCAACCATGGTTTCTGCAGCATGTTGTGTTAATGTTTAGCTTGTTTTTGTGTTTAGTTTAGTGTCCTAGATTGTCAAAGTTTAGCAGTCGAAAATTGCTTGAAAACTTGCTCTGATTTTGAGAAAAACAAATCTGCATAACTTTTGATGTTTCTGGTTTGCTATTTGCTTCAGTATCTTGGTTTGTTTTGCTAAAATTCTGCAGCATTCTTTTGCTTCATTTAGTGTCCCAAAATTTTCTAGCATATTTTAGTTTAGAGTCCACCTTTATGATTAATTTATATGCTGAAAATCTGTTCTTGTTTACACCCATATTTTTTTTCGTATATTGGTTGTTCTGTTTGCTGAGTTTTTCAGCTACTTGTTAATCCATTTTTGTTGAAATTTCTGCAGCAACTTTGCTGCTCATTTAGTGTCCAAATTGTCTCAGCTTGTTGTGTTTAGAGTCCATTGTTTAGGATGTGTTTTGAATCATAATCCATGTTGTTTTTTTTTCTGTAATTTTCAAGTTTTTGTTTTTAACTTTGTGTCTGCACAAATTCTTAATAAGTATGAATTTCGATTTGAAATTTTTATAGTATGTTACCCATGTTATGGGCTAACTTGTGTCAAAATTTCAGAATCATTGGCCTTGATTTGTGCTATTTTCTGTTTAGAAAATTTTAGTATGTTTAGGTTATTTTTAGTTTTTGCATTTTCTGTTTTGCATCCATAACTTTCGGATCACTTTGAATTTGAATATGAAATTTTTACAACCTATTATTCTTATCATTAGATAGCTTTTGTTAAAATTTCAGATCATTTGAACTTGATTTGTGAAAATTTTATTTTTGAATTTTTAAGTATTTTGTTTATGTTTGTATGCATAACTTTTTGTCCACTTTGAATTTGAGTTTAAAATTTTAAGAGCATTTCACTAATATGGTAGGCAAGACTCAGTTAAATTTTTAGAAAGTTTCGACAAGAATTATGGATTTTTCTATTTAGGGTTCTTTGCATTATTTAAAATGCTTAGTTTAGTGTTTTGTCTCTACTTTGTGTATGCACAATTTATTGCCCGTAATGAATTTGAATCTGAACTTTTTACAGCATGTTACTCTTATTATTAGGTAGCTTGTGTTGAAATTTCAGATAATTTAGATGAGTATCGTGAAAATTTTATTTTTCGAACATTTAGGCTTTTGTTTATGTTTGTACGCATAACTTTCTGTCCACGCTGAATTTGGAGCTGAATTTTTAGGAGCATGTCACTTATATAGTAGGTAAACGTTTCTTAAATTTCATAGAATTTGGACGAGATTTGTGGAAATTTCTCTTTAGCATTTTAGGTTGTTTTAGTGATTTTTCAACATTTTTTTTTCTGTTTTCACTAACCAGAATCTCCACGTATGCATGAATCATTTTTCTGTTATCTGCTTATAAACTATAGTGTTTTGTATGAGTGATGATCTGTTTAGTTAATTAGCATTTTTAGCTAATAATATTTTAGTTTGTGAGTTTCTGTTTTTATTGTCTTTGCTTGCTGTTTTGCTGCCATTACTTTTAAGCATTTTCCTTGCTGTTCTTAGTTGCATTTCTTTCTGTTTTACAGCACTTGATTAAGCTTAATTGCAAGTTGATTAGCTGCTGTTTTTAGTACCATTCTTTTGATGTTTTTAAGGCATGTATTTAGGAATCAATTCCATCTAGTTTTCACCTAATTGATAGCCTTGTTTGCTGTGATTTTTGGTGATGATTTTCGGTGCTGAATTAGAGTCTTCTTCGGCCAAGAAATTGGTTTAAATTCGAGGGCATTGCTTGATCAATTGATTGCCCTTTTGTGTTCATTTAGGATGTGTTTTTGCTATTTTTAATTAGTTAGAATGTCTAAGAGAGGTAGCTCTAGTGATCCACACCCAGATCCATTTTCCCAACCATCTAGAGTACCGAAAACAAGTAGGGTCGAGCCTAGTTTTGAGAGACAAATCAATGGGCTTAGTGAACAATTCCATGAATGGAATCACCAATTCAAGGAGCTAAACCATCAATTGAAAGCCTTAGTCTCCAAGTTAGATCAAAACCACCCTAGGACGCCTTAAGCTTCACTTAGAAGAAACGTTGAAAATCCAAGAAGGAGACACCATTCTAAGGACTACTTTAGAGAGGAAACCGACTACATAAAATGTAACATCTGAATTTTCTGTACTATGTATTTGTCCCTAAAATAATATGTATAATTACTTTGTTAATAAAAAGTATCTTTTGAATGGAATTTGAGAAGAATGGATTGAATGGTGAAAATAAAAGAGGAAGTTTAAATGACAACAAAAAAAAAAAGTAAGGAGAAGACACTTGGTGAGAAGTTGGCGTGAATGCCATTTGGAAGCAGTGTGTGTATTGAAGCGACAAGTAGTTTGGTGGAACTACTTGTGGTTTTAGTGTCAAGTAAAAAGTTCCAATGTATGGCTTAAAATCAAACAGGACTTAATACTTTGATTAACCCTAAGTTTAAGTCTTCTTTCTTCATCTTCTCCACCACGATTTCAGAGCCACTCTTTCTCCATTTTTCATTTCTCTCTCAAACTAGTATCCTCCAATTGCCAATTAAGGTAAGGATAAGTTAGTTTTAGGGTTATTATATGTTAAAGGATGACTAATAAGAGGTTTTGTGCAAGTTTTTCTCATGGGTTTTGAAATCCAAAAATTAAGAGTAAGTGTGGATTTTCTTCCTTTAAATTTATGTTTCATCTTGATTTAAGATGATCTAACGATCAATGATGGAGTAAATGGACAGAAATGCAAGTTTGAAGCATTGATCGGAGACTAGGTTTTAAATCGACTAAACAGAGCAGTCCCCAATTTTTGAATTTCTGACCTTAATTTTGATTCTCATGATAAACTAGACATATTAAGGTTTAATTTGACCGTTGAATCATTGAAAGCGAATAAGAATGGATTAAGTTATGAATTTTTGAAATTATGTGCAAAAACCTTGAAATTTCAGTGGGCAGTTTGGTTTTTGGTTTTTCAATCTTATTCCGAGTTGCTTTTGAGAAATGGTTGATGCTATGATATACTTGACCTTATAAGGTTTTTAAAACATGTTGAATCATTGGGATCAGATAAAAATTGAGGGAGTTACGACTGTTGAAGTTGAACCTAAATTTGTTGAGAAATCCAAGATTTTGAGTGGTGTTGATTGAATTTTGTCGATTGATTTGATTTAAACTAGTTGAATTGGACTTAGATTATGGTTTGCTTGGTCGATTAGTTAGTATCTATGTGATGTTATTAATGGTTCAAATGCACATGTTACAGGTTGATACCATTTGAGCCTGCAAATTTCTTGCTAAACAAGGACAATTAGCCTGTGGAAGAAACAACAAATTAGCTGACTTGGTGTTCTCATTTTAACTGAGAACACTCATTAATAGAGATCAAAAAATGGAATTGGAAAACAAAAAATGACGATGAAGATAAGAAATAATGTTACCAGTCAATGTGAGGTAGTTGAGAAGTTTACTGAATGTAAATTCCTCGGAGAACGTCGATTGAATTGAAGGGAGGTCCTTGTCAGCCGGTAGACGTCAAATTAGTGCTACATCGGGAAAGCTCCTTTGCGGATGAAGAGAACTCCATAAACAGGATGAAAAGTCCCTCTTGTCCATTGCTTCTTCCACATAAAAGACTGACGGTCGAGAATGGCGTAGTCGATGTGTCCGCAGCTGGGCCAAAGGAATCCAGCACTTTTGGGTGAGAAGCATCCTCATGTACGAGGAGTTCACAACTCGAAGACTTGGTTTTGAACCATTCTTCTTCTGAATAGAAGGAATGACTAAGAGTTTTTCCATGTACCATTCCACGGAGAGATCACTCCATTGATGAAGACCAAATTTCAATTCAATTCTAAAACTTTATCAAAAAGTTAATACAAACGATTGGAGTAAGGCTCTTTACAGCCTCTGGAGATTGAATTTTATAGAGAAAGAAATAACAAAAAAGGAAATAACCAACACAAAAGGAATTAGCCATTGTGGAAAATAGTTGGTGGTGCGTTGCTTTACTGGTGCGCTGTTGCTAGGCGCATCCAGCAACGCGCCTCTCCTCAGTTTGCGCGTGGGCATCACGGTGCTGATTCCACTCGTGACCAGATGCGTGCTAGCTGCTGCGTTGTGAACCCTTCAGCTCCGTCATGTTGCTGCATTGAGTGTTTAGCAACCTTCAGCCGAAGCTCTTCGTCGTGATCTTCAACCAAAAACTTCTTCACTTGTGGGCTTAAATGGGCATTGAGACTTCTTCTTTTCTTTGGGTTTTATTTGCTTCTTCAAATTGTGGGCTTCTTATGGGCCTTTCTTTTCTTGGGCTCGCTTATTCACTTGTGGGCTTCTATTGGGAATTGGGCATGTCTTCTTCTCGGGCTTATTTGCTTCTTCTGTATGCACACCAGTTGTTCGACAGAATGTTCAATGAGTGTCCGACTCTTGATCCTTGCCTTTGACCATTACAATAATTTATAATGACGTCACCTACAAGATCAACAAACTTTGTTAGAAAAATAATAATGACTGAACTTTCCTTGATGTGCAACTTGATCCTCGAGATCCAAGGTGTATCATCCTCTCCGGGTTAGAGGAAAATTTATCCTCAAATTTTAAGTTTTGTCAGTCATAGGCGTATCATACTCTTTGGGTTATTGAAGATTCAAAACTTAAGGCTTTGCCCTTTACCAAACGTGAAACCCTACCTTTCATATGCCCAAGTGAACCGGTCAATTGTGGTCCTAGCATGCTTGAGCATTAAGCCAGATTTGTGCCAATTTTATACCAGCAACGTAAAGCTTTGGCAAACAAGTTTCAATTGGTTTAACAATGTCCAGCACATAAACAGAATTTTAAACATCAAAATGAAACAAATGTGCAGCAAATAAAGAAAACAGATTTTAAAATTTTCAAAACCAAATGCACAGAATTTTGGCAAATTAAAAACAGCAAAGATTTGCACAATCAAAATCCAATTTTAGTCTTGATGGTTAACAGTTTAAGGTTGATATTCAGCAATTATAGCAAGCCTTAAGCTTGAAACAGAAAAATTGAATTCCACAACCAACAATAGGTTTTCTAACAAATTAAGAACCAGATTTTGCAAATAATTCACCACCATTAGGATTCAGGCTTTCAAAACAGGTTCTTGCAATAACTTTTAGGCAACTTAAAAACAACAAATAGCACAAAATGGCATGCAACAATCAACATTCAAATGCTCACTGACATGTAGTAACATTCAAATGCTCACTGACATGTAGTAACAGTAAGTTGATACAAATATTAAATGATGCCATCAGAGTTATGTAATAGAGATCAGCAACATACTTCAAGAAAATAACAGGTTATTTTTCAGTAAAATTCAAATATATGTTTTAGCAGTAAACTAAACCAGCAAATCAGTTAGTTTAGCCACAAAAACTTGATTACCCATTTGCAGAAAATATGTAAGCAACAATTTAGAACGATGCAACGGAATGCTATCAAGCTTTTCTCAAGTTTTTGAACAATGAAATTTGAATCTACAGGTTTAACATGCTTTAATCAGTAGGAAACTATAATAGCAGCAAATTTTATGAAAAATTAAAAATTTTATAAATAATTTATGTCGAGTTTACGAAGAATTAATATTATGAATTATATTCTTAGTTTTTGAAATTAAATCTACTAAAATACTTATAAAATAAAAAATATGGGCACAAGTCACAACATTTCGGGGAGGACAGGACCGGACCGAGTCTCGAGAATTGGCCTGGATAGCCATTTTCGGTCCGGTGTCAATCCCAAATCTATGGTTCTTGGTCTGGTTTTGGTCATTCCACAAAATCTCCTGTTGGTTTCGGTTCGATTCACGGTCCATAATCCAAAATCCAGAAAATTTAGGACTGGACCAATACTAAAAAAAAGCACCAATCATCATTCAACAATTCGCAAACTAGAAATTCACTTCAGCAATACGCAATTCGCATTTCGCAAGATGCAAATCCCTCCTCGGCAGCCAGCACTCTGCTCCACTACTCCTAGATAGCCGTCAACCAGACCCTAGTCCGGCAGTCCCTCCTTAGCGCTTGCTTGCTCACCTCGCTTGTCCTCGGTGTTTGGATGAGTCGGCTCTGTCTTCGCCTGCTTGCCTATTTTCGCGCTCGCCTGTCCTCTGTTCTCAGCTTTATCCTAGCGCTCACCTGTCCTCAGTGCTCTTCTGTCCTCGGTGCTCGACTCACTACATGTATAATTTTTGTGTTAGTAAATGAATTTGTTGCTGCTCACTGTTGGTTGATAAATTTTTTTCTTGTTGGTTTATTTTATATTTGCATGTTTTGACTGTTTATGTTGGCTGCTGTTGTGCTATTCACTATGGGAAGTTTATCTATTATTGTCTTTGGTGCTCCATGGTAGGATGGATAATCGAAAAGAATGAAGTCTATAGTTTGGATTCACTTCAGCAGGGTATCAAATACAGATCATGCTAAATGTAATTATTGTGGGCAGATTTATTCAGCACACCCGATGAAAAATGAGACTTCAAGTTTAGTGAAGCATATTACAGTAGGCAAAAAGTTTTCACGAAATGTAAATAGTAGGCAACCAACCTTGAACTTTAATCTTATTGAGGGCAAAAGTACTAGTATACCCATATTTACTATGATGATTACTAGAGAATTTCCCACAAAGATGATTATCTTGTATGAATTTACCATTGAAAGTTGCAGAAGAAATTGATTTTAGGACATTTTGTCTGTAGCTCAATACTAAGTTTATTATGTCATCTACAAGTGTAACACCCGAGATTTTCTGTAAATTAATTTTCAGAAATTCGTATTGGTAAATGGTAGAGTTTTGGTCGGAATCGAGAGATGAGAATTTGTACTAGTAGATAAAAGATTATTTCGAGATTAATGGAGAAGAGAAAATTTTAGGAATCCGACCAGAAATAGTCTGAATAGCCATTTGAGTAAAAGATTAAAGTGTGAGGGCAAAAAAGTAGTTAGTTTATTATTATTATTTTAATAAAAAAAAATTACATACAGAAACAGAATGGCTTCACGAAGAAAGCCATTCTGCTTCTGTTCTCTTTTCCTATCACTGAGCGCAGGAGAGAGAGAGAGAGAGAGGGCTGAGCGACGAGCTAGGATTCTCCGATGACTGACAAGAGGGAGGGATGCCGGCGTGCAGAGAACTCCGACGAGCTGAGAGCAGGAGCTGGTTCGACCCTTTCCGTGCTGAAAACTGAAGGTAAACCCTCTGTTTCGGTTTCTGTTAATCGAGTGTGAGGGCTTGGCGGTTTTCGAATTTCTGATAGTTTGAGCTCGCTTTCTTGGGTGATTAGGAGGTAGAAGTCATGGTGTGCTGGCTGAGGGTGATAAGCTCCGAATTTTGAGTAAAACCGAGCGGATTGAACTGTAACTTGGAGTTTTCTAGATTTGAAATCTCTAACGGTAGTTAGATTATGCTTAATAGGTTAGAGTGTGATAGATTGGTGAAGAATTGAGTGAGTTTTGTTGAGAACCGAGAATGAGAATTTTGGGCATTTTAATGTGAAATCCGGTTATGTTTTTGGAAGTTTTAACCTAGTTATGGTTAATTGTTTTAAATTCTATTTTGGTATGTTAAACTAGGTTATGAGTGGGGCGTTTAGCCTCTAAAATCGAGTGATTCTGACAATCAACGCAAAAGTTATGCGCGTTGGAAGTTAGGTTGATTTTGGCCGAAATTCATGTTAGCGAGCCGTCTTAGTTGGGCTTTGGTGGAGTGAGTTAATAGACGTAATTTTAGTATGTGGAATGAGTGGTGAGATGAGTTTTTAATGTGAATTGTTATGTGATAGGTTGGGCCCGAGGAAGTGATAGAAACGAGCACCACAGAAAGCTAGTACGCCAGGTAAGTAGTGTTTGCATGTGCATTGCCCTTACGGGCCTACACCATGGGACAGTAGGATGGTAGTGTGTGTTTTGCCTGTCTTTGTTCAGTCATGCATCATGTTTTGAAAAGTGTAACGAAGCATGTTTTGAGTAAGTGATGGTGAGACGCGTGGCGGTGGTACCGCAGATCCTGCTCGGGGAGTTGGTTGGTGCATAACCAACCGCGAATTTCGCTCGGGGAGTGGGCCAGCTGAGCCGTCACGCGGTTGTATGTGTTGACAGTGAGGATGATGCACGGTGGCGTCGCGGATCCTGCTCGGGGAGTGGACCGGTGCATCTACAGTCGCGGATCCCACGGGGTAGGCTGGTTGGGCTGTCGCGAAATGATGGACGGTGGCGTCGTGGATCCTGGTCGGGAAGTGGGCTGGTGCTTTAGCAGTCGTGAATCCCACGGAGTGGGCTAGCTGGGCTGTTGCGTGGCGTATGTGTGTGACTTGTGTGACTTATGGGCCTCGTTGCTGGCGAGTCCGAGACGATGGCGATGTGTCAGGGTGTAGAGTGACGCGAGGTTCACCCTCACCCTGGCCCGACTGCACAACGCTTCGCGGAATGGTGACAACATGAGCTTGAGTGTAGAGACTGCATGTGTTAAGCCTGCGTGGTCGGTTTTACGTTTCATATTGCACTGCTTACTGAGCGTTAGGCTTATTTTGTGTGCTCTGTGGTGTAGGTGCAGAGATTCCTGCTGGTGAGTTACGAGTGCCCAGGCAGGATAAGTAGGTGGTGGGCAGCGTGCTACCATGTGCCGGCAGGTGGAGTTCATCAAGGTGGCCCGACCCGTGGTGTGAAGCTAGATGGTAGGTTCTGAGAGTTGTGTTTTATAGAGTCCATGTCAAGTGCATAGATTTTGAGGCATAGACGAGTTTGGACGTTTATAGTCGAGATTGGTGTATAGTCGTGTTTTGAATGTACTCATGGAGTTTTGTCTTAAAAATACAGATATCCACTTTGTGGTTTTAATCGCAGAAGGTTTCACCGTTCAATTGTCCTTTGAAATGATGTTATTTTTAGGCTGCTAGTGCAAAGTGTCGATGTAACACCCCGTATTTTCGTCATATCGGTTTATGGGTTGTCGAGGTGATGAACGGCGGAATTTGGGGCGGAATGGAGAGCGAAGAATTTGTAAGGTTAGGTAGGGGATTATTTCAAAACTAATGGTGAGAAGAAAAATTTAAGAATACAAGCGGAATTGGATGGTATAACAGATTTACTAAACGGATTAAAATTGAGAGCAGTTTGGTAATTATTTATTATTATTATTATATAAAAAAAAAAAAGAATAGAAGGGGGAAGGAAGAAGAACACCGTCGGTGTTCTCCTTCCCAGAAGCCTCTCCCTGTTTCTTCTTCTCTCCCGTGAAGCTTGTCAATCTCCTCTTCCTGCAACGCTCAGTCGATTTCTTCTCCATTTCTTCAGATTACGGTAAGTATTAGTTAGTTCTGATTATATAGTTAGTGTGTTAGTTGTTTTTAGTGACAAAAACGAAATTAGTGAGGGTATTGAGAGATTTGGTGAAAACCTAGAAAGGAGAAACGGGAGATTGAATATAGAGTCAATTTTTATCCGCATGTCGGTGCCTAAGCTAGAAATGTAATAAATCGAAAAATTTCAGATTTTTTTAAAATCTAATTTCTGAAATTTTTAATTTAATATCGGTTAGAGTTTCGAGAAATATTTGAACGGGTAAATTAAATTATAAAACTCAGAGTCTAGCTTTAGTAATGGTTTTCGAAATTTAGAGTCGGGAGGACACGAATTTAACAAAAATTTTGGACGGTTAAAGCACGTAGGGGCATTTTGGTAAATTTTAATGGTTTAAATTTATAATTTTGTTTTAGTTTTATTTTATTGTTTTTGTTTTAAAACAACCGAATGGCTTCGAAATGAAGCCATTCGGCTGTTTAACAAACGAGAGAGCGAGAGTGAGCGACCGAGAGGGAGAGCGGGAACCAGAGAGGAGGTACCGACGATCGACTGCCGTGAGTGGGAAGCCGGCGCGCAGGGTGCTCCGGCGAACTGTGGCTAGCTGGTGGCTCGATTCTCTGGGCTGGAAATTCGACCGAGAAACAGGTAACCTTCCCCTGTTTATCTTTGGTTTTTGCGACCGATTGTGATCAGTATGCCTTGAGTTAGACTTCCAAAATCCGAGCGTGTAGCCAGGACGTCTGGAAGGGGGGCCTCAACCGTGTTTAACTATTGATTTGGCCGAGTGCTCGGGATGGGAGGGAAAAACCTAAAATTTTGTTGACTGTGGGGTTCGAGTTTTGAGTTTGAAATCACTGGTTTTGTTCTGATTATGCTTAATTGGTTGGAATGTGGGTGTTTGGCGAAGAGATTTGTAGTAATCCGGTGGACGCTGGGATTTGGTTTATTTTTATGTAAAAACAGATTTGGTTTTTAGCCATTTTGGTCTGGCTTCGGTTAGTCGTATTCAACTCTGTTTTTGTGGGTTAAATTAGGTTGTTAGAGGGACGTATGGCCGCTGGAATCGTTCGATTCCGATATCCGACGAAAAAGTTATGCGCGTCAGAAGTTTATGTCGGATTTTTATCCAAGTCAAATTAGTGAGCGTTTTTCGTAGAATTGTGACGTGTGATAGTTGCATGGCTGTTTTTGATGCGTAAAGCCAAATTTTTGTAATATCCGAAAATTTTTCGTTAGAAAATTGTGTTGAATTTTCGTAAGTTTTAATCGGCGGAGTTTTGGTCCGAATTAATAACAAAAAATTTCGGCCCCTAAGTAAAAGTTTATTTCAAGGCTAATGGTGGAAAAAGAAATTTAAGAATTTAACCGGATTCGGACGAAATCACGAAATTGTGAAACAATTTAAGGAGGAGGGCAATTTGGTAATTATGAGTTAAATAAAAAATAATGATAATAAAAAAAAGGGAGAGCACCGTCGGTGACCTCCCCTTTCCCTTTTTCCCCACAGTGTTTTGTTCTCTCACTCTCTCTCGTTTCTTCTTCTCCCGCGTGAAGTGGTCGGCGGTCGATTCTCCTTCCTTTCATCCGAATCACGGTAAGTTCTTGTTAGTTTTGTATAGTTAGTCGGTGTGTTGGTGTTATTAGTGGCGAAACCGGGTTTGGCAAGGGTATAGGTCGAATTAGTGAAAACCTAGGAGGGTAACGTGAGAAGTTGAGCGTAGAGTTGGATTCTATCCGTGTAATGGTGCTTAGGATAGAAATAGGAGTAGATTACGAGAATTAGCGAGGAAGATTGGGAGATTTATTGGCCGTGTACGTGAGATTTGGAAACGTGTCCGTTCGGCCAGGTTCGGTTAAGTTGATGACATCTGAATGGGAAATGGATGCAACCACGGGATACTAGGCATCCCCCGGAACCCGTAATATTTTGTATCGTCGACGGGATACTAGAACTTTAGGGTTTATGTGATTGATTGTGGTGTGTGTGCGTATTGTTTGACATGCATCATCTTTTTAAAACAGGAACGAAAATGGTTTTGAGCATGTTTTGAGTATGTGGTGAGACGCGTGGCGGTGGTACCGCGGATCTTGCTATTGTGTGGGCCAGTGCGTAACCAACTGCGGATTCCGCTCGAGGAGTGGGCCGGCTAGCCCGTCACGTGGCGTGAATGTGTTGACGATGAGGGTTGTGGGCAGTGGTACCGCGGATCCTACTAGTGTGTGGGCCGGTGCAACACCAGTCGCGGATTCTGCTCGAGGAGTGGGCCGGCTGGGCTGTCGCGAAACGTGTGTGTGTGGCAACTGTGGCTCCGTGCTGGGGAGGCTGGGACGGAGGTGACGTGTCAGGGTGTAGTGTGGCGCGAGGTACACCCTCTCCCTGATATGGTTGCTGTGTGCGTATGTGTAGCTCTTGGGCCTTGTTGCTGGGGAGTCCGGGACGGCGACGACGTGTCAGGGTGTAGGGTGACGTTAGGTTCCTCCTTACCCTGGTGCGGTTACACTACGCATCACAGATGTGACAACATGAGTGTGAGTGTAGAAACTGCATGTGATAGGATTGCATTGTCGGCTTTTATTTTTATATTGTACTATTTACTGAGCGTTAGGCTTATATTGTGTGTTCTATGGTGTAGGTGCTGACGATATTGCTGGTGAGCCTCGAGAGCCTAGTCTTGAGGCATAGGACGATTGACGGCGTGCGACCGAGGCACCGGACGGCTGATTTCGTTAGGGCGGCTCGATCCGTGGTGGTGGTAGGTAATGGTGAGATTCGTTGGGTTGTTATTTTGTCTCAGGTATTTATGCGGATAGAGGAGTTCGTATAGACGTCGGTTGTACAGGATTGTATAGAGTGGTTGTAATACCCAGAATTTTCCGTTTAAGTTAATTTCGGAAGTATGTGGTTGTAATTGGTGAAGTAATGGTCGGAATTATGGGCGAAAAATTTCTACTCTTAGGTAAAAGATTATTTTGGGACTAATGGATGAGAGAAAAATTTAAGAATACAGTCGGAATTGGACGGTATAACAGATTTAGTAAGCGGTTAAGGATTGAGGGCGAAATAATAATTAGGAATGATTATATTTAATAATATAATTAATTTTATTAAAATAAAATTTTAATAAACAACAAGAGAGGATCAGAATCCCCCCCCCCCCCCCCGTCCCCGTTGTTGTTCTTCTTCTTCTCCTCCCGCGCGAGGGCTCGGTTTTCCCTTTCAGCAGCCAGTGATCGATCGTTTCCTCCTCCGATTCTTCAAATTTTCGATAAGTTTTACTTAGTTCTTGATAAATAGTTAGTGTTTTAGTTGTTATTCTTTTGATATATGACTTCCAGCTTACAGACTCTCCAAATATAGTTAAAATATATCAAGATGTAGATATATTAGTGTCGAGACATCTAGCATAATTAGAATAAACATAACTAAAAAAAGTAGCAATATGTTTATCACATTTTCCATAAACTAAAACATTGTTAAAAATGTAGCTCATTAGTCATTTTAAAACATGCTAGTGCTCTTTCCCTGGATTTTTCATGTATTTGTTGATCAAATTTACTGAAAACACCAAGTCAGGACGAGTGCTATCATAGAGTTACACTACCAAGTATATTAGGACAAGATATTTTTGATATAAATAATTCTTCTATTTCTAAATTTGGTTTCTGCTCATCTGAAAGTTTGAAATGAATCTTCGAAGAACTCGTTCAAGATAATTGCTTTGAGATAAACTAAGAAGTCTCGTTCCCATATTTCTTAAAATATCAATTCCAAGTATCTGCTTTGTAGCACCAAGGTCTTTCATATCAAACACCTTACCACGCTCAAATTTTAATTCAGAAATTTCATATTTGTTCATTTCAGCAATGAAAATATCATCAACATATAGCAGAACAATTAACAGATCTCCACCTTTTTCATTCTAACAAACAGCTATCAGATTTACATCTTATAAAACCAATGTTAGTAATAAACATATCTATTTGTTTATTTCATTGTCTAGGCGATTGTTTTAAACCATACAAAGATTTCTTTAATACACATACCTTATTTTTGTTTTCACTCTCAAATCCCTCCAGTTGATACATATAAATCCTCTCTTCAAAATCCCCGTGCAGAAAAGTTGTTTTTACATCTGTTCAAGTTCCAAATCTTGAGTATCTAAAAGCGATAACAAAACTCTTATGGAAGTTAATTTTACAACATGTGAAAATATCTCACTAAAATCAATACTTTTCCTTTGAGCAAATCTCTTTCCAGCTAACCTTGCTTTATGCCTAGGTTTCTCCACCCCTTCAACTCCCTCCTTGAGATTATATATCCATTTACACCCAATAACCTTTCGCTGAATTGGTTTGACAACGAGGATCAAAGTCTCATTTTTTAGTAGTGATTTCATTTCATCATCCATAGCCTTAATCCATTGGTCTTTATCCTTTCAAGTCATAGCTTTAGAAAAGAAAACATGTTCAGATTGCTCAAGGTCCAAAGAAATTAGCAACGCGTAATCGATTATGTCAGTGTAACCAAGTCGCTGAGTAGGCTTTATAATCATTTTAGCCTTATCTCTTATTAATTGATAGTTAACCGGATCATCTTCAAATGTAGATTCAGAATATTCTTCTTGACATATTTGTTGTAATTCACACTGTTAGGGATAATATTTTCACTATCTTACTCTTTTACCCTCTTAACTTTAATCTGAATATTACCACTCAATTTATCTTTACACTTAGTTGTTTATTTGAGAGGAATGACATAATTTTATCAAATAATAGGTAGTTTTAATCGCATCGGCCCAGAAGGATTTAAACAACCCAGCAAACAACAACATACACCTTACTCTTTTCGAAATGGTTCTATTCATTCTCTTAACAAGCCCATTTTGTTGAGGTGTGTATCTCCCAGTCCGCTGTTATTGAATTCCTTTGTCTTTGCCGTAGTTATTAAATTTCTCATAGCAAAATTCCATTCTATTATTAGTCTTAAGTTTCCCAACTTTTTGATTGGTTTGATTTTCAACCACTTTTTTCCAAGTTTTGAAAATCTCAAACACTTAATCCTTGGTCTTCATGTGGTAAATCCACTCTCCTAGAAAAATCATCTATTATAGTTATAAAATAGTGAGTTCCACCTTTAAAGGAAATTTTCTCTAGTCTCCACACATTAAAGTGTATATAATCTACATACCTTGAGACATATGAGTAGTTTTAACAAATTTGATCTTATTGGTTTTGCCAAGAATGCAATGCTCACAAAATTTCAACTTTGATATAATACCTTTACCAAAAACATTCTTCTTTTGCACTCCAACTAGACCTTTCTTCCTGACATGTCCTAACCTTTTATGTCATAATTCAATTTTATCCATATCTTTATCTAAATTAGAATTAGCTTTTCCCACAACAATGACTCCCTTTAAAATACACAACCCGTCATGAAGTTCCCATTTCATTGCTGTGATGATACCTTTCGTGATCTTCATAATCTCATACAGAGCAACCATTAAAATCAAACATGCTAATAGATAATAAGTTTCGTTTTAGTTCAGGTACATACCAAACTCCTTGAATTTTACGCACGTAGCCATCAAAAATCTTTATGCGAATAGATCTTTCACCCTCGATCTGTCATGATCTACTGTCACCTAATAGCACTCTTCCAGGAACAGTTTTATGAAATTCTTGTAGTCATTCCTTTTTGGGTGTCATATAGAAAGAACATCTAGAGTCAAATACTCATTGCTGTCTTGATTCTAGTTTAAAAACTATTAGATCATCCAAAGACTCAGAATCGTATGATGCAATAGATGATGCATCACCTTGTATGGCTTTCTTCTCAGCTTGTTTCCTCTTGCATTCGTAACTATCTTTTT
This sequence comes from Begonia peltatifolia, assembly GCA_022433055.1. Classification (NCBI taxonomy): domain Eukaryota; kingdom Viridiplantae; phylum Streptophyta; class Magnoliopsida; order Cucurbitales; family Begoniaceae; genus Begonia; species Begonia peltatifolia. Next base: position 11,773,556 of record CM039522.1, read on the forward strand.
TGTAATAGTTTTCTTTGTGACAAAAGAAACACTTTTTCCTTGCTTGGATTTCGATCTAGAGTTTCCTCTTACTGATTTATTTTCTCTCTTCCGAGGTCTCCCTCATGCAGTCAAACTTCTTCTTTCCACAGAGCATAGTGTTCACAAAATGCTCATAGATTTTAGGCAAAGAGATAAGAACGATTATTGCTTGATCTTCCTCAACAATCTTAACTCAAATACTGTGACGATCTAAGATAATCTTATTAAATTGTATAGGTGTTTTCTTGTTCCTTTAGAGTCCTCCATAGTTAAAGTATACAATTTCTTCTTCAATTACAACTTATTAGCAAAACAGAGAGCCTCCAATTTTAACCAAAAGGATAGTGCATTTCTTTCTTTTGTTACCTCTCTTAAAACCTCATCTTCTATGTTTAAGAGAATTGCACTACGTGCCTTTGATTCAATTTTTTCGGCCTTGATTTTATCACTAACTTTCATGGCTTCAATTGTCTCATTGTCAATTGCCTGAGCAAAACTTTGATTAACTAATAAGGTTTTCATTTTATTCTCCCGAGACTAAAATCATTGTTTCCAGTGAATTTATCCACCTAAAATTTTGCCAACTTAACAACAAGGAACGCAAACTCAAAGATTCACCTCAGCAGAATCTAAACACCAGCACCAACTAGAGAAAGGAAAAATTCACCAAAATTACACACTTTGTTGATAATCTAAAATCTAAGATTAACTTAACAACCTTTTATATTTATCCAAAAACCAGAAATATAATCAATGAGAACCGAAGAAAATTGGAAGTCACCAACAGAGGCATAAAGAGACGAACCAATCAAAAATTCATACTGCACTATTCAAGATTTGGAACTTGAGAATTTGATATGTCCAAAATCGAATAAAACCAAATCTCCAATAGTAAATCTTTAAGTCAACATTTATCTGATCAACAACCAAGAAAGCCACAACTCACCAGATACCACACGTATGACCATGTACAAACGGTGATAGGGAGTTACACGCTCACCACACCAAATGTAGAGTTTAAACTTAATAGAGAAAAAAAGAAAAAAGCAAGAACACCAGTATTTAACTTGATTCGAATGGTAAGTTTTACATCCACAGACCCAACCTTAAAATTCCTTTATTGAAGAAATTACCGTCCAATACAGAAAAGAAGAAAGACCTAAATAGCAAGAAAAAAATTACAACAAGAAAGAATATGCAAAGAACAAAATATAGAAGAACCCAAATTCTCACGTGAAGAAACCCCTCTGAAGCCCCTCTCTGCCAGGATACTTCTCTCTTTGCCCTAATACTTCTCTCCCCCATTCTCTTACTAAAAACACCGCCTTCTTAACATGCTCACAAAGCACTTAAAATACTATACAAAACAGATTAATAAATCAAAGATTAATGAATCAAAGCAGAAGTATAAAACTGGACCACAAACCAGAACAAAAAATAACACACACACATATATATAATATAGAGAAGTGATATTCTTTTTTTCAATAATTAATTAACAATAGTACAATGCACTTTCCGATTTATAAAAAAAAAAAGTTACATCGTTCCTTTGATTTTTAACAACTCTAGTTGACAACCAATATGAATATAAGCACAAAGTAAGTCAGTAGGGAGAGCATTGATAATAAACGTGTAAGAATCAACAAAACAACACGACAACTACAAAGCAATGGTGACTCAAAACATATCACTTCTCTTTATTGCTACCTATATTTAACCTTGATAACAAATAGAGATGCAAGTGAGACCTTTATAAATATAAATAAAATTAGGTTTACATGTGATAAAATATTTTTTAATGATTAAATTAACATTCATACATTAGCTTATACTTTCTAGATTAAAATTATGACCAAATGTCATAAAAAATTTTAAGAAATAATAAAATGATTAAGTTTAAACTTTTAAATTAGTGATAATCTAACAAAAATCTCTATTACTACAAGGCTCCTAACTTACATAAAAGTAGAAAATTTGACCGGCTTTAACCTCGTATCCCCAATCAAACAGAGAGAAGTCCAACCAAAAATTAGTTTTTTCGTACAAGAATATGAGTTTTCTCTATGACCACATTTTCAAACAAAGAAAATTATGAACTTAAACAGCTTGTTCTGTAAAAAAAATTAAAAAAATGAGTGTATTAAACTAATTTAGTTCGGGCACTTATAAAGTCACTGAAATTTGATTATTAATTCTTCCAAATATAAATGCAGAAAAAAATCTTCAATTTTCAAATCAAAGTGATTGAACTTAATTCAACTATGAAAAAGCTCTCTATTATAACTTAATAGTTTTTAATTATGAAAAGAACAGTAGCAAATGAGTATCATCAATTGCAAATATTTGTCTAGATTTTTAAGATGCATCAGCCAAGATAATACAGAGTCACTATATTTCGCGGATTTTCTTAGTTGGATATGACTTTGCTTTTCACTGTAGTAAAACAGATGCTTCTATTAGAAACAAACGAGCAAAAGAAGATTAACATATTGTCACATAATGGAAGAGAGAACAAGTAAAGTGGATCTAATACTCATTGTCGGTGGTCGTTTATGTATTGCGTGATTCACTGTCAAAGCTCACCTACTCGGCGCCCTACGTCTGTTCCATGCGACCTTCGTTTGTTTAGGCTTCTCTTGAATCTAAACTGTATTTTAATAGTATAATAATTATATTACAATTAAATTTCAAATGAATTTAAAGTGGATAATTAATTAATTATATCATGCAATTAATTTTCATTATTTTTTTAATGATAAATGAAATAGTGTCGAATGTAAACTTTTGGCCCTTTCTACAAGACTTACTTGAATGTGATCCTAAATTCTAATTATAGTGATTAAGAAATTAACTAGGTCGGAATTGCTACAAGAAAATCTCCAATGGCTCTCGCTGACTTTTAACTTGTAATTATTATTAATCATTTTTTAAATTAAGTAATTAGGTTGGACTTCCACACTGGAGCGTCTCAGCTTTAATAGATTTCTAATTCCCTACCCGCTCTTCGCTCTTCATCCTGCGCTATCTTTCCCAATCATTCTTTGCAACAGGCCAGGAAAATGGTAAAACTGTGCTCCTCTTTCCATTAATTTGTAATTCTGCAGTAGCTAGCTTCGGTTAGGGCTTTGGAAATGAGTTTAAGGTGTTCAGATATTTGTTGGATCTGCTGTTAAAATTTCATGCTTTATATTTTTTGCCTTTGAAACTTCCCACTGCATTTCGTCTGGTATAAAAAATATTATTATTCTTTGGGCCTTTTGTCTCTTCCAGCACACGAAAAAAGAAAATCTGTCTTCGTTTTAAAATTCCACTGCAGTAAACGTTCTTTTTTATATGGAGGTGAGAAAGAATCGTAATGTCATATATGCATTGTCAGAATGAGAAAGAATCGTAATGTCATATATGCATTGTCTGTTCTGGATTTACTGTGAACTTCAGAATTTCTGAATTCTTTTAATGGATGAATGTTGGAGCGCCATATTGGCAAGAACAACTGTGCATTGCAGTGCAGTTTACTCTATTTTAAGCAGTTACATTTAATTTATTCATAATATGGATAAAGAAAAATAGAAAAGATGTGAAGAAGTTTAAAAAATAATAATGATTGATGTTCTCTGCAAAACCATAATCGTAGTAAATATACCTTTTGAATGTATTTTGGTTGTGATGAACTTAGCAGAGCCTATTAGTCGGCTGTGTATTACAAACTGAATGAAAAGTAGAAACTGCTTTATTCATTTCTTTCTTACTACTGAATTACAGAAGCTTCTTCCTTTTATAGAACAAGGAAGAAGATGGAAAAGAAAATAACAGAAACCCAGAAAAAAAAACTGATTTACAAAATCAACTATTAATACACGTAGCTCTATTCTCAATACTGTGCAAAGTCCCTAGAATGTTGTTGCAGTTCTGAGTACTTCTCTGGTCTTTCTATGTTTGTGAATTTGGTGCTGCTTAAAGAGACAAAACTACCCCTGTTTGGGAATTCTTTTGTTCTTGTGGGAGCCTGACTCCTAATCATGTTTTTAATATGTTTTCTATTGGAGGGTGTTGACTAGTGTGCATTATCACACCCTTTTTTCATATTGTAAGCAAAACATATGACAGTTTTCCCTGCATATTGTGAGGTTATTGCTACTCTTGGTATAACTCTATATTATATTTGAATTCTCATTTTCTTTGGCAGGATGGACAAGATTCAGAATACCCAAAACAAAGCACCGCTGACATGACAGCTTTTGTGAGTTCTTTTGCTAGTTATTACTCTATGTTCTACCTAGTTACCTTATATAGGTATTGACTGCTGAGGTTGTGATGACTTGTACTGCTGAGCTCATTTGAATTCGTATGCTATAATTGTCTATATTTATGGCCATGCAAACCGCATGTGGATGGCCAACTTGTTTAACAACAGAGATTATTTCTATGCATTAACTTTTTATTTCAGAATATCTCAAAAGAGACCACCATAGCGTCATTTTATTATTATTGCATTTCTTGGATTCTTTATTACGAGTATGTGCTATCTTATTTTCTCTCAAATATTTTATTGCTTTCTGCAGGTGCAGAATCTTCTTCAGCAAATGGTGAGTTATGTAAATTTTAATTTGTTTAAGACTGTCACGCAAGTTCTTTTCTATCTTTTCGAGAATTTTATTGTCATTACGTTTTGCAGCAATCCAGGTTTCAGACAATGTCAGACTCAATAATAACAAAAAATATCCTTCTCTTTGTTTCATTTTACATCATATTGATAGATGTGTTTGCAATACATCATTTGAGGATGTTTTGTTCTATTCAGTGTTTACTATACATAATAATAAAAAAAAAAGACTTATCCGGTGATTTTGAAATCATTGTAACTTATTTGTGGATAATGAAATTCTATGAAGTTATCTGAGTGAAACTAATCAAATGACAATTTTCAAACCACTTTCAGCCGCTTCGTGATTTTTATGGTGTTATGAATGTGTGGGTGACACACAGAAACTTCAATTATTAGGTTAGAAGATTTTTGTACACTGTAGGAATGATGGAGTTATTTGGCTGATTATGGGTTCATTTAAGCCTTGAAGGAGAGTTATGATGATTATTTGACTAATGATATAATGATAGAATGAAATGGTATTGTCTAAGCTCTGGTGTAAGATATTGTTTCACAATTTGTGACGGTTTTGAATGGTTTTTTAATTGTCTTCTTTAACTCCAATGCACTTGATGAGATGGGCAGCAGGATTGATGAATTAGAGCAAAGCATCAACGATCTCAAGAATGAAATGGGAGTGGAGGGTTCACCATCACCTTCAGTCCCAATCAAGCCAAAGGCAGAACCTAAGGCAGTTGACGATTCTGGCTAATTGAGTCTTTCTCTGATGAAATGAATTTCTTTTACAGGCCAGCCTGCATTGCTTACTTTCTTATTTAACGATGGAAGCATATAGATTCCTTCATTTTGCCTCTTTGAATTAGATGAATGTTTAGTGGCTTGGAAGACCGTAACATTTGAGGCATTTGTTAAAGCTAGTCCTCCCTAACCTCTCCCTCTATTCTTGTCTTCTAACAGATTTTACTTTTTTATGAGATTATCGTGCTTTTTTTTTTTCTTAAACTCTAATATACGTGAACTGTTGTTGATTCAATTTCTTTGGAGCTCACAGAGACTATAATTACTCGTCTTCTTAATTGATATTTACTGCATTTAATCTATTTTTGTTTAGCTTTTACATCAATTTAATAATATAAGGTTTTTAGAGTATTGAGGTTAGTTCTGAGTGTTCGGGCATCATTGAAGGTTTCTTGGTGTGGAGACTTGTATGGTCGTTTAAAAAACTTAGTCAAAATTGTCACAGTTTAATGATCAGAATTCTGTTTCCTCAAATAGAAAAGCAGGATGAATAAGTAGTGAAATTAAATTATGCACTCTTAGTTTTTGTGTGATTATTTCTAGGATTTTTTTTTTTGTTTTTTTATAGTAATTGTTTTTGGGCATAGTAAGTTCCATTTATTTTTAGGAGCTCAAAGTTGGAGTATACAATCACTTGAGAAATAGAGTAGAACTAGACTGCAAATGGCGATGAAAGAGGCTTACTTCACTAGTTGGTGTTGACTCTATCATCAGCTACAGAATTAAGAATTGGAAGGCTACACAGGAACTCATCAACACCCTCGAAAAATTGAATTGATGGTGAGTTCTTAGTTTGAATTTTTAAAATTTTACAAATGATTTTCAGGAAGATGTTATCATTGAATTTATTGGAAAATTTAAAGTCTTGCATCAAATAGTTTGATAGTTGAGTTTGTTCTGAGAAAACTGTTCTTCCTGATACTAAGGCTAGGAGCCTATTTTAAAATATTTGAATGGTATTGTGTAGTTTTGATGTTTTATTATCTCTATCGTCTTCTGTATTTTCAACTCTTCCTTTAGATTGTCAACTATTTTTAGCATAAATCCATATTCAGCTTAGTTCAGAAGTGATGGTGCGTGAATGCTGACATACAAGTACCATTCATAAAAAAGTTTTTGAGCCCAAACTTGACTCGAATGCCAATATAGAAAGGTGGAAGTCCAGACTGATTGTCAAAGTTTTACTTAAAAAGGTGTGGACTACAAATAGACTCTCTTCTCTTTCAATTTTGGAGTTGTCATGACATTAGTGGCTCATTATGGTTTAAATCCACATCAAATGGATGTGAAAAAATGTACATGGATCACACTGAGTTTTTTGGGTGATGAAAAAGAACTTAAAAAAGCTTAGAGAGACCAATATACGAACTTAAAAAAGATTCGGGACAGTGAAATATTAAGTTCAAGGACACATTATTTCATTTCAACCTATCAATATATTTATATGAATATTAGCGGGAATAAGTTTATATTATTGATATTGCATATAACTTGAGTTAATTTTTAAAAATTTTGAAACCATAGATATGGGTAAAGCATCTTGGTACTGAGAAGTGAAATATTAAATGATTGGTCACCAATTATGATAGCTCTATCTCACAAAACATATATTAATAAAGGTTTAAATAGATTTAAAATGAAAATTGTCTTTGTAGAGATTTTTCAAGTGTGACTTAAAAAATATTGTTATTCTTCGCAAAAAACTAAAGAGAAATCATCTCTAAAAAAAATTCAATATTTTAATTCAAATTTCTTCTTAGTTTTGGATTATGTCATTGGACTACCAATGTCTTCAATTGGATCATTGCTCTTAGGCTTGAGCTTAGGCTTGGACTTGGACTTGATCTTGAGCTTGGGCTTAATTGCTCATTGGATCACATAATTTTCTCTTTTTTCAAAAAAATTCTGTAACATACCAAAATTTTATCATCATATTAAGGATTCAATTTCTACAAAAATTGCAATTAAAACCCAAAATAACATGCTATCAAGTGATTGCTCTAAATTAAAAGATATTTAACCAACCCTAAACTGAATTCCAATCAACAATCTAAATGAAATTGATTTCCAAATTACAACTTAAGGAAGCAAAACATAAATATGGAATTAAATCATTTTTAAACCAGTTTCGAATTCCTTCCACCTAAGGAAATATTCAAACCCAATTAATGTGGATATCCAATTAGAAGTTAAGGAAACAGCCAAAAAATTATCTCCTTCCTATTTCATTATTGAATTTGACCAAATTGGGGGAAAATTCGTATCATTCTTCTCAAGGAAAGAATTGAAATCCTCCCCCATAAATCAAGCAGTTCTGTGAAGACGAAAACACACCCAAAAATCTAAACTCTTGTCTCTCTAAGCTCAGTTAACTAGAGGAACAACTAGAGAAGTTCTCACCTCGCCGGAATCGCCATGCCCGACCTCCAACAACCGCGGATCACTCAAACGCGATCGAAATCATCTGAGGAATTAGAATCGCAGCGTCAACCTTACTCAGACGGAAATTTCTCTCTTAGCCGAACACCACTTTGCCACAACACGAACTACTCTTCTCTGATCAAACCTACAATCCATTTCAATCAGCGATGTCACATGCACGACATGGTTGTTGTCAGGACCCAACTAGATGAGCCCCGACGAATTAGATTCATGAGGTGGAAAATAACTTAGATAAATTCTGAATTTTTAATCTACATGAATATGTTTATATTTTTATCTAAATTCGTTCTTCTATGCCTGACATTTTAAAATAAAATATATTTCCAACAGTTTATTTAATACCAACCAGATATTTTTCATCCATAATATCTATTATCCAAGTATTTTATACATTATATAATTATACATCTACATTCATTTTATCAAAGTACGGAAGCGTCTATACAAAATTGGGTCACACACGTGACCATTCAAAAGGAATTTATAAGTTCTAAGTTACCAACCCCTGTCCGAATACAAAAATTAACTATCTACTTCGATGGTTATAGCCTATGACTCTTCAATCTTCAAGTTACCTTTCCTTTTTTTTTGCGGTGAACGATCTCGTTAACTGAAAAATATGAATATCCACATAATAAGCTATTATTCAAGCAAATAAAACTAAGAGTTAGAATAGCTAAATTATACTCTATTACACTATATAAAACCAATCTCCATCCTCTACCTATCATTTCTTAATTTTGAAATCAACTTAAATTGATGTTTGATTTAAAAGTTCATGTCATTTATATAAAAATGTTTATATGTTCATGTTTGAACCAATTATAAACTCTCAAATCACGGCTTAAAAAAATCATTTCTAATAATTAAATCAATCTAATACAATTATTAAGAAAATGCATTATAAAAAATCCATACTTTAACTGACATGTATGACCATCACGCATCCTACAAGTGTCTGGGCTTTAACCGGTAGGACTGTAGACCCCACACATTGCTTCCCTGCGAGGTTTAGAGACTTTCAACCTAGGGAAGACATACAGTTAATCTCTTAATCATTTTCATAGTCATACTATCACACACGAAAAGGCGAGATTAGCACAGTAGGTTCATATGTTACTATAGTTTTTCTTCTCATTCCTTCCTAAATGCATACTTTAAAATATTTATAAAGCAAATACTATGCATGTTCAAAACACGCACCAACTCATGAAATTTATATTAAAATCAATGAGTTCAATATAAATCAAATTTAAACGACATTTCAATAAAAACTGGAATTTAACCACTTTCAAAATTTATAGTTCAATTTGCACAAAAACGATATGAGTTTATCACTTCCATTCACCTAATCTCAACCAATTCACAATAATATCTAATCCTATCAAGAATCCAAGCAAAAATGAAATCTGTCTCCACCTATTAATGCATTAAAGCATGAATCAACTAATCTAACCGAGAGATTTACTTACTGAATTATTAGTTCCTCCACTTTAATCGAAAATCTCCTCCGAATTTATTAATTTTTTCACCAATAGGCTCCTCTCAATGATCTGAACAACTTTTTCTAAAAGAGCAATTGACAAAACTCACTATTTCTTCTTCCTTTCTCTTCTTCTTCTTTCCGGCTTTTCTTTCCTTTTGCTCTCTGGATATTTCTTTATCTCTCTCTGGATTTCTCTATACGTGAAACCACAACTGAAAGCCACCTCTCATCTTCTCTCTCTCTCTTTAAATTTCTTTTCTCTCTTCTTCTTCCACGTAACCATCAAAATCTTCAGCCACCTAAATACTTTTCACATAGGTTTAAGGTATAATTACTTTTTAACCATACCTATCTCTCGAAAATGACTCCTTTGCCCGAAAACTTTTAAAAAATTTCTAAAATATCTTGAATAATTAACATTTAATTATCATTATTTTTAATCCAATTCCAAATTAGATTTATTTTAATCAGATTATCGTAATTAATCTAAATAAAAAAATCAATTTTATACGTTTTGATTTTATAAGGGGATCAATCGGCACTCTCTCGGGTCCGCGATCAAAATTCTCAAATAAATGGCGATCGATCAGCTCTGTTGATCGATCGATCAGCCATACTTTATATCCTTCCCCCTTTTCCCCAAACGTTAAATGTTATCGTTTCTTTTCTTCGATTCAACTTCTTCAACGTATATTTATATACAAAATTTTAAATTTGTAATTTTAAAAATTTGAACCAATTTATCAATAAAAGTTTGAACCCTTACAGTTGTGGTCTCCAAGATCCGTGTTCTACCCACACAAACAACTAGTTAGAAAACTAGGTGCTCAGTTAGGCCAAGAATACCTTTAAAATAGACAGAACGTTGAAGATGAAAATGTGCTCTAAATTAAATGAAATTTTAAAGGACTCTTGCAATATGTTTTAGAATCAACACCTTAAAATATCACTTGAAAATATCTACTAGAAAAGAAAATATGCTGAAGAAATCAAAGGTTGTCTGATAAGCCAATGTTATGGCTTCCGGCACGCATTTCTTTCCAAGGAAAGAAATGCTAACTTAAGCCAAAGGGTTTGGCCACCTCTTGCTGTTTTCCAACTCTCAAAAGAGTGGAGAAAACGTTGGTAATAAGAGCCTTCAACCAACCTTGAGCTTGAGGCAATGGAGGCTCACTTCACTCGGGTGTGGCTCACTCCGAGGCTCACCTTGAGTCTTCTGAATGCTCGATTCTCTCCTTAAGGAAAAGTGACTATTTCATTCATCAACAACTTCATACAAATACCAATAGCCATGCATATATAGACCTAGCATGGTTTGGAGGAGTTTGATTAAGGTTTGAATCTCAATAGACCACTGGAATGATTCGACTGAAGAGAGCTTCAAGTGATGGTCTTCAAAATGCTTTGGATGGCCGATATTTGATGTCTTCATTTGATTAATGGAAGAGGACAGCTAAGTCATCAATCCATGCCTATGTCTAAGAGGGGAAAGTTCAACAAAGTACCTTCAAGTGGCAGCCCTTAGTTCAACCAAATATGGTTGTTGGTCCCTACCTCCAAAATGGCGCCAAATGTGATCTTCCTTGCAGGCTAAAGCTTCCTCATGCATTCTCATGCATTTGTGTTTTGAATCAACTCCAAACCATCATCTAACCTAACATTCATCTAACCCTAATGTCTAATCATGCATGCATTAATTAAAATTACAATAAGGCCAATGTTTGCCAACAAAATACAAGTGTGATTAAAGTTTGCCAAAACAAGTAAAATAATTGTTTGCTTACAAAAGATAATTTTAGGGAAGACAAATTCCCTCTTCAAGTGCATCCATCTTTGGCTCCTAAGTGAGCATGTGTAGAGGTTGATCCATGTCCTTTAAGCTCGGCTCCAATTTCAAGTCTTCTAAGAGATCCTTAAAGTCATCAATACCTGCAAAAGAATGAAAATTACTAGTAAATAGGTTTGATAAAATTTAAGCCTTGGTTTGTGATCGCGTTACAACCCTTTAGGGCATATCATCCTCCCTCAGTGATTAAGAATTTGGATCAAATCCTTTAATTTGGCCTCCTTGATGTCATCCTCATCACCTTTGTATGGTGATAGATCTTAGACGTTGAAAGTAGCTGAAACCCTATAATCTCCTGGTAACTCCAAATTTGTAGGTATTGTTATTTATCCTCTCTAACACCTTGAATGGTAGATCAACTCTAGGCAATAGCTTGGATTTTTCTTTTGGCTGGAAACCTCTCTTTTCGTAGGTGTAACTAAACTAAATCTTCTTCATTAAAGATAACTTCCTTGCGTTCTTTATTGGCTTGTTTGACATAGCCTTCATTTCTCTTTGCGATGGCTTTACGCATGGTTTCATGCATCTTCTTAACTTGTGCCGCTTTGCTAGCTCATGAAGGGTTATCCTTAATTGGCAAAAGCACAAGATCTAAAGGCTTGAAAGAGTTATTAAATCCATATGCAACCTCGAAGGGTATTTGTTGGGTGGTAGAATGGACACTACGATTGTAGGCAAATTCTAAAGCTGGTAATAAGGTATCCCAATATGCTAATTTCTTACCTATAACGCTTCTCAAAAGAGTACCTAGGGTTCTATTAACCACTTCCGTCTGTCCATTGGTTTGTGGATGAAAGGATGTGCTAAAACATAGTTTGGTTCCTATTTTCTTGCAATTGGTGGTCTAACAAGCACTAAGGAATTTAGTGTCCCTATTCGACACTATTGAGTGAGGAATACCATGCAGTCAAGCAATCGTTGGATTGCCAACGAGGACATAGGGGGGGGGTGTGATATTGACGATCCGAAAGATCATGAGTGCGATTGTGGGGCAAATCTCGGAGAAACCTGAATATAGGTAAATCCCAGATTCTAGTATAGGCAAATCTCAGATCATTACGAAAGGGGGATCAGGCGCAATCCCACATCGTTTGGGGGGAAGATGAAATTGAAACATATGTAAAGGATGTCTCCCTTAGAAAGTAAGACGCATTTTGGGAGCACAATAACACCGAATCCCATAAGAACTCCGAAGTTAAGAATACTCTGGAGATAGCAGTGCCAAGTTGGGTGACCACTTGAGAAGTCCTAGTTGAAAACAAAACCGTGAGAGTATGAGGTTGCCTAAAGCGAACAATATCTTACTGGGAAGAAGAGATTCGTTATAATTGGTATCAGAGCCTCTACCCAAGCTGAGATATGGCCAACGAGGACATTAGCCCCATGAGGGGGATTGAATGTGATGACCCAAAAGATCATGAATGCGATTGCAGGGCAGACCTCAGATTGCGGGGCAAATCTCAAAGAAACCTGAGTATAGGCAAATCCTTGATTTGACTATAGGCAAATCTCATATCGTTACAAAAGGAGGTTCGGGCCAATCCCACATCGCTTGGGGAGAAGATGGAAATGAAACATATGTAAAGGATTCCTTCCCTAGAAAGTAAGACGCGTTTTGGGAGCACGATGTCATCGGATTCATAAGAACTCCAAAGTTAAGAATGCTTTGGCAAGACTAGTACCAAGTTGGATGACCACTTGAGATGTTCTCGTTAAAAGCGAATTTATGAGGGCGTGAGGTTGCCCAAAGCGGACAATATCTTACTGGGAGGAAGAGATTCGTTACATATAATCCTCGTGGTAAGACTTTACTCTTGGTTTTCTTACATATCGCACATTTCTCTACCACTCGGTGTACATCTCTCATCATGTGGGGCTAGTAGAAATGCTCTTTAAACTTATCGAGAGTTTTCTTCTCCCCAAAATTGTTGGCTAGACCACCACTATGGTCTTCCTTCATGAGGCAGTTTCTTAAACTTTTATGAGTGATACATAACTTGCAACACCTGAGAATTTTGCTATACATAAATGTGTATAGGATTCTATAATTTAATTTATCATTTGTTGATAGTAAAAGATAAGGTTTAAGAATAAAAGACAAAATTTTAGGGAGTGTATAGAATACACTTGAGGATAAAAGAAAAAAATGAAGGGAAAAAGACAAGAAGAAGAAGAAAGTTGACCAAGTCAACTTTGTTAGTAAATTTAGAAGCTATTGATGTTGGATGGGCAAAAATTCAAACAAATGAATTTCATGTTAGTTTTGAGAGGAATACAAGAGGAAGGATTTAAGTTTGAAAAGTCAAACGCGTATGCAAAAATCGTCACTTTGGCGTTGGAAAATAAGAAGAAGAGAAAAGAAGAGTTAAAGTTAAAGAGTCAAGCTTTCAAAGTGTTTAAAAAGTCAAACAAAGTGTAAAATGTTGAATAGTAAAACTTCATATATAATTGAAAAGTCAAAAGGTTTGTTTTAAAAACCTCAAACTTGAGATTGCCTTCCGATTCATGTTTTGAAGATTTAAATTGAGAGAGAGAGAATGAGGTTAGGTGTAGGGTTCAAATGAAATTTTGCCACCTCAACATTATTAGATATTTATAAATGAGTAAAATAAAATTTTACTTTCTAAAGACAACTCACTATCATCTCATCCTCTCACGATCTCTCTCTCTCTCTCGAGCTCTCCATTTTCAGCAAGCTTCTACACCAAAACTCTACTCATTTCCTTAGGTTTTCTCAAGGTAAATCAAGTTTTATTTAGTATTTATTAAACCATGTTGATTTTAGGTGCAAAAGTGCATGGTTGATGGAGTTTTTAGGGTTTGTTTTGGAAGGTTATGCATGCACGAAATCTTGAGATTTTTTTTGCTGGATTTTCTCTCTTGTTGGATGCTTAATCACGCTATATAATCATGCTGATGATTATTATGGAAAGAATTTGATGATTTGTTAAGATTGGAGAAATCCAAAATTTAGGGCTAAATGCTTTGCATGATTTGGTTTTGGTACTTTCGGCTAAGATATTGATCTTGGTTTGTTAAATGAATCTTACCAAGAGAAACTAGACAACTTAAGGTTTACATAGACCTTTGAATCATAGAATTCGGACAAGTATTTGATTTATTGTGAATTTTTTGAAGTTAAATAAACATTTATGGTAAAAAACCAGGCTGTTTTGGTTTTGATTTTTCTGCCATTTACAGTTTCATCATAAAAAAATAGACACCAAGGGTGAACCATAGCCTTTGGAATTAATGAATTTTGTTACGAATTGAATGAATTATGATAATTTGAAGTTTGGCCGAATGTTAGCCTAAATTCCGAGAATTGTGCTAAGGACTGTTGAGTTTTAGAGTTTATTATACTTAAGCTATTTGAATTGGATGGCGTGATGGTTTAAAGGATGTTTGAGCTACGTTAATTAGAGTTTTGAATGAAACGAACTTTGATTAAGAATATGTTTGGAATTAGAAGTTTGATTCAATTGGATTGTTTATGTTTTAGGTTCTCGAGTTCTCAAGGTTAAGTGATTAGTATTGGGTTAAGGAACTTAAGTAAGTAGTGTATGGATGTTTTCGCTTTTTGGCCTACATCATAGAATGTTAGGGTTATGTTGTATGTTTTGTTATTTCATGCATTATGTTTTGAAAAGATATAAAAATGAATTTGCATATGTTTTATGAAACATCACGATACGATATGAAACAAAATGAAACGAAACGAGTATGAATCTTTGAGGGAAGTAATTCTCCCCTCAAATGAATATGAGAATTGATGATTGTGGAAAAGTGATCCGCTTCCCATCTAGTTTGAGGATTAAGGCGTGTCTTTGGAGGAAGTAATTCGTCTTCCAAATGAGTACGAGAATTTGATAGGTATGATTTGAGAAAAGTGATCCGCTTCACATTTAGTATAAGGATCATACAAAAATGAGTATGAAAATAGAAACGAACACGAAAACGAAAGTGTAATGAGCATGTAGAAACTGCACATGTTAGGAGATATGTGAACTGTTTTCATTTCATTATTGCATTATTTACTAAGCATTAAACTTATAGTTTTAATTCTGTGATATAGGTGAAGAAGAGTTAGCTGATGAGATTCTCGGGCATGTACAAGATTAGTGGCCGCAGTTGGCAGAGTACGTTCATGGCGACGATCAAGGTAATTGTTAGGGCGATTTAACTGTGGAGGAATTTATGTTTTAAAGTAATGTTTTAAAGTAAGTGATATGCATATAAACATTTAGGTTTAAACATTTTGGGAAAAACTATTTTGAGTTATGGATAGAAATATTTTGATATAGATGGATGAATTGAATTTGGATGTTAATTTTGATTTGGAAATGAAGTTTGTTAGGTTGGTTTTTGAAAACAATTGGATGATTTGTTGGTTTTGTGTTCAAAGAATTTAAGCGTTATACTGATCAATTTTTTTTAAAGAGAGGTGTTTCTGAGTTTAAATTCGGTTAGTAGAAAAACGTTTTAGGTTGATAAAATTGAAGTATTTTGATTGAGTTTTGTATAGTTTGAAATGTAGATTCAAGTTTGGTTTTAAACAACGTGTTATTCACAAACAAGTAAGTTTTCCGCTGTGAGATTTTAATGTTTTAAACAGGATAGTTTTGAAGTAACAGAAAAATTTAAAATTTTTATGAATTTTCGAATACTGATTTATGGGTCGTGACATAACTTATTCCCTTTTATAAGATAATCGTCACGAATATGGTACTCTCCTTTAACTTTACTAAGGCACTTGGCAAAGAGGGATCCATTAAGGTCGGTTTCATAGTTCTCCTTGATCCACTTAAATCCAAAAAATCTTGTTCCTAACTCAGTCAGGAGGGTGCATTTTGTAGCGAGAGCATCGGTTACGACATTATTCTCTCCGTTCAAGTACTTAAGGGTATACGGAAATCTCTCTAAAAACTCTACCCATTTGGCATGTCTTTTTTTCAATTTGTGTTGGCACTTGATATATAGCGATCTGAAAACCGACTTGCTGATTTCCGGTCCGCTCTCTACTACCACTCACTCAAATACGGTCAGAAAATTTAAGTAAAAATTTAAAACTTTCGTTCCTTGACTTAAAATGACTTTTTTGAAAACATTTAAAAAAAAACGTCACAGCGCAAGACGTAGATTAAAACTAGTTGAAATAAAATTCGAATTTTCTAAATATAAAACAAACCAACTTCGGTTGACCCTGGGAAATACCGGTCGACACTTCCATCAAATTTTTCACTATAGGTCGACACTTGCATGCACCGGTCGACACTACATTTTTCTCTGTCCGCGTCGGTCGATCCCTGAGGTCGACATTTTCGCTTAATTACACTACTGGTCGACACTTGCATGCACCGGTCGACTCTTCATTTCTCTCTGTCCGCGTCGGTCGAACCATGAGGTCGACACTTCCGCTTAATTTACATTATCGGTCGACACTTGCATGAACCGGTCGACACTTCATTTGTCTATGTCCGCATCGGTCGATCCATGAGGTCGACACTTCCGCTTAATTTACACTACCGGTCGACACTTGCATGAACCGGTCGACACATCTTTCTCTCTGTCCGCGTCAGTCGATCCATAAGGTCGACACTTCCGCTTATTTTTACACTACCGGTCATGTAACGCCCCGTAAACCATCACGGTTTCCTGTACGCTAATTAGTACTCTGACCCATACACTCGGGTAAAAATTCATGTAAAAATTTAAAAATTCATTCATTGAGTTGAAACGACCTTTTTGAAAACGTTTGAAAACGTCGTAGCGGAAGACTTCGATTTAAAATCAATTTAAATAAAATTTCAAGTTTTGAAAACATTAAAAGACGTTTTCAGTCGACCCCTGTAATCACCGGTCGACACCTGTGGACACAGGTCGACACTCCAATCTTCTCTGCTCGCACACGTCAATCCCCATGGTCGACACTTCTACGCTCATTACAGAGAGCGGTCGACACCTTCATCTTCTCTGTTTCCATTGGTCGAACCTTGTGGCCGACACTTCTACCATCTTTACACTAACCGGTCGACACCTTGATCTCTTCTGTCTGCGCAGGTCAACCTTGGCGGTCGACACTTCCAGAGTTTGGTCGACCACTAATCCTACTGGTCGACACTTCTCTCACAGAAGCTCAATAAAACCTCAATTTTTCCCAATACGATCAATTTCGACTCGATGTTAAAGACAACAAAACTATCATTCTTATAATTAACTAAAAATCGTTAAATACATCAAGACTACTACTGAACATTTGAAATATATTTTCTTTACAAAATAACTCAAAACGACTCCTACTCGACCTCTACACCCATACCTATGAACACCGCATCAAAATTGCCCTAACAGCCGGTCGGATCATCTACGAGCGTGCTCCTCCAACTGCCTCCTAGTCCTGGGCTTGCTTTGAGTACTCACCAGCTATCGCTTCGTCACCTACATAACAGAACTCAACTATTAGCCTAATGCTAAGTAAGTAATGCATATAAACACACATTAAATCAAACACCCCCTAACACATGCAGTTTTTACAGTTTTGTCTATGTTTTCGTTTTCGTTTCTTTCTTACATCTTCTTTATCTTCTTACTAATGAGTTCTTTTTTACGCGCTAGACCAAGGTGACCCATCTCACGGTCCCTCCCATAAGACAAAGCCAACCTTGGCCTAGTAAAGTGGTACTCCTCGCAATCCCCCTCATAGGACCAGGGCCACCACGTAAAGTGGGGGAAGAAATGGCATACCTCACGGCCCCCCTCATAGGACCATGCCACTCAACCCTACCTTCATTATCTACTTACATATCTTCTCAATTTCGTTCTTCACTACTCACATCCTACTGTTTTCGTCTCATAAATAATGGAAATTCATTTTCGTCTCGTTCTCCTACTTTAAAACAATGATGTACAACCATGAAAGCATAACATAAAATAAACGTGCAATGCATCCTACTGAACTATGATGTAGGCCCGAAGACAAAACTCCTACTACATTACTTGCCTGACGTCCTTAACAACTTGTATTTCGCAAACCGCTCGCAAAACTGGAGAACCTATAAAACCACACATTCATCAATTTTTCTCCGTCCAACTCATAAAACTCAAAGGAAAACAACACTAACAACTAATCTAACTAAACCCAAAATCCTACACAATTTCTGATAAAATTCGGAATTGTATAACTTATCCAATACTCGTCTGATTTAGACGATTTGAAATGCTACGGGCTTCTGAGGATGTTTAATTTCTAATGGTCTAAACAAACTCCTAATCCAACACCTATAGTTTTGCTGAATGTGGCCGAACAGAAACCGTTCCACAATTCAAGCATACGGCTATCCAACCTCTCAATCTTTTCCACAAAATCAGAGTACCCACAGGTCAAAAGTCGCCCTAACAGCCACGAGTATCCCCTATGAACGTACTCCCTTAACTACGCCCATCATCCTAGTCAAGACATGAAATCCTCACCTGTGAACTCTTCGCCTACATCACAAAGTTCAAATTAATGAGCTTAAAGCTCAGCAAATATTACATAATAAAATGAATGCTCATGCATATGCTATTCGTAAAATCATGTAGTTTTTGTGTTTCTCATTTCTTTTCTTTCTCTTAGCATTAGTTACTGGGGGACTAATGTGGGAGTAGCTATATATCATGGTCCTAGGCGTGGACAAGAATCTTGGTTCTGGGCGTGGACAACATAACTCAAGCCCCGCCCCACAAATAACTATTTACGTACATTTCGTATTTGTTCCATTTATTCCATTTTTTTCTTACATAAAATATATGCATAAAATTGTTTTCGTAGTCTTGTAAAAACATGATGCATGAATGCATGAGACACATATAATGCGTATAACATAAACGTGTAAACATTTCATATTCTCAAAGGAATGCATAAATCTACCCATAATCTTTCTAAAGCTTGACATCCAACTTTACATAACATAATAATAAAAAACACTTAACTCTACCAATAACATACCCTTAAACATCTTTAATTTAGACAACAATAATCATAAACTTCCTAGCACCTCGTGATGTAGGTCGAATGACCAAACACATGCAACATTACTTACTTTGAGTCCTTAGCAATATATTAGAAGTTTGATCACTTTCCTTGGTGATTTGCAAACCTATAGAATGTGGATCAAACCATCAATATCACATTGAAATAGCATGCATAACCTTTATCCAATTCATGAAACTCCAAATCAAATGACTTAAGTATCCAAAACAATTAGCTTTAATAAATTTCCAACAATAGACAGCCAATTTCAATAATTCTACAAAATCTCAGAATTAGGCTAAAAATTTTCCCAATTTTCAAAATTCAATAACTTATGCTATACTTATCCAAATTCAATAATTCCAAAGCCTATAGATCATTTAAAGAGTCTACTTTAACACGCCAAAGCCAATCATTCAAATAAAACTCTCGAATTGAACCATAAATAGCAAAACCCGGAATTCCTTGTATTCTCCCTATTTTTGACTATTTATGGCCATTTTGATATCTTTCATCCATTTCAACTCACCACCAAACATCATCTCCAAATTAAGGATCAAACAGATCAAGAAAGGGAGAAATAGACTCATTTTCATGCATCTCACACAAAGGTTCATCAATCATGCAAAACTCAACAATAAATAACATTCCATCAACATTTAACCCATAAATTGTTAAACCAATTAAAGAAAGCTCATCTTACCTTTAAAAATCCTGAGAAAGGAGTAGGGTTTTCGTGGGAAATTTATGAAAAGGAGAGGAGAGTGTTTCATGGCTTCTATTTTTTCCAAGGTGAGAGAACTTACACCCTAGGATAAGTTTTCAAAGGTAATCATACAAGATGGTGATGTGTCTTCTTTTCCTATAGCCACCACTACACACACCCTCACTCTCTCTTTCTCTCTCTCTTAAATTACCTAAGGGATAACCTTCAATATAAACCCCCCACATCAAAAGTCAAATGCCTTCTTCTTTTCTTTTAAAATCTTTGACTTTTAAAATCTTCTATTGTTGACCTTTCACCCTTTAAAATTTTTCCTCATATCCTTTTCATTCTGTAACACCCAAAAATTTACCGTACATGTCATTTTAAACATAATATAACTAAAGGAGAAATTTAAATGAATAGAATTAGGGTTTAATGAAATTGAATTAAGTGAGAATTAAGTGGATTTGAAGGTGGTTTGAAATCCAAGCTTATTGAAGAAGCTTTCTTCTTCTTCTTACCAAACACCCCATTTTTTTCTTTCTTTTCTTCCTTCTCTCTTTTCCCTTCACGTGAAATTCTCTCCCTTACTAGCATATTCATTCTCTCTTCTCCCTCTTCACGATTTTTCTTCAGCCACCAGCAAAACTCTCTCTCCCTCTCGACGATTTCTCTCTCGGTTCTTCACCTCATGCCTAGCACTCCCTCTCACTCATGCACGACTCTTCCTTTTCCACGCCAAAACTCCTCTCTTGCTGGATTTGAAGCTTCAAAGGTGAGATTAGGTTTTTCCTTAAATTGGGTTTAGTGTATTCAAGTTTAGGGTTCTATAATCGTAAGAGAAGTGGTTTTGGTGGAAGTTTTGGATTCTTGATAAAACCTAATGGTATGCACAAAAATTCTAAATTTATTTGCTACTTTCCTTCTATTATTGGATGAATGTTCAAGTTATATGAGCATGTATGTGGTTTAAATAGGATGAAGTGGTGGATTGGTTAAAGGTTGAAGAAGTTTTGAAATTTAAGGCTAAAACAGAACATGGTCTGGTTATGGAGTTTTTGGCTGAGCTGTTGGTTTTTTTGATAAATTGAATTGATCATGATAAACTAGACTATTTAAGGATTGCATAGCATTTTGAATCATTGGATTTGGTTAGGTATACAATTAGTTATGGATTCTCAAATTTAGGCAAAAATCTGAATCGGTTAACAAGGCAGTTCAGTTTTCCAAATTGCTGCCATTTATGAAGTTTAGTTTTTGATAAATGGATTTCACCATGTTAATCTAGACGCTTTGAGGATTCCATAGCATTTTGAATCATTGAATTCGGTTAAGTGTAGCCTAAGTTATGGAATTTTGAAATTTGAGGGAATTCTAAGCCAATTCCAAAAATTATTGTTGAATGGTTAAAAATTTGTTATTTATTGTTGGAAATTGATTTAAGCTAATTGATTTGGATATTTAAGTTAATTGGTTCGGAATTTCTGGAACTGGGCGAGTGTGATGAATGTTATGTATGGTTGAATTGTGGAACTCGATGTAATATTGATGGTTTGATTCACATGCCATAGGTTTTCCTAGCAACAGAGGAAATTAATTAAGTTGCCTAAAATATTGCTAAGGAGCAAGGTAAGTAAATGTTGCATGTGCTTGGCCGATTGGCCTACATCACAAAGATGATAGGAAGTTTACGTTTCTAATGGTTGTTTGGAGACCTTATGCATTCATTGAGGGTTTAGTCTTACGGGTAGATTAAGTTTAGAATTAGTGATTGTTTATGATAGGTTAAGAGTTTTGTGTTATGTAATGTGGTTGGTTGATGGAGGTACAAATGTATTCACGTTATGTTAGTATGTGCATTTGACATGTAACATGCATCATGTTTTCTTTAAAATCACATAAAATGTTTTGAGAGCGTGTTTTATGCAACCAAGTAAAGATTATGTAAAGTATGTAAATGATTAAGTTGTGAATCAGGTCAAGTACGGCTTATGTTTTCTCCACTTTGTGGACCATGTTATGTTATGTTATGTGATGTGCCTACTCCTCCTTCGACCACCTATTAACCCATGTTATGTGAACCGATAGTAATGTGAAAAGAACATGTTTTACGATTCGTGCATGCACAAGCATTCATTGTCATCATACATCACTTACTAAGCATTAGACTTATAGTTTAAACTTTGTGATATAAGTGACGAATTTGAAGGTGAAGATATTAGGCCTCAAGTTGACGGATAAGTACAGTTGAAGGAACGAGGTTATGGGTGGGTGCGTTTGTGGAAGTCACTCAATATTTTGACTCGTGGGTGAAATTTCTAACTTTTGATGTAGTTTTAAATGATTTTAGATATGGATGTATAGTTAGGTTTTATGTTTTGAAACTACTGGAACTGTTTGAGATTTATTTTGTTTAGTTAGAAAATATTTTGATGATGGATTTTCATGTATGTTTTTAAAGATTTCCGCTATGGATTTTGATTCGTTTTTATAAACTACAGATGGTTTAAAATGTAGGTAAAAGATGTTATGTTTGAAGAATTTCAAATGAAGTTTATAGGTTATGAAAATAAGAATGAATTCATGAAGGTTTTTAATGAAGTGTTATTAGGTGTTAAAAGAAGAAGAAAAGGAAAAGAGGAAGAGAGTGCAACGCCCCTCTCACTGCCCAAGCTGGGGACTCGCCCCAACAGGGGCAATTGCCCCTCACGGGGGCGATTGAACAATGCCATTGCGGGCGCTGCTCATATGAACAAGGTGTTGCCACATTTGTAATGTTCTCACCAAGGCATACAACTCATTGTCGTAAAGACCTCGCCATTAATCTTTTCATTAAAGAATGCAATCGACTTTATATCCTGCATCAAAATACCACCAATTTCTTTTCCTGACGCATCATATTTAATCTTAAATGTTTTATCAAAATTTGGCAAGACTAACAAAAGTGCATTAATTAACTTTTCTTTTAGAAGATTGAAAGATTCATCATGTAACTCGGTCCACCTAAAATCTACATTCTTTTTAATCAAATCATTCAATGGTACTGTAATAATACTAAAGTCTCTAACGAATCTTCGGTGAAACCTAGCTAAGCTATGAAAACTACGTACCTTATTAAGATTCTTAGGTTTTAGCCACTTCTTGTGATATGCCTCTGAGGCCTGTTACTCGATCACAAACTAAGGTCTAAACTTGGGTTAATCTTGTTGCTCATAATTTTCTTTCTATTGCAAGTGATGACTTGGAGTGGGAGACTAACTCACAAGAGAAAGATCAATGCTTGCATGTTCTCACTTAGGCAGAGACTACTCAATCAAGAGGGAATTTGTTTTCCCATAGTCAACTAATTGTAACCTTTTATTTTAAGTGTTTTGGTAAATATTGGCTTTATTGTATTTTGTTGGCAAACATTAGCTTAATTGTTTTCTTTAAAGCATGCATGCATATAGTGTCACACCCCGAAGACCCACTACTATTATACACTATGACATTCACAAGCTCGACGTGAACTCACTCAATTTAATACCACTTTTATTTTTAAATCATATTTAAAAGAATATTTGCGAGTATAAAATTTTTCGACTCGATTTGAAAACGACTCGTGTCCCTAAAAGGGAACACGTAAATTCTCAATATAAAATACGCAGCGGAAAAAGACAATTTAAAAGAGTTTTAAATTAAAACGACAAGACTTGAAATTCCGGGAAGCAGTCCGACACACGGCCCGCATGCCTCTTGGGTCTGGCGCTGTGCGCCCACTGCACCCCCGAGCGCACCATAGCAACAGTAGCGCCGTGCGCTCCGTTTGCGCGCCTGACACGGTGCCCGCGTCCCCACTAAACTCTCCACACCCCGTGCGCAAACATCTCCACTTTGGCGCCGTGCATACGTCCTCTCGACGCTGTGCGCATCAACTCAACGTTGCCACGTTAGGTGCATGCCCACAGCGCCGCGTGCGTCACGCATCCTACCTCCACGCTGCGCGTCCGCGCACATGTCTTGCCCGACGCAGCACGACCCTTGCGCACTTGTAGGGCCGCGTCTCCTGCGCGCCTACAGTCATGCCACGTACCCTCACACACCGCCACTCCATTCGCGCCTCACAGCGTGCACCCCGACCTATTCCGTATCCTCTCAACTTCTCGACTTTTCTCCCAATAATTGGGCAGAGTAATGCCTAAAAATTGGCTATCCCAAAAACTCTAACCCTGAACACAGTTCACCAGAAAATTCTAAAAGTATCCATCCAATTTTATCTAGAAAATCACCAAAGGAAAAAAAGAGTGGAAGAAAATAAATCTAACGACTATCGATGACGAAAATTTATAGTATAGAGGAACACATAGCTCAAACATATAATATATACACGTGCCCTCAAAACTATCCCAACAACAAGATAAATCAACCTCTATACACTATACATCATGTAAATCAAATCGTCCCCAAAATACATCAAGAAAACAAAACCCCGTACACCTCACCCAAAACTCACCACCTCCACGGGTCGGGTCGCCCTAACAGTCCGCCGTCTAGTGCCTCGGTCGCACTCCACCAACCATCCTACGCCTCAGGATTAGGCTCTCGGGGCTCACCAGCGACAATGTCTGTACCTACACCATAGAACACACATCATAAACCTAACGCTCAGTAAATAGTGCGATATGAAAGTGAAAACCGATAATGCAATTCTATCACATGCAGTCTCTACACTCACACTCATGTTGTCACAATCTGTGATGCGTAGTACAGCCGTGCTAGGGTAAGGGTGAACCTTGCGCTACGCTACACCCTAACACGTCGCCACCGTCTCAGACTCCCCAGCAACGAGCCCACAACCACACACGCACCACCTGACAGTAACTACACCATGGTGAGGGTGAACCTCGCGCCACGCTACGCCTTGATGCGTTGCCACTGTCCCAAACTCCTCAGCAACGGGGCTATAGTTGCCACACACACACATTTCACGGCAGCTCAGCCGTCCCACTCCTTGAGTTGAATTTGCGACTGGTGATGCACCAGCCCACTCCCTGAGCAGGATCCGCGGCGCCACTGTCCATCATCCTCATCGTTAACACATACAAACCACGTGACGGCCCAGCCAGCCCACTCGCTGAGCAAAATTCGCAGTTGGTTACGTATCGACCCACTCCTCGAGCGTAATCTGCGGTACCACCGCCACGCGTCTCACACTTACAAAATATGTTCAAAACCATTTTCGTCCCCTTTTTAAAAACATGATGCATGTCAAACAATACGCACGCACATCACAATCAAACCACATAAATCCTAACGTTCTACGGTGCAGGCCCTCCGCAAAACGCATGCATACACTACTTACCTAGCGTCCTAAGCTTTACCGGTGCACGACTTCCACCAAAATTTGGTTGCCCTAAACATAAACAATCACTCATCAACATTCGCATCAAAATTCTTTAAATATGCTAAAAATTACATTGCCCAACTAAACCCATGAAATTCCAACTAAAACGGGTCACTAATTTGGTTCGGCCGAAAACCGGCCTAAACTTCGGACGCACATAACTTTTGTATCCGTTATCGCAATCAAACGATTCAAGAGCCTAAACGCTTCTTTAGGAACCTAGTTTAACATACTAAAATGAATTTTAAAATAATAAGCCGCAACTAGGTGAAAAACACCAAAAAACGAATCTGCCCTTCACCCAAAAATTTCACATCTTCGGTTCTTCAACAAAACTCACTCAAAACTCACCTTACGCATTAAATTCATCAACACTAACATCACGTGTCACAATTTTTACCAAAAACGCTTACTAACCCAACTCGGCTCAAAACTCGACTTAGCCTTCCGACACGCATAACTTTTGCGTCTGTTATCGGAATTAAACGATTCCAGTGGCCAAACGTTCCTCCAACAACCTAATTTAACCCACTAAAACAAAATTTAAAACGAATAACCAAAGTTAGCCCAAACGGCCAAAAATAGAACCGACCGAGCCAAAATTTCTCTCCTCTTCTCGGTTCTTAATATTTCTCCCTTAATTCTACACTAATCCACTAAAATCATTCATCTAAACACCAACTTACACTCACATTGGACAGTCCGGTTCAAAACCAAACAACCAAGCTCAACCCCTGTCGGTTCTCGCCGAGCTTCAGCCTTAACCGCGCATGGCTTAAGCGCGCGTGTGCACACACACACACACACACACACACACTCAGCCAACTTCAAAAAAAAAAAAACAAGAAGAACGGGTACTCCACAGTGGAACAGAACCGAAACAGGGGAGGAGATTTCACCTTCAGTCTTGTGAACAAAGAAACCGATCCACGTGTGCTCAGCTTGCCGGAACTCTCCGTTCCGCACTGTCGGTTCCCTTCGCACGGTCGTCGACCGTTGACTGATCACTTGGGTTCTCAATTCTTCGTTGCGGACAAAGAACCAAAGAGGAAAATCAGAATGGCTTCCTCGTGAAGCCATTCTGGTTTTCATTCATATTTTATTATTATTTTTATTTATTTATTTTTTATATACAAATTACAAAAATACCCTCCGTATCTAATCGCTCGTAATCCCATTAAATTTGCGCCATTCCGACTTAGAATTTTTGAAAACTGTCACTAAATTTAGATTCCTAATTTCATAAATCAATTTGCCCATTAAAATATTATTCGAAATTCCCACCGAGATTCTAATTAAAGTTTTGGGAATTAAAACTAAGATTCAAAATTTTTCGGGTTATTACATATAGTTTAAGATAGTTTGGTTGACTATAGTTTAACATTTAGTTATTTCGGCAATAAAGACTTACTATCAAGAATCGCACGCGCACGCATGGACCAATGGCACACACATTTATGGACCATATTGCTGATGGCACAAGCAAGGCCCAATTTGATACAATGTGTAATACCCAGAAATTTTCCATTTGATTTAATTTCAGATTTTTGTAATTATGATTAGTGGGGTTTTAGTCAGAATTGATAACGGAGAATTTCTGTCCCTAAGTGAAATATTATTTTGAGGCTAATGGAAGAGAGAAAAATTTAAGAATCCAACCGGAATTGATAGTATGACAGATTTACTAAACGGCTAAGAGTGGAGGGCAATTTAGTAATTAGGTAATAATATTTTTAATAAAAAAAAAGAAGAAAGGATGAGGTAGAAGAACACATCGTGGTTCTCCTTCTCAGAAGACCTCCTCTTCCCCTGTTCTTACTCTCTCCCACGTGGCGATCAGCAACGCTCTTCCAGCAACGTTTGGTGGATTCCTTCTCCGTTTCCTCAGAATACGGTATGTTTTAGTTAGTTTTGAGAAGATAGTTAGTGTGCTGGTTGTTTTTAGTGACAAAAACAAAGTTAACTAGGGTATCGGGTAATTCGACGAAAACCTAGGAGAGAAATTGAATGTAGAGTCGATTTTGATCCACATGTTGGTGCCTAAGCTAAGAATAGAAGTAAGTTACGAAATTTGATTAGAAAGATTTAGCGTTGAGATAGCCGAACGCTCGAATTGTGGAGCGGTATCTGTTCGGCCACGTTCGGCCAAGTTGCGGATGTCCAATTTGGAAATAGATGAGACCATGGGAAACTAAACATTCTCAGGAACGCATAGTACTTTATATTGTCCAGTTCGGACTAGAATTGGAGAAGTTATGAATTTTCGAAGATGGTCGGGAATTGTGCGAGATTTAGGGTTAGTGGAGAGTTTCAGTTTTGGTATGAGTTAGGACTTTCAAGTTAGGAAATTATGAATTTGACGAGTTGGAATTGATAGATGTATACTTTTATAGGTATTCCAGTTAGAGCACGAAGTTACAAAACACGAAAGATTTTGAGAATGCCAGGTAAGTGATGGATAGTTTGTGAATTGCCTTCGAGCCTACACCATGGAATGGTAGAATTGTTTGTTTTCGTTGATTTGATGTTTGGTTGTTTGGTCAACGGGTCGTGTATATTGTGTTGTCATGCATCATGATTTTGAACTACGAAATATGAGTTTTGAGCATGTTTTGGACTATTGATATGAAATGTAATCAGATAAGAAAAGATTTGCCACGCATGGGTGAACGCCTCGTCGTTAACGTGCTAGTGAGAAAGCACTAGGGGGTTCCCATGGATGAATGTACGTAAGATGACATGGTCTGGGAACGCCTCGTCGTTAACGTGCTAGTGAGAGAGCACTAGAGAGTTCAAAGATCGATGTTGGGAGGAGATTTGGGTTGGCCGTTCCGTGTGAGATCACAATGTGTGCCTTCAATCTCGCTCCGTGGGTCATGGTGTGGCTGTTCTGAGTGGAGCAGGATGTGCGCCTACTTGACTCACATGTGAAAGTGAAGGATGAACGAAAAGAAACGAAAACAAAACGAAGTGTAGAAACTGCATATGTTAGGGGTTGAGTTATACATTGGTTTTAAATTCATATTCCATACTTGCTAAACATTAGGTTTACATTTTGTGTTCCGTGGTGTAGGTGACGACGAGCTATCTGGTGAGTTACTAGGTGATGGACGTGCCTAGGATGAGGTTGGAGGCGTACGATGCATGCCGGTGCAGGCAGTTGTTGGGGCGACATGACCATGGCGAGTTAGATAGTGGGATTTTTTTGTAAGTGTTTTGAGTTGAATAACGATGTATAGATTTTGAGGTTATAGGTAGTTCAGTGCGGGTAAGTCGTCAATTTGAGAAGAATCATGTTGTTTTGAAATTTACTTGGAGAAGTTGTGTTTTCAAATTATAGGTTTTACTTCATGAATTTGATTGATGAATGTTTGCCGTGCTTTTTTAAATGAACTGGTGTTGATTTTTTTTCTGATACTGGTGTAAGGTGTCGACCGGAGTCGATATGTGTCGACCGGTCAGTGCAAAATAGGAGGTGGGTGTTGACCGTGAGGTTCGAGCTGTGCGGGCAGAACCGAAGTAGGTGTCGACCGATCTACGTAAAAATGGTAACGGTGTCAACCACAGGGGTTGACCTACGCGGATAGAGAGGATCAAAGTGTCGACCTGTGAAAATAGGTGTCGACCACTATCTGAAATGAATGTAGAAGTGTCGACCGGTGATTCCTAGTGTCGACTGATGAAAAGACCTGGGAGGAATGTAGTGTCGACCTGTGTTCCCGGTGTCGACCGATGAAAAACCCGAGACCACTCAAGTGTCGACCGGCGTTTGTAAGTGTCGACCGGTCTCTTTACTTTTATATTTTAAAAGGTGAAGTTTATTTAAACTGATTTTAAATGAGTTTTCCGCTTCATTGCCGATTAAAATGTTTTCAAAAATATCGTTTTAGGTCGAGAAATAAAAGTTTCAAAATTTTACGAAATTTTTGCGATACGAGTTACAGAGTTGGTATTAGAGCAGTAGCGAACCGGAATTAGGTAGGGTTTCCAGGGCGTTACAAGAGTTGGTATCAGAGCAGTAGCGAACCGAAATTAGGTAGGGTTTCTGGGGCGTTACACAATGACTACTAATGGATCACATGAAAGAGGCCTACTAGGTCAACCGAACACAAAAATGATTTAACTAATCAAGACTCAGATCAATTGGCCAGCTCTCATCACAAACTTCAACCTAGCTCACTGCTGAGCATAATTGAAGTAATTTTGTTTTTTCCTCCAACTATTTGAATAAACTCCAACTCAACTACGCTCTAGCTAGACCTATGCACTAATGAAAGGATACCATGGGGGAACAAACACGTCATCTCACCAGCTGCTAATAGAGAAGCATGCGCGTGCTTGATGGCCGATCCACTTCATTGGTTCCTTCCTTTTATGGCCACCATTTTCCTTATGTTGGTTAACCAAAACCCTACTCAACCCAAGGACATATTTAAGCATTGTTTCAGCATTGTATTATTCAGTTTTCAGTGAAATAAAAATTGAGATTTTTGTCTTCAAACTAGAAGAGCTTTTGGCCTTCAATGTGAGTTTGCTTCGGCTTAGTTGCAATCGAGTGGAGTGAGTCTTCATTGCCACAAAGTTCAAGGTTATTTGGGTGGTTCTTATTCTATCATTCTCTCCTCACTCTCTAGAGTAGGAACTAAGAAGAAGGTGGTCAAAACCATCCCCAACGCTAATGTACTAACCCGAAAGCACCATATCGGATTAGGCACGGGTTGTTAAACAAAAATTTTGTTTCTTTGCATATTTTCTTATGATATTTCAAGAATTTGAACTCCACTCATAAGGTAATACTCACATCAATTTTTGTTCAATTTTGAGTTCATCTGATTACTTTTCTGCATACTTATTTGGGGTGTTCTGGGCCAAACTGAGCACCGAACACTACTGTTGTTCTTGTGGCTTTAACATGATTTTTGCAGGTCAATTTCTGGATCATTTGGTATCAGAGCATAGGTTGCTTCCCTGTGTGTTATTCCTTGTATTTTTCTTGCTTATTTTAGTAGGTAATGATAGCTGCAATTGAAGTTCATTCTGGTTTATCGTATACCGCTAAAAGGAGTTTTGCGCATGAAAACGTTTTGGTTTATTGCTAGTTTTTGTTCCTTATATTATTTCTAATCAACTTTACAGCAAACTTTAGAACATCACCTAGACTTAGGATAAAAGGATTAGCATTTTATAACGTACTTGATAATTGTTGCATTGTAATAACCCGGGAATTTCGATTTTTATTTTAATTTCTGGAATTTTTAACTTAATCTCGGTCGGAGTTTTGAGAAATAGTTCAACGGGAAAGATTTACATTATAAGGCTCGAGGCCTACTTTTGCGATTAGTTTCGGAATTTAAAGTCGGGAGGTCGAGAAATTAACGAAATCACGGAAGATTTAAACACGTGAGGGCAGTTTTGTAATTTGGTATATATATATATATAAAAAATTAAAAAAATAAAATAAACAACAACCGAATGGCTTCAATTTTGAAGCCATTCGGCTGTTTACCGACGAGGAGAATAGCGAGGGCAAACGACCGAGAGGGAGAGCGGGAATCGGGAGTTGGCGTCGACGATCAGCTGCCGTGGGTGGGAAGCCGGCGCGCAGGGTACTCCGGCGAACTGTGGTCAGCTGGCGGCTCAATTTTTCTGGGCCGAAAACTTGACCGAGAAACAGGTAACCTTCCCCTATTTATCTTTGGTTTTGCGACCGATTATGGTCGGCATACTCTGAGCCAGACTCCCGAGGTCCGAGCGTGTAACCAGGGAGTCTGGAAGGGGGGCCTCAACCGTGTTAAATGGTTGGCTTGGCCGAGTGCTCGGGTTGAGAGGAAAATCCCAGAAGTTGTGTTGACTGCGGGGTTCGGGTCGAGTCTGAAACCACTGATTTTTGCTCTGTTTATGCTTAGTTGGCTGGAATGTGCATGTTTAGTGAAGAGACTTGTAGAAATCGGGTGGATGACGGAAATTTGTCTATTTTGTGTAGAAACAGATTCGGTTTTTAACCATTTTGGCCTAGTTTTGGTTAATCGTTTTAAATTCTGTTTTTGTGGGTTAAAATAGGTTGTTAGAGGAACGTATGGCCGCTGGAATCGTTCGATTCCGATATCCGACGCAAAAGTTATGCGCGTCGAAAGTTTATGCGAGATTTTTGTTTAAGTCAAATTAGCGACCGTTTTTCGTGAAAATTCGACGTGTGTGAGTAGCATAGCCATTTTGATGCATATAACTAGTTGGGAGTGAGTTTTGGTTGAAGGGAAGTGAAAATGTGAAATTTTAATAAAAATGGCAGATTCGGTTATTGGCGTTTTTTTGCCTCTCTGCGGCCTACCGATTTAAAATCCGTCTTGGGATGTTAAACTAGGTTCCTAAGGAAACGTTTAGCCACTTGAATCGTTTGATTCCGTTGACGGACGCAAAAGTTATGCGCATCCGAACGTTGAGCTGGTATTCGGCCAAACCAAACCAATGGACCGTTTTAGTTGGAATTTAATGAGTGTAGTTAGATAAGGTTATTTTTAGCTAATTGGTAAATGTTGGGAGAAATACTGATGAGAAATTGGTTGTGTTTTAGGTTGAGGCTTTCTGTTGGCGAAGCTGTGTATCGAGCGAGCTTAGGACGCCAGGTAAGTAGTGCATGCATGTGTTTTGCCCAAGTGGGCCTACACTGTAGAACTTTAGTGTTTATGTGATTGATTGCGGTGTGTGCGCGTATTGTGTGACATGCATCATATTTTTTTTAAAATAGGAACGAAAATGATTTTTAGCATGCTTTGATGTATGAGGTGAGACGTGTGGCGGTGGTACCGCGGATCCCGCTAGTGTGCGGGCCGGTGCTTCACCAGTCGCGGATCCTACTCGAGGGGTGGGCCGTCATGCGGCGTGAATGTGTTGACGGTGAGGATATGGGCAGTGGTACCGCGGATCCTACTAGTGTGTGGGCCGGTGCAACACCAGTCGCGGATCCTACTCGAGGGGTGGGCCGGCTGGGCTGTCGCGAAACGTGTGTGTGTGGCAATTGTGGCCCCGTGCTGGGGAGGCTGGGACGGGGGCGACGTGTCAGGGTGTAGAGTGGCGCGATGTACACCCTTACCCTGATGTGGTTGCCGTGTGGTGATGCGTGGGTGTAGCTTGTGGGCCTCGTTGCTGGGGAGTCCGGGACGGTGGCGACGTGTCAGGGTGTAGGGTGGCGTGAGGTTCCTCCTTACCCTGGTGCGGCTGCACTACGCGTCACAGATGTGACAACATGAGTGTGAGTGTAGAGACTGCATGTGATAGGATTGCATTGTCGGCTTTTACTTTCATATCGCATTACTTACTGAGCGTTAGGCTTATGTTGTGTGTTCTGTGGTGTAGGTGCTGACGATACCGATGGTGAGCCTCGAGTGCCTAGTCCTGAGGCGTAGGATGGTTGGCGGCGTGCGACTGCGGCACCGGATGGCGGACTTTTGTTAGGGTGACCCGACCCGTGGATATGGTAGGTTGTGGCCTGGTCGGTTAGTGAGTTTTCTTTCTTTTGCGGTGATTATGTACGGAGGATGGGATTGATTGTTGTATATGCGTCAGTGTATAGGTGTATATGGAGTGCGTGTGATTTTGGTGACGTACGCGGATATTTTCCATGTTAGAGTATGTTATTTCTCTATACTGGAGACTTTCTTCATTTGTATTTGATGGATTTTCGTTGTCTTATTACTCTGATTTGGGTTGGGATGATTTCTCTGGATGATGGATAGGTAAATATTGTTGGATTCTGGTGAATTGTGTGCAGGGTTAAATTTTGGGGTAGTCAGTTTTTAGGCGGTACTCTGCCGAAATTTCGGGAGAGGGATTGAGATTCGAGAGGATACGAAATAGGTCAAGGTGTGTGTATGATGAATGATAGAGGAGTTTAGATGAGTGTGGATGTGCGGCGTGATCGCAGGTGCGCGGGGCATGCGGCCCTGTTGGGTACCCACGGGGCGTGCGACACCGGGTGAGGGTGTGCGCGCGGACGTGCTGTACAGCGGCAGGGTGCGTGTGGTACGCGGCGCTGTGAGCGTGCGCGAAACACAGCAACATTGAGTGGTATGTGTGGCACCGTGAGAGTGTGCGTGAGGTGTCGAATGGGAGACGCGAGTTGTTTTCGAATCGAGTAAAAAAAAAAAGGGAGAGTAAATTGGAAACAAAAGGGTATTAAATTGGGTGAATTATGTTAAGTGTTAGTGTGTGTGTGTAGATGCACTGTAGCGCACCGGGAACGTGTGGGTTTTCGGGGTGTTACATGCATAATCTATTGAATACGGTAGTAAGCTATTTTTCCGATAATCACCGAGAAAGAGCATACTAAACCCTAAGAAAACTATCAAGTTTATTGTTAATGTTTTCTATCATGTTGTTGCTGATTCATGGAAGTTTAGGTATTAAATCTTGTTGTTTAATCCATTAGATTTTGAAATCTGTCTATGCATTGTTGTTAAGTGGAGCGAAATGACTTGCATGCTAGAAAATTAAATTGGCATTTAAGTTTCCCTCGCAATTTGTTAGGATTACCTAAAACTCTAGGATTAGAAACACAATTAAATTCAAATTCTTCCTAATATTTAGGTTAGTAAAAACGAAGACTAGAAGTGGAATTATTCGAGATCAAAACTATGGTGAGGAAGTGCTCCTATCCAAGACTCAAGACCCACAAATGGGTGTGTCAAGTGTCCAATGGCAAATTGATGCCCTTAACCAAAAATTTGAACAACTCCTAAGTAGGTTAGACGACCGTCGAGAATCCCAAGATCCATCCCGTAGGAGAAAAATCGAACACCCTAGAAGAAAGAGGACTTAAGGAACGTTAAGTTGTGTATCCCTCCATTCAATAGAACATGTGACGAAGATACATTCTTGAATTGGTTAGACAAAGTCGTAAAGGTGGTCGACTACTATGAATACTTCGATAGAGTTAAAATCCAATTAGTTTCTATTAAACTCTCAGGCTATACTGCAATTTGGTGGACTAACATAAAATCCCAAAGGATATAGGATGAAGATAACCCTATCACCACGTGGAGGGTTATGAATGTAGTACCCAGAATTTCTGTTTAAATTAATTTTGGATTTTTGTAATTATTTATCGGTGGAGTTTTGGTCAAAATTGATAACAGAGAATTTCTGTCCTTACGTAAAAGATTATTTTGAGGCTAATGGAGAAGAGAAAAATTTAAGAATCCGACTAGAATCGGACCGTATAACAGATTTATTAAACGGTTAAGGATTAACGGCGAAATAGTAATTAAGTTATTATTATTATTAAATGAAAAAAAAAGAGTGATGAAGAGAGGCTAAAACACCTTACGGTGTTATTCTCCAACGCAACCCTTAAGCTCTTCTCCTCTTTTGTGTGAAGCCCTCGACGATTCTCCTCCGTTCTTCCGTGAATCTTCAAATTCTAAGGTATGTTTTAGTTAGTTCCTAGTAGTTAGTTAGTTCGTTAGCCGTTTCGAGTGTTAAAACCGAAGTTAGTGAGGGTATTTAGTGATTTGGTGAAAACCTAGGAGGGAGATGTGGGAAATTGAATGTAGAGTCGATTTTCTGAACTGGTGTTATTTTTATATATAACTTGCAAGGTGTCGACCGAAGTCGATGTGTCGACCTGTTAGTGTAAAATGGAAGGTGAGTGTCGACCGCGGGGTTTGACCTATGTGCGCTGAGCCGAAGTAAGTGTCGACCCATGGATATAGGTGTCGACCAGTCAGTGTAAAAATGGCAGTGGTGTCGACCGCGAAGATCGACCTGCGCGGACAGAGGGGATCAAAGTGTCGACCTACAGCTGTAGGTGTCGACCAGGAATGAAGGCATGGTAGAGGTGACGACCGCAGGGGTCGACCGATGGAAACAGAGAGAATTGACGTGTCGACCGATGAAAAACCTGAGACGACCCAAGTGTCGACGATGCTTACAGGTGTCAACCGGGTGTCTCTGTTTCTCGTTTCATAAAATGAAGTTTTACCCAAACTGATTTTAATTGAGTTTTCCGCTGCAATGCCGTTTAAAACATTTTCAAAAATGTCATTTTAAGTCGAGGAATAAAAGTTTTAAAATTTTATGCGAATTTTACGATACGAGCGAAATAGGGAGTAAGTAGCAACCCGGTCCAAGGTGGATCGGGGACGCACAGAGCTGGTATTAGAGGTGTAGCGAATTGGGAATCGGGTAGGGTTTTCGGGTCGTCTCAATGAAGACCCTTATGAAGAAGAGGTTTGTTCCTAGTCATTACAAACAAGAATTATTCCTCCAAATACACAACCTCAAACAACGTAGTTAGTTAGTTGAAGAGTATCTCATAGAATTTGAGACACTCAAAATTCGTGGAGGATTGGAAGAAACTGAGGAACAAGGTATGACTAGATTTATACGTGGACTAAATCGAGACATTGGAGACACAGTGGAGTTACACCCACTAGATTCTTTGGACATGGTTGTATAACTGACCTTAAAGGTTAAAAGACAACTTAAGAGGAAAAAGAAAACAAACTATACATCTAAGTTTAAACCTAAACCACCAGAACTCAACAAGACTAATTTTAAGACTAAAGGAAAGAAGCATTTTACTCGCAACTGGCCTTCTAAGGATACTAGTAGCAAGACTGTTGGAGAAGAGGCCAACAAATCAAAAACACGTGAAATCAAGTGTTTAGGTTAGGGTAATTGTATGGCTTAATGTCCAAATCGACGTACGATGTAATCAGGGATACCACTGGAGAACTTGAAAATGAGGACAAACATGAAGAAGAAGAAATTGTTGAGGAGACTGAACTCGAGGATGAAGTTTTTCACGCACAAGAGGGACCTCTACTAATGGCCATCTGTCGAGTCCTTGTATCAAAAAACATAAAAGAAGACTGTCAACGTGAAAATGTATTTCACAGTTGATATTCAGTCAAGGACAAGGTTTGTTCATTGTTGTGCTAATGTAGCTTCCACTGATATGGTTACTAAATTAGGACTAGAGACTAGTACACATCCCTACCCTTACAAGCTACGATGGTTAGACGATAGAGATGATGTAAAAGTAACTGAGCAAGTATCTATAGAGTTCACCATAGCTAAGTATGAGGACTTTGTTCTATGTGGTGTAGTAACAATGAGTGCGAGCCACCTATTATTAGGATGACCATGACAATATGATAGAAAGGCAAACCATGATGGTTTTTCAAACTACTATTCCTTGAAGTTCAGAGGTAAAACAATTAAGTTAGCACTTATGACACCTAACAAATAGCCAATGACGATGTAATTAGAAATGAAGAGAAAAACAAAACGAATCTCTTCATGACTAGAAAGGATCTAGAAGCATCATTGCAAAAAGGAGATCCCTTTATTATGGTATTGTTTAGAGATAAAGTTTTGGAACAAGGAGATATACCACCAATACCCATCTAGAATTTACTCAAACAATTTCAAGATGTCTTTCTTGAGGAGATTCCTCTAAAATTACTACCCTTCTGCGGTATAGAACACTAGATAGACCTACAACCAGGGGCTGTGTTACCAAATCGCCTAGCTTATAGGATAAACACCGAGGAGAGTAAGAAGTTACGAAGTAAAGTGCACAAACTATTGTACAAAGGCTATATTAGAGAGTCCATGAGCCTATGCGTAGTACCAATTTTATTAGTCCTCAAGAAGGATGGAACAATGAGAATGTAACGCCCCGAGGACCCACACGTTCCCGGTGCGGTCACTACGTCTACACACTATGACATACAAAGACTCGACACGAACTCACTTAATTTAACACCACTTTCATTTTCAAATCATATTCAAAAGAACATTTGTAAGTGTAAAAATTTTTCGACTCGATTCGAAAACAACTCGCGTTAGGAAGAGGGAACACGAAATCCTCAACATAAAATACGCAGCAAAAAAGATAATTTAAAGTAGTTTTAAAAAAATAAGACGACAAGACTTGAAATTCTAGGAAGGAGTCCACCACACGCCTCGCGCTACCTGACTCAATGCCGTGCGCCTAGAGTCCCCCGTTGCGCACTGCGCACGCGCACACTCGACCTGGCGCTGTGCGCCCTCACGGCCTGCGAGCCGCGTGCACCCACGTCTTCACTTAGGCGCCCTGCGTGCACCCACTCGGCGCTGCGCGCGCCAACTCGACACCGCGGTGTCACGTGCAAGCCCACAGCGCAGCGTGCCCCACGCATCCTGCCTCCGTGCAGTACGTCCGCATGCACGCCCCACCCGACGCCGCACGAACCGTGTGCACTCGCAAGGCAGCGTGCCCCGCGCGCCTGCGGTCACGCCGCGCTCCCACGCACAATGCCACTCCCTTCGTGCCTTACTACGCACACGCCGACCTACTCCGTACCCTCTTGACTCCCCGACCTTTCTCCCAAAAATTTGGCAGAGTAATGCCTAAAAACTGGCTATCCCAAAATTTAAATCCTGCACACAGTTCACCAGAAAACTTAAGAATATCCATCCATCAAACTATCCAGAGAATCCACATAACAGAAACGAAGTTTAAAGATGACGAAATCCCACAACTACAAATGAAGAAAGTCTACAGTATAGAACAATGTCATACTCTAACTTATAAAAGTACACACGCATCTCCACAACACCACAATGCTCTATACAATCCTGAACAACCGCTGCCTATACGAACTCATCTGACCACATAAATATCCTGACACAAAGCAACAACCCGAGTAAATCTCACCACCACCTACCATCTTCACGGGTCGGGTCTCCCTCCCACCGGACACTTAATGTCCATCCACTAAACATACACATTCACATACCTAATTCACTCAAACATTTCGGCCAAGTCCACAGAAAACGGAAGAAAGCCGATCACTAAGCTCGGCTAAAACAGGAAACCGAAACAGGACTCACCTTCAGTTCCTCTCGGTTCTCAGCATTTCTCATCCAACCTTTCCCACAATTCAACCATAACGTGCCCCCTATACCAAGCCAAACCCTGGGAGAACTGGAAGGAATCGAGCCCTCATGCTCGGTCGACAAAACCGTAACAAGGGAGAAGCTTACTGTATGTTTTGAGCTCGGGAAAACCCACTCACGCTTGAGTTTCTGCCTCGTCAGAACTGTCTAGCACGTCAGCGCCTCTCCCCTGGTGGTCGGTCGTCGGTAGCTCGCTCTCCCGATCGCTCTCTCGCTCTCCGTTGCTCTCTCAGGCTCCCTCACGAACGACAGCCGAATGGTTTCTCTCCGAAGCCATTCAGTTGTTTATTTATTTATTTTTTGTTTTTATTATTTATTTTTTTAACAAAACAAATTACTGAAATGCCCTCACGAATATAACCATCTTTAACTTCGTTAAATTCGCATCCTCCCGACTTTAAAATTTCAGAAACCGTCAATAAATTTAGATTCTGAGTTTTATAAATTAATTTACCCTTTAAAATATTACTCGAAATTCCAACCGAGATTAAAATTAAAAATTTTAGAAATTAGATCTAAAATCTGAAATTTTTCAGGTTATCACATCCCCCCCACCTTATTAGAATTTTGTCCTCAAAATTTACGTACTGAATAAGTCGAGATACTGATGCTCCATGTCCTCACATCGCTCCCAAGTAGTCTCCTCCACACCATGATTGCGCCATAACACCTTGACTAAAGGGATCTCCTTATTGCGCAACACCTTCATAGCCGACTGTAGGATCCTCACTGGCCTTTACTCAAAAGTTAGTGTCGGCTGGATCTCAATATCTTACTGTGGCACTACCTGAGAGGGATCCTGCATACACTTCCTCAGCATCGAAACATGAAAAACATCATGGATGACATCCATCGACGAACGCAACTGGAGCTGGTATGTAGTCATCGCAATCTTTTTGACAACCAGGAATGGCCCCACAAATCGAGGGTTGCGTTTTCCTCGCTTTTCGAACCTAACCACTCCCTTCATAAATACCTCGTCACCTTCACTAAACTCCAACTCCCGATGCCTCTGATCTGCATAACTCTTCTGTAGACTCTGAGCCGCTTCAATCCTCTTCCGTATCACGGCAATCTTGTTGACAGTCTGCTGTAAAATCTCGGGACCTGTCAACCGGGCCTCTCCAACCTTATCCCAATACAATGGCGACTTGCACTTCCTCCCATAGAAAGCCTCGTATGGTGCCATACCAATGGTGGATTGGTAGCTGTTATTATACGAGAACTCGACTGACGATAAGAACTTACTCCAAGCCGCCTGAAACTCCAACACACAGGCCCTGAGCATATCCTCCAGAATCTGTATAGTTCGCTCTGATTGTCCGTCGGTCTGAGGATGAAAGGGCATACTGAAATCTAACCTGGTGTCCATGGCCTTATGCAGACTCCTCCAAAACTTGGACGTGAATCTGGGGTCTCGGTTTGAAACAATCGATACCGGAATCCCATGAAGCCTGACTATCTCCTTAATATATAACTGGGCAAACTGATCCATGGCATAAACCATCCTCACAGGAAAAAAGTGATATGACTTCATCAACCTGTCTACAATCACCCATATAGCATCGTGGCCCTTAGCAGTCCAACCACAAAATCCATAGTGATCCGTTCCCACTTCCACTCCGGTATTGACAGTGGTTGGAGCATCCCAGACGATCGCTGATGTTCCGCTTTTACCTGCTGGCAGATTACGCAGGTCTCAACATACTCGGCCACAGCTCGCTTCATGTTAGGCAAGCAGTGCTGCTTTAAATCCCTGTACATCTTAGTGCTTCCTGGATGCACAAAGAAAGAAGATGAATGGGCCTATAATAATATCTCCTTCCTCAGTTCCTCAACCTTTGGGACGTACCACCTATCCCGAAATTTTAAAATCCCGTCCTGCGAATAGCTGAGCTTAGAACTAGGATTGACATCCATACTCGCCTTCAGCTTGCTACACTCCGAGTCAGTCACCTCTGCCTGCCTAATCCTGTCCAAAATAGTCAGCCTCAACGATAAGGCCAAAAGAGTGGTTGCTAAGTTAGAAACTACCTCCAAGCTCAAACTCTACATCTCCGTCATCAACTCAACAGGTACTGTCGAAGTCATGACAGAAGTCGAAGCTGTCACTCGGCCCAAGGCATCTGCCACCACAATCGCTTTTCCCGGGTGGTACTTGATCTCCACATCGTAATCCTTGACCAGTTCGAGCCATCTCCTCTGTCTCAAATTCAACCCCTTCTGCGTGAAAATGTACCTCAAGATCTGGTGGTCTGAGAAAATCTAGTACTGCTGCCCATATAAATAATGTCTCCAAATCTTGAGTGCGAAAACAACTGCTGCCAACTCCAAATCGTGAGTGGGATAATTCAGTTCGTAAGTCTTCAACTACCTGGAGGCATAGGCAATAACTCTCCTACTTTGCATCAAAACACACCCCAAACCAACCCTGGAGGCATCGCAATAAATGTAGAACTTCTCCCTCTCCACCCCAATGTCAACACAAGAGCTGCCGTCAACTTCCACTTCAGTGTCTAAACACTGTCCTCACACTTGTCAGTCCATTCATACTTCGCATTCTTTTTGGTCAGTTTGGTCAAAGGAGCTGAAATCTTGGAGAACCCCTCAATGAACCTTTGGTAGTATCTAGCCAACCCCAGAAAACTGTGTATCTCACTAGCACTGGTCGGTCGCGGCCACTCCTTTACAGCCTGAACTTTCACCAGATCAACTGAAATACCCTCAGAGGAAATAATGTATCCTAAGAAGTGGATCTTGTCTAGCCAAAAGTCGCAGTTAGAGAACTTAGCATACAGCTGATGCTGGTTTAGAATAGTTAATATGGTCCTCAAGTGCTCTCTGTGCTCCTCCTCACTCCGCGAGTAAATCAGGATGTCGTCGATAAACATGATCACAAACTTGTCTAGGTACTCACTGAACATTCGGGGCATCAGATCCATAAATGCTGCAGTTGGATTGGTCTGCCCGAAGGACATAACCAGAAATGCAAAATGTCTGTACCTCATCTTGAAGGTTGTCTTTGGTACATCCTATCCCTTTACCTTCAACTGATGATAACCAGACCTTAGGTCGATCTTAGAAAACACCCGGGCACCCTGTAGCTGATCAAACAAATCGTCAATCCTCGACAATGGATACTTGTTCTTCACCATCAACTTATTTAGCTCCCGATAGTCAATACACATACGTAGGGACCGTCATTCTTCTTGATGAATAGAACTAGTGCATTCCAAGGTAAAAAACTATGGCGTATAAAGCCCTTATCCGTCAGTTCCTTCAACTGAGCCTTCAGCTCCTTAAGTACGGTACGTGCTAACCTGTGCGGGTTCTTGCACACTAATTCGGCACCTGGGAAAACATCTATCTTGAATTTGATCTCCTTGTCAGGGGGCAACCTTGGCAAATCATCACGAAATGCCTTCGGGAACTCCTGCACAATAGGGATATCCTGTAACCGAGTATCATTCCGTGATTGTGTATCCCCGACACTTGCCAAAACTCCTAACAACCCTTTTTCCACAACCGCGGAGTCTGTCGAGAAAAGATAGCGAAAATCCTGGTAAGGCCTTTACCTGCTTTGAAGGTGTAGCTTTCCCCGCCTGGGAGCCGAAAATGAACCTCTCGGTGCTGCAGTCAATCTTGGCATAATGTTTGAACAACTAGTCCATTCTCAAGATCACCTCATAGCTACTCATATGGAGTATGACTAGCTCAG
The DNA here is from genome assembly GCA_022433055.1 of Begonia peltatifolia. Lineage (NCBI taxonomy): Eukaryota > Viridiplantae > Streptophyta > Magnoliopsida > Cucurbitales > Begoniaceae > Begonia > Begonia peltatifolia. The sequence continues at coordinate 11,815,518 of CM039522.1, forward strand.
CATACAACTGCTTTTTCCCCACTGTCACTACATTGCCCCGTACCATCTGTTTTGAATACAAATGTTCCCCTGATGGCAAGGTCACATCATAATGCTGCCTGGCAGAGCTGAACTCCAAATTTGCCTTAACAACAAAACCCGTCGACACAAATGAGTGCGTAGCTCCCGTATCAATCAAGGTATAAGCTGCTACACCGGAAATAAAAATGTTACCAGCAATTACTGATGGCTAGGCAGCATCATCTGGCTCAAAAAAGGCAAAGACCCTCGGTGTAACTCTCGCCGACATCTTGCTCGTAGCCGGGCATTTGTTGGTAAAATGTCCCACCTCATTGCAGTTGAAGCAATGGTTCTGACGCAGTTTCTGGCACTCTCTAGACATATGGCCTACCTCATCACAATTATAATACCGCACTGGGCCCACTTTGCACTCGCCAGGGTGACTTCTTTGACACCTAAGGCACACTGGAAACTATCCCGACTCCTGCGGCCACTTGGTGCTCTCTTGGCTGCTGGAACTATCACTAGGCCTCTTCAGGTCTTTCTGCATGGACGCTCCCTCCCCACTCGACTGTGGTAGTAACTCCCTGAATGATCTCCAAGGCTGCTCCTTGGGTACATCTCTATAACTAGGAAGCTTCGCCCGAGCCTCCTCAATATCAAGGGCCTTCGCTACGACCTACTCGTATAGCATGCCTCGAGTCCCCACAATCCGCATGTCCATATAGATATCTGGCTTCAGGCTCTGTACAAGCTGGTGTACCTTATTTTCGTCGAGGCTCACCAAATGCCTCTCAAACCACGACAAAGCCTCAAACTGTCGGACATACTCAACCACAGTGCCGTTCAGCCTCAGCTTTGCAAACTTCACCATCTTCCGTGTCCTGATAAAGTGGCTGAAATACTTACCGAAGAATACTGACTTGAACTCCTCCCAGGTCATGGTCCCCACATCTCTCGTGGCCACTACCGTATCCCACCAATGGCTAGCATCCTTGGCCAGATAGAATGCCGCACTAGACACCTTGTCCTGTTCCTCCACCTTAATATAACCCATCATCCTCTCCATGTTCCGTATCCACTCCTCAGCACTATGATGATCCGGAGATTACCCGTCAAAAGTCGGGGGTCTAAGTCTATGTAGCCTACCATCCCCTCTATCAGACGAACCCTGGGCACTAGACTGACCCTGGTCGTCCCTGCTCAAAAATCTCTCTAGCTGCTGAAACTGGTGGTGCACTAACTCGGTAAGCTCCTGGACAGTATCATCGATATCGCCCACAGCTGTATGTGTCTCCCGTCGTGGTTGACCTCTGCCTCTAGTCTCTCCAAACATTTTCTACTTTTAAAATATACAAAACTCACATTAGTCTTAAAATAAAATTAAATCTAAACACTTACAGTTGGTGGAGTGCTCCCGTGCAGCGGCAGGCGGTGTTAGGTAATCCTCTGAACGACGTCAACCCCTTGGCTCTGATGCCATATTTGTAACGCCCCGAGAACCCACACGTTCCTGGTGCGCTCACTACGTCTACACACTATGACATACAGAGACTCGACGTAAACTCACTTAATTTAATACCACTTTTATTTTTAAATCATATTAAAAAGAACATTTGTAAGTATAAAAATTTTTCGACTCGATTCGAAAACAACTCGCGCCCCAAAAAAGGAACACGAAATCCTCAATATAAAATATGCAGCGAAAAAGACAATTTAAAGTAGTCTTAAAAAAATAAGATTACAAGACTTGAAATTCTAGGAAGGAGTCCAACACACGCCTCATGCTACCTGACTCAGTGCCGCGCGCTTAGGGCCCCGCGCCGCACACTGCGCGCACGCGACCACTTTACCTGGCGCCGCACGCCTGCTCGGCCTGTGAGCCATGCGCGGCCACGCGCCCACGTCCCCACTTAGGGGCCCCGCACACCCTCTCGGCACCACGCGAGCCAACTCGATACCGCCGCGTCACGAGCACGCCCCCAGCGTAGTGTGCCCCACGCACCTTGCCTTCGTGCAGCACGTTTGCATGCACGCCCTCACCCAACGCGCCTGCGGTCACGCCGCTCTCCCACGCACATCGCCACTCCCTTCGCGCCTCACCGCACACAGCCCGACCTATTCCGTATCCTCTCGACTCCCAGAACTTTCTCCCAAAAATTCGGCAGAGTAACGCCTAGAAACTTGCTATCCCAAAATTTAAACCCTGCATACAGTTCACCAAAAAACTTAAAAATATCCATCCATCAAACTATCCAGAGAATCCCCATAACAGAATCGAAGTTTAAAGACGACGAAATTCCTCAACTACAAATGAAGAAAGTCCACAGTATAGAGCAATGTCTAACATATAAAAGTACACATGCATCTACACAACACCACAACGCTCTATACAATCACTACAACTGACGCCTATACAAGCTCATCTGACCACATAAATATCCTGACACAAAGCAACAACCTGAGTAAATCTCACCACGACCTACCATCTCCATAGGTCGGGTCGCCCTAACAGTCTGCCGTCCTGTGTCTCGGTTGCACGCCGCTAACCGTCATATACCTCAGTACTAGGCTCTTAGGGCTCACTAGTGACAATATCTGTACCTACACCATAGAACACACAACATAAGCCTAACACTCAGTAAATAATGCGATATGAAAGTAAAAATCGACAATGCAATCTTATCACATGCAGTCTATACACTCACATTCATGTTGCCACATCTGTGATGCGTAGTGCAGCCGCACCAGGGTGAGAATTAACCTAGCACCACCCTACACCCTGACACGTCGCCACCGTCCCGGACTCCCCAGCAATGAGGCCCACAAGCTACACGTACGCATCACCACACAGCAACCACATCAGGGTGAAGGTGTACCTCGCGCCATGCTACACCCAGATATGTCGCCCTTGTCCCAGCCTCCCCAGCATCGGGGCCACAGTTGCCACATACACATATTTCACGACAGTCCAGCCGAGCCACTCCTCGAGCGGAATCTGCGACTAGTGTTGCACCAGCCCACACACTAGCAGGATCCGTGGTATCACTGTCTATCATCCTCATCGACGACACATACACGCCGCTTGACGGCCCAGCCGGCCAACGCCTCGAGCGAAATTTGCGGTTGGTTATGCACCGGCCCACACACTAGCAGGATCCACGGTACCACCACCACGCGTTTCATCACCATCTACTCAAAACATGCTCAAAGCTATTTTCGTTCACTTTTTAAAAACATGATGCATGTCAAACAATACGACTCACATCACAATCAAACAACATAAATCCTAATGTTCCACAGTGTAGGCCCACCTGGGCAAAACACATGCATGCACTACTTACCTGGCGTCCAAAGCTTACACGACGCACAGCTTGCCGAAACGCCTCAACCTAAAACATGAAAAATTGCCCATCAATCTTTGCATCAAAATTCACTAAATACGCTAAGAATCACATCTCTCAACTAAATCCATGAACTATCAACTAAAACGGGTCACTAATTTGGTTCGGCCGAAAACCCGCATAAACTCCGTACGCACATAACTTTTCTGTCCGTTATCGGAATCGAGCGATTCAAGAAGCTACACGTTCCCTTAAGAACCTAGTTTAACATATGAAAACAGATTTTAAAACGATAAACCGCAGCTAGGTGAAAGACACCAAAAACCGAATCTGCCCTTCACTCAAAAGTTCCACATTTTCGTTTCCTTCAACCAAAATTCACTCAAAACTTGCTTTACGCACTAAAATCAGCAACGCTAATATCACGTGACACAATTCCACTAAAAATGCTCAATAATTCGACTCAGTCTAAAATTTGACATAAACTTCCTACGCGCATAACTTTTGCGACGGATATCAGAATCGAACGATTTCAGCGGCTAAACGTTCCTCTAACAACCTAATTTAACCCACAAAAATAAAATTTAAAACGAATAAACGAAGCTGAGACGAAACCCCAAAAAACAAAATCTGCTTCTACAGAAAACAAAATTTGAACTTTGACTTCAATTCAATTCCTCAAATTTCTATACACAATCAGCCACATTTCATTCATTCAAGGATGATCAACTTTGAAATCAAAAATTCGAGCACCAACCAAAATTTTGGCTCAACCTCCCCCTCGGGTTTTCTCCCTCCCACCAGACACTTACTGTCTATCCACTAAACGCACACATTCACACACCTAATTCACTCAAACATTTTGGCCAAGTCCACAGAAAACGGAAGGAAGCCGAGCACTAAGCTCGGCCTAAACAGGAAACCAAAACAGGACTTACCTTCGGTTCCTCTCGATTCTTAGCATTTCTCATCCAACCTCTCCCACAATTCCACCACAACGCGCCCCTTATATCGAGGCACACCCTGGGAGAACTAGAAGGAATCGAGCCCTCACACTCGGTCGACAAAACCGTAACAAGGGAGAAGCTTACCGTATGTCTTGAGCTCGAAAAAACCAACTCACGCCCGATTTTCATCCTCGTTGGAACTGTCTAGCATGTCAGCGCCTCTCCCCCGTTGGTCGGTCGTCGGCAGCTCGTCTCTCGTTCTCCATTGCTCTCTCGGGCTCCCTCACGAACGACAGCCGAATGGCTTCTCTCCAAAGCCATTCGGTTGTTTATTATTATTTTTTTGTTTTTATTTTTTTATTTTTTTTAACAAAACAATTTACTGAAATGCCCTCACGCACATAACCGTCTGTAAGTTCGTTAAATTTGCGTCCTCCAGACTTCAAAATTTTGAAAACCGTCACTAAATTTAGATTCTGAGTTTTATAAATTAATTTACCCATTGAAATATTCCTTAAAATTCCAACCGAGATTAAAATTAAAAATTTCAGAATTAGATCTAAAATATGAAATTTTTCGAGTTATCACAATGAATATATTGAATTTTTCGAAAATCAATTGTATATGGACAACTGATTTCCTATTCAACGACTCGAGAATATATTGGATGAGCTTGGTGGAGCAATTGTATTTTCAAATGTGGACGTTAAGAGTAGGTACCATCAAATTAGAATGAAAGAAGGCGATGAGTGGAAGACAACCTTCAAAACGAAGTATAGGCTGTTTGAATGGATGGTCATGCCTTTTGGGCTAACCAACGCACCTAGTACTTTCATGCGCTTCATACACAATGTACTCAAGGAATTTTTAGGAAATTTTATAGTCATATTCTTTGACGATATATCGATGTACAGGTTTAGATCTTCCCACACACCTAGATCATTTGAAGTCCTTATTCCAAACGTTAAGAGGTGCTAAATTATTCTGCAATTTTAAGAAGTGTTTATTTGCCCAAGAAAAAGTATACTTCCTTGGATTCATTATTACCAAGAATGAAATGGAGGCTGATGAAGATAAAATCAAGGCCATTAAGGATTGACCTACCCCTAAATCATTACGGAAGTACGTAATTTTCACGGATTAGCCTCATTTTATAGGATGTTCATTATGGGATTCAGTTCCATTGTAGCACCCATTACATATTGCACCAAAAAGAGTAAAGATTTTCATTGGACTCCAGATTGTCAGGAAAGTTTTGAACTAATAAAGAAAAGGCTATGAATTTTTCCTCTTCTAACAGTTTCTGATTTCAACTAGATTTTTTAGATCAAAAGTGATGAATCAGGAGTGCGCATTGGGGCAATTCTCATGCAAGAAAGAAGACCACTTGCATACTTTAATGAGAAGCTTAAAGAAGCAATTCTAGATTATTCAACGTATGACAAAAAATTCTATGTCATCATACGAACCCTAGTGCAATGACAACACTATCTCTTGTCTAAGGAATTTATTGTACACACTGACAATCAAGGCTTAAGACATATTAGGAGTTAGAGCAAATTAAACAAGAAATATGCGAAATAGGTGGAATTCTTTGAAAGATTTCCTTAATCCCTTAAATAGGTAAAAAGAGAAGTGACACAGTGAGTCCCTAGAAAAGGAACCATGTTAACCCACAAAATATGCAAAGTGCTCGGGTGAAAGGGAATGTGCACAAAAACCATGAAATGAAGATGAAAATGAGGATAAAGATGAAGATGCAAATGTAGATAAATGGAAGGTGAAAATGTGTGAAGGAAAACTGTGAATGATGATGAAGCAATGTGTGTGGAAATGTATGAAAATGGAAAATCCTTGGCAGACCCGAGAGTTATCTCACATTAGGCTCATGTGTGCATGTTTTTCCAAAGAAAAACAACCACCGCTGGGGCTAGATTTCACATCCTCAATCCTTTTAGACTGTCAACAAGAGAGAAGAGAGAATGATAAGAGTTCACAAAGCAACCATAGAGCTTGAGGAACAATGGAGGGCTTCTCCACACGATTAAGAAATCGTGGACAACCCTAAGGCTTTTCTAACACTTCGTGTAATAACCCAAGAAATTTTGAATCTTAGATTAATTTTTGAAATTTAAATTAAGTCTCAGTTAGAGTTTTCGGAAAGGTTTTAGCGGAAAATTTATTTTTGAGACTTGGAATTTAATTTGTAGAAGAAATTTCAAGTTTTAAAGTCAGGAGGACAAGGATTTAATGAAGTTTCAGACAGTTATAGTGCGTAAGGGCGATTTAGTAATTTGATTTATTGATTTAAAAAAATAAAAAATAAAACAACTGAATGGCTTCGTGAGGAAGACATTCAGCGTTCTGTTCTCCGCCGAGCATCTGAGAGCGAAGGGCGATCATGTGCTGAAGTCTGAGCTTCGATTGACGGCCGATGAGCGTGAGCGTGAGAAGAAAGTAGCAAGCGAGTGCTGATACTCCGACGAACTGAAGCCGTTCGGTTTCAGTGGCTCGTGCTCCCGAAGAGAGAGAGCCCGAGCGCTTTCTGTGAACGACCGCGAGGGAGTGAGTCTCCGTCCAACTCTGCCGCCGGCGACTGGCGCTTTACTAGAGTCCTCCTTTTTCTCCCAGTCGACTTCAGAACGACACCACTCGGTAAGTCTCTATCCCTCTGCTGTCTTGTCCTGTTTTGGCCGAGCTTAGTGCTCGGCTTCCTTCCATTTTCTATGGACTTGGCTGAAATGTTTGAGTGAATTAGGAGTGTGAATGTGTGTGTTTAGTGGATGGATAGTAGGTGTCCGGTGAGAGGGAGAAAAATCGAGGGGGAGGTTGAGGCAAAATTTGGATTTGGTGCTCGAATTTCTGATTTTTTATTTGACTATGCTTAAATGAGTGAATTGTAGCTGATTGTGTATAGAAATTTGTGGAATTGAATTGAAGTCAAAATCTGGATTTGTTTTGTGTAAAAACAGATTCTGTTTTTGGCCATTTCGGCCTAGCTTCGGTTATTCATTTTAAAGTCTATTTTAGTGGGTGAAATTATGTTGTTAGAGGAACGTTTGGCCGCTGGAATCGTTTGATTCCGATGTCCGACGCAAAAGTTATGCGGGTCGGAAGTTTATGTTGAATTTTGGATTGAGTTAAATTATTGAGCGTTTTTAGTAGAATTGTGACGCGTGATGTTAGCATTGCTGATTTTAGTGTGTAAGGTGAGTTTTGGTTGAGGGGGAAAAGGAGATGTGAATTTTGGGTGAAGGGAAGATTCAGTTTTTGGTGTTTTTCACTTTACTGCGGCTTACCGTTTTAAAACCCGTCTTAGCATGTTAAACTAGGTTCCTAAGGGAACGTTTAGCCTCTTGAATCGCTCGATTCTGATAACGGATGCAAAAGTTATGCGCGTCTGAAGTTTAAGATGGTTCTCGGCTGAACCGAATTAGTGACTTGTTTTAGTTGGGATTTCATGGGTTTAGTTAAGGAATGTAATTTTGAGCATATTTAGTGAATTTTGATGCAAAGATTGATTGGCGATTGTTATGTTTTTGGTTGAGGCGTTTTGACATAGTTGTGCGTCGAGTAAGCTTCGGACGCCAGGTAAGTAGTGTATACATGTGTTTATCCAGGCGGGCCTACACCGTGGAACTTTAGGATTTATGTTGTTTGACTGTGATGTGCATGCGTATTGTTTGACATGCATCATGTTTTAAAAAGAGAACGAAAATAGTTTCGTGCATGTTTTGAGTAGATGATGATGAGACGTGTGGCGGTGGTACCCCGGATCCTGCTAGTGTGTGGGCCGGTGCATAACCAAGTGCAGATTTTGCTCAAGGAGTGGGCCGGTTGGGCCGTCACGCGGCGTGTATGTGTCGACGATGAGGATGATGGATAGTGGTACCGCGTATCTTGCTAGTGTGTGGGCCGGTGCAACACCAGTCGTAGATTCTGCTCGAGGAGTGGGCCGGCTGGGCTGTCGCGAAATATGTGTGTGTGGAAACTGTGGCCCTGTTGCTGGGGAGGCTGGGACGAGGGCGACGTGTCAGGGTGTAGTGTGGCGCGAGGTACATCCTCACTCTGATGTGGTTGCTATGTGGTGACGCGGGTGTGTAACTTGTGGGCCTCGTTGCTGGGGAGTCTGGGACGGTGGCGACGTGTCAGGGTGTAGGGTGGCGCTAGGTTCATTCTCACCCTAGTGCAGGTGCACTATGCGTCATAAATGTGACAACATGAGTGTGAGTATAGAGCCTGCATGTGATAGGATTGCATTGTCAACTTTTACTTTCATATCGCATTACTTACTGAGCGTTAGGCTTACATTGTGTTCTATGGTGTAGGTGCAGATATTGTCACTGGTGAGTCCCGAGAGCTTAGTCCTGAGGTGTAGGACGGTCGGTGGCGTGCGACCGAGGCACCGGATGGTAGATTTGTTATGGCGACTCGACCCGTGGAGACGGTAGGTGATGGTTAGACTGTTTTGAGGTATTTTCTTCTATTGTGTTGGGATATATAGTTGATTGGACGAGTTTGTATATGCATAAATTGTATAGGAGTTCATGGAGTGTTTGTGACTTTTGGTGACGCATGCGTACTCTTTACATGTAGGAGTTTGGTAATGCTCTATACTGTGGATTTTCTTCATTGGATAGTTGATGGATTGTTGTAGTTTGTTTCCTTTTAAAACTATGATTTGGTGGGGATCTGTTGATTGGTATTCTGAGAAGTTTTGGTGAACTGTGTGCAGGTTCAGATTTTTGGGATAGTTGATTTTTAGACGTTACTCTGTCAAATTTTCAGGAGAAAGATCGGGAGTCGAGAGAGTATGGAATAGGTCGGGGTGTGCATGGTGAGATACTAGAGGAGTGAGGATGGTCGTGGGAGTACGGCGTGGTCGCAGATGCGAAGGGCACGCGACCCTGTGAGTGTGCGCGGGCCGCGCGGCGTCGGGTGAGGGCACGTGCGCGGACGTGCAACGCGGAGGTAGGGAGCATGGGGCACATGGCGTTGTGGGCGTGCGTGTAACGCGACGGCATCGAGATGGTGTGTGCGGCGCCAAAAGGGCGTGCGCGCGAGCAAAAGTAAAGATGTGACGCATGGTGTTGTGTTAGGGGTGCGCAAGGTACCTGCCGGACTCATTTCCTGATGTTTTTAAGTTTTATTGTTTAGTTAAACTATAAATTTGTATTTTTTTTCCACTGCGTATTTTATATTGAGGATTTAAGTGTTCCCTTTTCGGGGTGTGAGTCGTTTTCGAATCAAGTTGAAAGTTTTTTATACTTACAAATGTTCTTTTGAATACGATTCGAAAATGAAAGCGATATTAAATTGAGTGAGTTCGCGTCCAGTCTCCGTATGTCATAGTGAGTAGACGTAGTGAGCGCACCAGAAACGTGTGGGTTATCGGGGCGTTACACTTCGATTAGGAAAAGAAAGCTAGTATATTAAATTTGGCAAAAGGTCTTACAAACACCAATAGCAATGTCTTAAATAGAAATCTTAAGGTGGCTTATTTGGGTTTGGTATTTGAAAGGGGGAAGCTTGAACCATTAGATGAAGGTAGGCGATCGGTGGTCACAAGCTTCCATCCGCGCGCGCGCCATCCTAAGGCTGAGATCGATCGGTGGTCACAAGCTTCCATCCGCGCGCGCGCCATCCTAAGGCTGAGATGAATCTGCGCCCTTGGTTAATCAATGGTGGATACGTGACATGTCACGTATCCTTGTGAGCACTACAAGATGTACCTGCAAGAAACCTTACCAATTGGAGCTTCTTTTGGGCCATTCTTACAAGTGAGTCTGCAGATACATCTTCAAGGTCAAGTCCTCTTTTCTCTTTTTTGTGGCCGAGTTTTCAACTCAATCACACCATCATCATATGTCTAATCCTAACCACACAATCTAATGCATGATGCAATATATATGGTCCATATAAGAAGGCTAAGTTTTCCAAAGAGAAAAGAAAATAAAGTGCAAATAAAGGTTACATGGTTTATGGGCCGGGGAGACAAATTCCCACTGGGCCATGTGGAGAGTCCATCTGTGCATCCCAAGTCAGAGTGTTTAAAGGTTGATACATGTCCTCCAAGTTAAGTTCCCATGTTACATCTCTAATGAGATCAACTCCTACAAGAAAAACAAGCTCGTTAGCTAAAAGGTTAAGTAAATTAAGGGCCTTAGTTTGTGATCTTGTGATTGGCCTCCTTGGTATGTCAAGAAGCCAATGTAGTGGTTGATGCGCTGTCAAGGAGACATGTTCTTCTAACTAAACTAGAAACTAGATTCTTTGATTTTGCTTGGATTAAGGATAGCTATGGATCAGATCCAGATTTTGGACCATAATATCTTGAGTGTCTAACCAAAGGTGAAGGAGATTATTCCATCAATGACAAATATATGTTTAGGCGAGGAAAGTTATGTATTCCCAACGGAAGTTTAAGAAGAGACCTTATTGAAGAAGTTCATAGTGGAGGCTTAGCAAGCCATTTTAGGAAACAAAGACCCTACAAATGCTTAAGAAACATTTCTTCTAGCCTCATATATTATGTGATGTACATCGCTTTGTTAAACACTGCATTGTTTGTAAAAAGACAAAGAGTAGAGTCCTTCCCCAAGAATTGTATCTTCCCCTTCCTATACCAACTCATTCTTAGGTTGAAATCAGTATGGACTTCATTTTAGGCCTTCCATGAACTGCTGGAAACAAGGACTCCATAATGGTAGTCGTGGACTGATTTTCTAAGATGACACACTTTATTGTTTGTGCTAAAATTGATGAATCCGCCTCTATTGCTGATCTATTGTTAAGGAAATTGTTAGGTTTCCTAGAATATCCCACACCATTATGTCAGATAGCGATACTAAGTTTTTAAGTTCATTTTGGAATGTGTTGTGGAGGAAGATAGGGACTAAACTACTTTTTACATCTTTCCACCCTCAAATGAACGGCCAAACAAAAGTGGTTAACCAAACCTTATGCACCCTCCTACGTAGTGTTATAGGAAAGAGATTACCCGATTAAGATACACTCCTACCACATATAGAATTTTTCTACAACTGGAGTGTCCATTCCACTACTAGGCGAACACCATTCGAAGTGGTATATGGTTTTAACCCATCCACCTCACTGGATCTCTTGCCTTTGCCTATTAAGGCTTAACGAATCCAATAAGAGCTAACAAAGAGGCACAAATCAAGAAGTTGCATGAATCAATGAGTGAGATCATAGAGAAGAAAAATGAAGGTTACACAAAATAAGCTAACAAAGGTCGTAAGGAGGTAATATTCAATGAGAGAGATTTAGTTTGGCTCCACTTACAAAAGGAACGATTCCCTATTGAAAGGAAATACAAGCTACTCCCATGGGTTGATGGTCCCTTTAAGGTTCTTCAACGCATTAATAATAATTCTTATAAGATAAAATTACTCGAAGAATATAGCGTATTAGCAACTTTTAATGTCCAAGATCTGTCACCTTTTGTTGGTGATGAACTTGATGGCAAGGAACACGAGTGATTGAGGATTCGAGCTCAAATCCTCAATCACTCAGGGTGGATGATATGCCATCGAGGCCTATTACTCAATCTCAAACTAAGGCCCGAACTTTGGTTAATCTTTTTGCTCACAGTTTTTCTTCTAATGCAGGTGGTGACTTGGAGTGAGAGCCTAACTCACAAGACAAAGATCAACCCTTGCATGTTCTCACTTAGGCAGAGGCTACTCAATGAAGAGAGAATTTGTTTTCTCATAATCAACTAATTTTAACTGTTTTTGACAAACATTACCCTTATTGTATTTTGTTGGCAAAATGTTACCTATATTGTTTTCTTTAAAGCATGCATGCATATAGTTTAGGATAGTTTGGTTGGCTATGTTTTAACATTTAGTTATTTTGGCCATAAAGACTTACCTCCAAGAACGACGTGCGCATGTATGGACCAACGGCGCACATATACATGGACCAAATTGTTGATGGCACAAGCGAGGTCCAATTTGATACAAGGATTACTAATGGATCTCATGAAAGAGGCCTACTAGGTCAATCACACATGGAAAGGATTGGCTATTCATGACTCAGATCAATTGGCCAGGGCCCTCATCACAAACTTCATCCTAGTGCACGACCGAGCAAAATTGAAGTAATTTTGTTTTGCCCTCCAACCATTTGAATCAACTCTAACTCAACTACACTCCAACTAGACTTATGGACCAATGAGAGGATGCCGTGGGGGAACAAACACGTCATCTCATAGCTATCAAAAGAGGAGCGCATGCACGTTTGATGGCCGGTCCACTTTATTGGCTCCTTCATTCTATGGCCACCATTTTCCTTCTTTTGCTTAACCAAGACTGTAGCCAACCTTATGACATATTTAAGCATTGTATTATCCAATTTTTGGTGAAATAAAAATCAAGCATTTTGCCTCCAAACCAGAAGAGCTTTCGGCCTTCAAGGTGAATTTGCCTCGGCTTGCTTGCAACCGAGTGGAGTGAGTCTCCATTGCCACCAAGTTCAATGTTAGCTGGCTGGTTCTTATCTCATCCTTCTCTTGTCACTCTATAGAGTAGGAACTAAGAAAAAGGTATCAAAACCATCTCTAAAATTGCTGTTTCTTGTTTTTTTTTTTTTAAAGAAGCACTAATTTGAAAGCACCTAATTGGCTTATCGGACCAGCCACGGGTTGTTCTGCACAACTTTTGTTCTTTTCCATACTTTTATGATATTTTAAGGTTTTAACTTCACTCATAAGGTAATACTCACGTTAATTTTTATTCAATTTGGAGATCATTTGATTACTTTTCTACACACGTTTGGGGTGTTCTTGCCAAACCCAGCACTGAACACTTGTAACGCCCCGAAAACCTACCTGTTTTCGGTACGTTCACTGCTCCGATACTACATGTTTAACACCCTCGAGTCGTCCCCGGACTCGGGTAGCCAACCATACAATCGCTTATCATTTTGACCATTTCGTACAAAATTTGGTTTTCGTTTCTAGACTTAAAACGACATCCTCGAAAATTATTTACGAAAAGCCGTAGCGGAAAAACTCGTTTAAATAGACTTCACCTTTTTAAAACATAGAAATACAGAAACCGGTCAACACTTGCAAACGCCGGTCGACACCTGGGTTGTCTCGGGTTTCCATCAGTCGACACTAGCGAATGCCGGTTGACACCGCGTTCCCCTCGGGTCTTCACGTCGGTTGACACTAGGAATTACCGGTCGACACTTTTACGTTCAGCTCGGAGAGTGGTCGACACTTGCTTTTGCAGGTCGACACTTTGACCCTCTTGCCCGCGTAGGTCAACCTCCACGGTCGACACTCCCGCTGAATTTGTACTAATCGATTGACACCTACGGTTGCCGGTCGGCACCTCATTCCTCTCTGCCCGCACCGGTCGAACCCTATGGTCGACACTCACCCTCCAATTTACACTAACCGGTCGACACCTATGGATTTCGGTTCACACTTCACACCAGCAACCCAAAAATAACAGCAGTTCTACGAAGGAATGACACGAAAACTTTTCCAAATGAAAACAACCAATTGAAACCTGAACCACTCATATAATCATTTCCAACAAATTCCAAAATATACCTATACACTTGGCATAGACTCCACAAAACTCACTACAAAAGACCCCGTCTCACCTCGCCCCACGGGTCGATTCACCTTGACGAACTCCATCTGCCGACACAGGGTAGTACGCGGCCAACCGCCTACTCGTCCTGTCTAGGCTCCGACAACTCACTTTCAAGAATCTCTGCACCTACACCATGGAACACATAACATAAGCCTAATGCTCAGTAAGCAGTGTAATATGAAATGTAAAACGACAATCCAATCCTATCACAAGCAATTTCTACGTTCTCGCTCATGTTGTCACACCCATGCCTCGTGGTACGGCCGCACCATGATGAGGCTAGACTCTCTCGCCACCTCACACCCTGACACGTCGCCATCGTCCCAGTTTCTCCATCAACGAGGCCCTCAATCCGTGCCCACGTGTCACTCTACGCATCGCAACCATTCCAAGGTGAGGCTGGCCACACTCGCCACACCACCCCCAGGCACGTCACCATCGTCCTGGTTCTTCCAGCAACGAGGCCATAGTTGCACACCACCACACGCACACTGCGGCAGCCATCCTAGGGTGAGCTTGGACGCACTCGCCACATTACACCCTAGTACGTCGCCACCGTCCCGGTTTCTCCAACAATGGAGCCTAGCTACCCACACACCCATCCTCCTCGCCATACCTCGCACTTCACACTCGCACATAAATCCATGCACAAATTCATTTTCATTCCCGTTTCAAAAACATGATGCATGTCAAACAATACACACGCACATCAAAATCAACCCACACAACCAAACATTCCTTGGTGTACGCCCACTTGGGAAAAACGCATGCATACACTACTTACCTGGCGTCCTAGCTTTCCGTGGTGCTCGTCTCACCCAAAAGCTGCTCAACCTACAACAAAAACCATCTTCCCGTCAAAACTCATCCCACTACTCTACTTATGCACTAAAATCACCACAATAGCTCAACACTTTGTGCACTCACCAAAATCGCTCACTAACCTATTCGGCTATGAAATCCACCTATCTTCCGACGCGCATAACTTTTGCATTGGTTATCCGAATCATACGATTCCAACGGTTAAACGCTCCAATCATAACCTAGTTTAACCTACCATAACAGAATCTAAAACCATTAACCGCAGCTAAGGAGGAAACCGAAAACGGAATAGGTCCTATGGTCAAAATCCCCCTTCCATGGCCATTCGGTAAAAACTCAGTACATCCTTCAGCACTCTATCACATTTATCCTCAATAACCCACAACAACCGATATTACACTCAATAAACACTCCAACCCTAAAACCCCAAATCTCCTGTCCATCAAATTTCTCCTCAACCCCAACACTAAACCAACATTGAACCATAAACTACTGGAACTTACTTTGAACTGAAGAAATAGAGAGCAAAACAGAGGAATGGCATCGATGCAGCAAAGGTCGCCGGAGGGAGGGCTTCGCTCTCCGTTCCTCTTCGCGCGGCTGGGAGGAAAATAAACAACATAGGAGGTGAGAGCTACGGTTCCCCCTCCCTGTTACATTTATTTATTTATAAATAATATTAATAATAATAATAACTAATTACTATTTCGCCTTCACACTTTAATCTTTTAATCCAACGGCTAATCAACCCATTTTCAGTCGGATTCCTACAATTTTCTCTTCACCATTAGTCCCGAAATTATTCTCCATCTAACCTTACAAATTTTCTACTCTCCCTTCTGACCAGAATCCCACCGTTTATCGTCTTGACAACCCAAAAATCGGTACCGCAAAAATATGGGGTGTTACATCCTCCCCTCCTTAAAAGAATTTTGTCTACAAAATTTACGTACCGAATAACTCTGGGTATTGTTGCTCCATGTGCTGCCGCCTTTCTCAAGTGGTCTCATCCATATTGTGATTGCGCCATAAGGCTTTGACCAAGGGAATCTCCTTGTTTCGCAACATTTTCACAGCTGATCCTAGTATGGCCACCGGCTTTTCCTCATAGGATAACATCGGTTGCACCTCAATATTCTGCTGTGTAACCACCTGAGAAGGATCACGTATGCACATCCTCAACATGGAGATATGGAAGACATTATGTATGGCATCCATCGAGGAAGGTAGCTGAAGCCTGTAGGCGGTCCTCCCAATCCTTTCCGCAATAGGGAACGACCCAACGAAACAAGGGTTGAGCTTTCCTCACTTCCCGAACCTGACCACTCCTTTGAACGGGGAGATCTTTAGGAATACCTCATCACCCACGCAAAATTCCTGTTCCCGCCTCCTTTGATTGACATAGCTTTTGTGCCGACTTTGAGCTGCCTCGACCCTCTTCTTTATAATAGCAATCTTATTGACCGTCTGCTGCAGTATTTCTGGGCTTATAAGTCTTGCCTCACCAACCTCGTCCCAATACAACGGCGACCTGCTCTTTTTCCCATACAAAGCTTCGTACGGCGCCATGCCAATGGTAGACTGGTAACTGTTATTAGATGAGAACTCTACCAACGGCAAGAACCCGTTTCAAGCCGCCTGGAACTCCAACACACAGGCTCTTAGCATGTCTTCCAGTATCTGTATAGTTCGCTCAGATTGTCCGTCGGTCTGAGGGTGGAAGCCCGTGCTGAATTCCAACTTGGTATCCATGGCCTTATGCAGAGTCCTCCAAAACTTAGACGTAAATCTGGGATCTCGGTCTGACTCTATCGACATAGGGACCCCTGGAGTCTTACTATCTCTTGCACGTACAACTGAGCAAAGTGATCCATCGAGTAGTTCATCTTCACCAATAAAAAGTGAGACGACTTAGTTAGTCTGTCTACAAGCACCCAAATTGCATCGTGGCCCTTAGCAGTATTTGGCAGCCCGACCACAAAATCCATACTGACCCGCTTCCACTTCCACTCGGGTATAGGTAATGGTTGAAGCATCCCCAACGGTTTCTGATGTTCCGCCTTTACCTGCTAGCATACCACACAAGGCTCAACGTGCTTGGCTATCTCCTGTTTCATATTGGGCCACAAATAGTGTTGTTTCAAATCTTTGTACATCTTAGTGCTTCCAGGATGCACAGAGAAAGGAGACGAGTGAGCCTCGAACAATATCTCTCTCTTCAGCTCTTCATTCTTCAGGACATACCACCTATCCCGAAACCTCAGAATCCCATCGTCCGAATAGCTGAGCTCAGCATTAACATTGGCCTCCATACTTGTCTTCAGTCCGCTGCACTCGCGGTCATTCTCTTGGGCCCGCTTAATTCTTTCCAGGATGGTCAGCCTTAACGATATCGCCGACAGCGTGGCTGCCAAATCCGAGACCACTTCTAGGCCGAACTACTGTACCTTAGTCCTTAGCTCGGTAGGCAATGTTAAAACCATAGTAGACATCGAAGTCGACACTCGGCTCAAGGCATCCGTTACTACGTTTGCTTTTCCTGGATGATACTTGATTTCCAGGTCGTAGTCTTTAATCAGCTCAAGCCACCTTCTTTGTCTCAAGTTTAGCTCTTTCTGCGTGAAGATGTATTTCAGACTCTGATGGTCCGAGAAGACTTCGCATTGTTGTCCATATAAATAATGCCTCCAGATCTTAAGTGCGAAGACCACCGCTGCCAACTCCAAGCCATGTGTGGGATAATTTTGCATGTATGGCTTCAGTTACCTTGAAGTATAGGCAACCACCCTTCCATTTTGTACCAGCACGCAGCCCAAGCCTACCCTGGAGGCGTCATAATAAATGCTGAATTTCTCCCCCTCTACTAGTAGTACCAGCAAAGGGGCTGTAGTAAACCTCTGCTTCAATGCTTGAAAGTTGTCTTCACATGTATTGGACCAGCTATAAATCGTGTTCTTCCTGGTCAATCGAGTCAAAGGGGCTGCGATTTTGGAAAATCCTTCAATAAACCTCAGGTAATATCCTGCCAGGCCAGAAAACTGTGTATATTGCTGGCACTAGTCGGTCGCGGCCATTCCCTCACAGACTGAACCTTCGCCGAGTCCACGGAAATTCCTTCACGAGAGATAATATGCCCAAAAAATTTGATCCTATCCAGCCAAAATTTGCACTTAGAGAACTTAGCATATAGTTGGTGCTGCCCCAGAGTCGTCAGGACGATCCTCAAATGCTCTCTATGCTCTTCTTCGCTCCGAGAGTATATCAGGATGTCATCAATGAATTGTAACGCCCCGGGAAAACCTACTTGATTCCCGGTACGTTCACTGCTCTGATACCAACTCTTCACATCCCTCGGTCCATCTTAGACCGGTTTGACACTTACTCCTTATTTCACTCGCATCGTAAAATTTTAAAACTTTTATTCCTCGACATAAAACAATATTTTTGAAAAGATATATATATAATATATTTTAAAACGGCATTGCATTGAAAAATTGATGAAAATTAGTTCAGACAACACTTTATTTTATTTAACATAAAACGGAGACACCCAGTCGACACCTGTATGCACCGGTCGACACTTGGGTAGTCTCGAGCTTTTCATCGGTCGACACTGGGAACACCGGTCGACACTTTTACATTCAACTCGGAGAGGGGTTGATACCTGCTTTCAAAGGTCGACACTTTGACCCTCTCTGCCTGCGCAAGTCGACCCTCGCGGTTGACACCGCTACCATTTTTCACTGTCCGGTCGACAGTTATAACTAGGGGTCGACACTTACTTCGGCTCTGCCCGCACTGGTCGAACCTCGCGGTTGTTACTCTCCTTCCATTATACACTGACCGGTCGACTCTTGTTGACTTCGGTCGACACCTTACACCAGTATGCCATAAATTAACACTAGCTCATAGAAAACATTCGATGAAAATCCCAGGATTTAAATCCACAAAGTAAAGACCTGTATTTTTAAACACGCTTCTTTTAAGTAAATTAAAAATAAAACATAATTCCTACTCCCATCCCGACTATCACCATACCATACAATCATAAATATTGCCATGGTCGAGTCGCCTCAATAACTGCCTGCACCGGCATGCAGCGTACGCCTCCAACCCCATCCTAGGCATGTTTGTCACATAGCAACTCACCAGAAAGCTCGTCGTCACCTACACCACGGAACACAAAACGTAAGCCAAATGCTTAGCAAGCATGGAGCATAAAGTAAAATCAATGTATAACTCAACCCCTAACACATGTAGTTTTTACACTTTGTTTCGTTTTCGTTTTCATTTTCATTATTATCATCTTTCACTTTCACGTGTGAGTCAAATAGACGCACATCCTGCTCCACTCAGAACAGTCACACCATGACCCACGGAGCAAGATTGGAGGCACACATCGTGATCACACATGGGACGGCCACACCAAATCTCCTCCCAACATCAATCATAGAATCCTCTAGTGCCTTCTTACTAGCACGTTAACAACGAGGCGTTCACAAACCATGTCATCTTGCGTACATTCATCCACGGGAACCCCCTAGTGCTTTCTCACTAGCACGTTAACGATGAGGCGTTCACCCATACGTGACATCTTTTCTTATCTGATTACATTTGATATGCACAGTTCAAAACATGCTCAAAACTCGTCTTTCGTAGTTCAAAATCATGATGCATGAGAACACATATGTACGACCCACTGACCAAACAACCAAACAATAATCAAAGCAAACAAATAATCAAGCAAACAAACAATCCTACCATTGCATGGTGTAGGCTCGAAGGCAAACCACAATCAATCCATCACTTACCTGGCGTTCTCGAAATCTTTCGTGCTTCGTAACTTTGTGCTCTAACTAGAATACCTATAAAATTATACATTCATTAATTCCAACTCGTCAAATTCATAATTTCCTAACTTGAAAGTCCTAATCTTCTACTAATACCAACACTCTCCACAAAACTTGAAATCCCACTTGATTTCTGACCAACTTCAGAAATTCACAACTTCTCTAATACTCGTCCGAATTGGACGATCCAACGTACTACAAACTCTACCGGACATCTAGTTCCCAACGGTTTCATCTATTTCCTATTTGGACATCCACAACTTGGCCGAACATGGCCGAATGGATACCGCTCCATAATTCGAGCGCTCGGCTATCCCAACGCTAAATCTTCGTCATCAAATTTCGTAAACTACTTTCATTCCTAGCTTAGGCACAAACATGCGGATTAAAACCACTAGTTAACTCCGATTTTGTCACTAAAAACAACTAACACACTAACTAGCTACACAAAACCACCTAAAACTTACCGTGATTCGGAAGAACGGAGGAAGAATCGATTGAGTTGTGCAGGAGGGGACATAGCTGGCTCGCGAGAGAGAAGAGAAAACCGGAAGAGAAGGGAAATGCATTGAGGAGAGGGAGAACACCAATGGTGTTCTCTCATTTTCAATTTTTTTATATTATTTTATTTTATCTTTCCTAATTACCAAACTGCCCTCTGCTTTTAACCTTTTCATAAATCTGTGATATCATCCAATTCCGGTCGGATTCTTAAATTTTTCTTTCCACCATTGGCCTTAAAATAATCTTTGACTTAGGGGCAGAAATTCTCCGTTATCAATTCTGACCAAAATCCCACTGATTATAATTACAAAAATCTGTAATTAATTTAAACGTAAATTCGTGGTGTTACATGAATACTATCACGAATCTATCCAGTTGCTCCCTGAATACTTGGTTAATCAAGTCCATAAAGGCAGCTGGGGCATTAGTCAGTTCGAACGACATAACTAAAAACTCATAGTGTCCGTACCGCGTTCGAAAAGCTGTCTTTGGGACATCTTCCTCCTTGACCTTCAACTGGTAATAACCGGAGCTCAGGTAAATTTTAGAGAACACCCGTGCCCCTTGAAGTTGATCAAACAGGTCATCTATCCTTGGGAACAGGTATTTATTCTTCACCGTTAACTTGTTCAGTTCCCTATAGTCAACACACATGCGTAGAGATCCGTCCTTCTTTTTAACAAAAAGCACCGGTGCTCCCCACGACGAAAAACTAGGGCGCATGAAGCCCTTATCCCTCAACTCTTCTAATTGTGTCCTTAACTCTTTTAACTCAGTAGGCGCCAGCCTGTACGGGTTCTTGTACCCTGGCTTAACTCTAGGGTACACGTCGATAACGAACTCAATTTCCCTGTCAGGGGGTAGACCTGGCAGATTCTCAAGAAATACCCCCGGATAATCCTGCATGATGGGGATGTCCTGGAGTTGAGCCTTACCCTGAATCTGCATGTCCATGACACTAGCCAAGAAGCCCATGCATCCGCCCCACAACAACTGTTGGGCTTTCATCGACGACACTGTCGAGATTCTACACAAACCCTTTCCTGCCCTGAAGGAGGAACCCTCTCCACTCGGGAGCTGAAAGTGGATCTTTCTAGTCCTGCAATCTATCGTGGCAAAATGGCTAGACAACCAATCCATCCCCAAAATAGCCTCATACCCCTTCATGTCGAGTATGATCAAATCCGCGTACAACCGTTTTTCTCCCACGGTCACAATATCGCCTTTTACCACTTGATCGGAGTATAGGCGCTCCCCTGACGGCAACAATACATCATAAAACTGCCCAAAGTAGCTGGGCACTAGATTCACCTTGACCATGAAGGCAGTGGACACAAACGAGTGAGTAGCACCCGTATCAACAAAGTATAAGCCGCCATGCCTGAAATAAGAATACTACCTGAAATTACCGATAGCTAGGCGGCATCATTTGGCTCATTGAGGGCGAAAACTCTTGGTGTCACTCTCGCTAGGGCCTTGCTCAAATTCGGGCAACTCCTAGCAAAATGCCCCACTTCGTTGCAGTTGAAGCACCGATTCTATTGCGGCTTCTGACAATCTCTGGACATATGGCCTGCGTCGCCACAGTTGTAGCATCGCCCTACACCTCCCCTGCACTCACCGAGGTGACTCCTTTGGCATTTTGGGCACACCAGAAACTGTCCGGGTCTCTGAGATCGCTTGTTGCTCCCCTTCGGCTCACTAACCTATTCGGCTCCGAAATCCACCTATCTTTCGATGCGCATAACTTTTGCGTCAGTTATCGAAATTGCACGATTCCAGTGGCTAAACATTCCAATCGTAACCTAGTTTAACCTACCATAACAGAATCTAAAACCATTCACCGCAGCTAAGGCGAAAACCCAAAAACAGAATAAGCCCTAGGGTCAAAATCCCCCTTCCATAGCCATTCCGTAAAAACTCAGTACATCCTTCACCACTCTATCACATTTATACTCAATAACCCACAACAACCGATATTACACTCAATAAACACTCTAGCCCTAAAATCCCAAATCTCCTATCCATCAAATTTCTCCTCAACCCCAACATTAAACCAACATTGAACCATAAACTACTTGAAGTTACTTTGAACTGAAGAAATGGAGAGCAAAACAGAGGAATGGCGTCGATGCAGCAAAGGTCGCCGGAGGGAGGGCTTCGCTCTCCGTTCCTCTTCACGCGGCTGGGAGGAAAATAAACAACAGAGGAGGGGAGAGCTACGGTTCCCCCTCCCTGTTACATTTATTTATTTATAAATAATATGAATATTAATAATAATTAATTACTATTTTGCCCTCACACTTTAATCTTTTAATCCAACGGCTAATCAACCCGTTTTCAGTCGGATTCCTACAATTTTCTCTTCACCATTAGTCCCGAAATAATTCCCCACCTAACCTTAAAAATTTTTCACTCTCCCTTTTGACCAGAATCCCACCGCTTATCGTCCTCACAACCCAAAAATCGATACCGCGAAAATACGAGGTGTTACAACACTACTACTGTTCTTGTGGGTTTAACACGGTTTTTTGCATGTCAATTTCTCCATCACCTTGATTGCCTTTACCTTTTCTTCATCCACTGCACTCGAGCTTACTACAAAACAAAGAAACACTACTTATTCCATGCAAAAAGTATGCTTTTTAAGGTTAACATATAATTGGTTTATTCGCAAAACATTAAATATTATACATGTCTTTCTAATGTTTTGCTATAAACTAATATATCATCAAAATAAACCACGATAAATTTTCCAATAGCAGTCGTAATACGTAATTCATTAACCTCATAAATGTGTTAGGTGCATTTGATAATCCAAAAAACATGACTAACCGCTCATAAAACCCAAATTTTGTTTTAAAAGCAGTTTTCCACTCGTCTCCCTTTTTTATACGAATTTGATAATATCCATTCTTTAAATCAATTTTCAAGAATAAACAAGCGCCATATAATTCATCAAGCATGTCATCTAACCTTGGTATAGGATATTGATACTTTACTGTTATTGATGTGCTTTATAGGCTCATAACAAGGTCTGAAACCCAAATTCATTTATCATCTAATCTTTTAACTAACAAGTTCACTTTTAATGCAGGTGAGGAGCTCTTCAAAAGCTTGGAGTGGGATCCAAACTCTCAAGATAAATACAAGCCCTTGCATGTTCTCATTTGGGATACCAGCACCAGATTGGTTCAAGAGGGAATTTTTCTTCCCAAAGACAAATTGATGTAACCATTTTTATTTTAATTTGGCAAACATTAGCCCTTTTGTTAATTTTGGCAAACACTAGCCCTTTTATAAATTTCATGCATTAGATGAATATTAGGACTAGATGAATGTTAGATTAGTATGGTGGTGAAGGTTTTGGGCTTACACAAACATGAGTTGCACGCACAGCATGCAACATAGTTCACGCAAAGAGGAAGGGGGCCAAGCTTTAACAAGTCCCCTTGGCCCACCCCAAAAGAAACCAAACATCCTC
This sequence comes from Begonia peltatifolia, assembly GCA_022433055.1. Classification (NCBI taxonomy): domain Eukaryota; kingdom Viridiplantae; phylum Streptophyta; class Magnoliopsida; order Cucurbitales; family Begoniaceae; genus Begonia; species Begonia peltatifolia. The sequence continues at coordinate 11,839,104 of CM039522.1, forward strand.
CACATATGAAAAACAAGAGAAGCTCAGCACTAAGTGAAGAGAAGTGCACCGAAACAACATTTGAAGGCTCGACCTTTAAGAAGGAAAAATGCGTTTATGTTCAAGTCACACAACTTGAAGGTCGAGTCCATTAAGTGATATTAGGCGCACCTATTGCCTTAGAAATTTGAATACTCCCCAGCTCACCCTCTCCATTCATGGAATAAACACAACTTACCATGCAAAGAATCATCTCTGTGGCAACCCAAAAATCCTCCGTGATTCCCGGTTCGCTACTAACTACTACTCGTCACCGTCCCTCATATCCTTTACCAAATATTTCTTAGAAATTGAAAAGCTTTATATTTTTTTCTTGACTCAAAAAGACTATTTTTTTTTTAGACTATATATATATATATATATATATATTATATACCTTAAATGACTTTCAAAATAAATACATATAAATGCCGTAGCGGAAACTCATTTAAATTCAGTGTAAGTAAACTTCACCATTTTAAAACACAGAAATGCAGAGACCGGTCGACACTTGTAAGTACCGGTCGACACTTAAGTCTTCTCAGGTTTTCCCATCGGTCAACACCGGAAATACCGGTCGACACTTTTATGCTCCACATAGAGAGAGGTCGACACCCGTTACCACAGGTCGTTCCCCGCAGTCGACACCGCTACCATTTTTACATGACCGGTCGACACCTGTAACCAGGGGTCGACACCTGCTTCGGCTCTGCCTACCACAGGTCGAGTCTCGCGGTCGACACTCACCTTACACTTACACTGACCGGTCAACACCTCTCGACTTCGGTTGACACTTCACACCAGTATCAATAAAATCACACCAGTTCGTTCAAATACGCACGAAAACCATTACCCTATCACAACCACAAAATAAAAACTCATTTTGACAACCAAATTTCTTCATGCAAGTTTCAAAACGACACACGATGAATACTCCTCGACTAAATCCACGAAGTAAAAGCTTAAATTCTGAGAACATAATTTCAAAACATTCATATTCCAATAATCCATGGTACCCTTGGTACACCACCTAAATTCCTCAAAAACTTATACAACTCTATTCAACTCAAAACACTTACAAAATTATACTCTCTTTACTCGCCATGGTCGTGTCGCCCTCCAACATTTCCCTGCACTGGCATGCGACACCTCCCTCCAACTCCGACCTAGACCTGCTCGTCACCTAGCAACGCACCTAACAGCGCGTCGTCACCTACACCAAGGAACATAAAACGTAAGCCTAATGCTTAGCAAGTATGGAAACATGAACTCGAAAACTAATGCAAAACTCAACCCCTACTTATGTAGTTTCTATACTGAACTTCGTTTTCTTTTCATTTCGTTATTTTCATCTTTCACTTCCGGTGTAAGTCAGGCCGGCACCCATCCCTTCAACATTCGGAACGGCCATTCCATTACCCACGGAGCGAGGTTAGAGGCACACATCATGTTCGCACAAGGAACGACCCTACGTAACCTCCTCCTAACATCGACCGTTGAACCCTCTAGTGTTCTTAATAGCACGTTAACGACGAGGCGTTCGCAAACCGTGTAACATTACGTACTTTCATCCATTGGAACCCCCTAGTGCTTTCTCACTAGCACGTTAATGACGAGGCGTTCATCCATGCGTTGCAAATCTTTTCTTATCTGGTTACGTTTCACATACACATTTCAAAACATGCTCAAAACTCGTGTTTCGTAGTTCAAAACCATGATGCATGACAATCACAAATGCACGACTCAACAACAAAGCAACAAAAAAGCAAACAAGCAACCAAACATTCCTACCGTTCCATGGTGTAGGCCCGAAGGCAAATCACAAGCAGTCCATCACTTACCTGGCGTTCTCAGAATCCTTTCGCGTTTCGTGACTTGGTGCTCTAACTGGAATACCTATAAAATTTGCACATCCATCAATTTTAATTCATCGAATTCATAACTCCCTAACTTACAAGAATTCACATTAAAATCAAAGCTATCCAAAAATCCCGAAATTCCACATAATTTTCGTCCGACTCCAGAAATTCATAACTTCTCCATTACTCGTCCGAATTTGACGATACCAAATACTACAGGTTCCTGAGGATGTCTAGTTTCCCGAGGTTGCATCCATTTCACATTTGGGTGTCAACAACTTAACCGAACATGGCCGAACGGACATCGTTCCAAATCTCACGTACACGGCTAATAAATCTCCCAATCTTCCTCACTAATTCTCGTAATCTATTCCTATTTCTATCCTAAGCACCATTACACGGATAGAATCCAACTCTACGCTAAATTTCTCACATTACCCTCCTAGATTTTCACCAATTTGCCCTATATCCGTGCCAAACCCAATTTTGCCACTAATAACGCTAACACACTAACTAACTACACAAAGCTAACGAGAACTTACCGTAGATTTGAAGATTCGCGGAAGAACGGAAGAAGATTGCAGCGCAGAGGGAAAGGAAGACACCGCTCGATGGAGAGGAGAACGCGAGAGAGGAGAGGAAATGCTAGAGGAGGAAGGGGAGGGCACCGATGGTGCTGTCCCTCTTTTTTTTTCTTCATATTTTTATATTATTTTATTATATTTACCAAATTGCCCTCCACCTTAAACCGTTTCACAATTCCGTGATTTCGTTCGAATCTGGTTAAATTCTTAAATTTCTCTCTCCACCATTAGCCTTAAAATAATCTTTCACTTAGGGGCCGAAATTTTCCGTTATTAATTCAGACCAAAACTCCGCCGATTAAAATTTACGGAAATCTGACATAAATTTTCAACAGAAAATCTTCGGATATTACAATCTCAATGGTTGGAAGAATGGAGCAGCACCCATACTCACAGCTTGGATAATCCCCACGGATTTTCACCATATTTTGCAACTCAAACCTACACCACCTATAAGACGTATTGAAGCATCTTTGTATGCAGTTTTTGATGATCAATAAAACACAGCTCGTTTCTCTCAAGGTTTAAGAACATTTTTGCTCTCAATGTAAGTGCCTCGGTGGATTGTTAGCCAAGTAGAGTATGCATCCATTTCCTCAAGTGATTGGTTGCCTGTAGGATCTTATTCTTAGTTTTTTCTCTCGAAACACCTTAGAGTTGGAAAGTAGAGGAAAATGTGAACATGTAACATCCAAAACTTTTGTTCATTTTGTCCCAATAATATTCGATAAATTATTTTGAAACGATAGATGGAAACAATAAAGGAATAAATGAGAATCAGTAAAAGAGAAAAGAAAAATAAATAAGTGAAAAGAAGAGATGAAAAGAGTGAAAAATATTGGTAATAAGAAATAAGGTCAATTGTTATGAAATTAAAAGTTATGCGTAAATCAAGTAAATAAACGAAAGTTAAACTTTATTAAATAAAGTTTATAAAAACCCACATTCTCCTCTTCATCTTCCACGATTTCTCCAGTAGCCATTTCCTCTCTTCTTTCTGCTTTTCTTCAGTTAAGTCTCCCTTCATTTTAAAAGATTAAGGTAAGGTTTATAATAGGCTTGAGTTTTCATGCAAAAATATATGTTTTAGTGGTTTTGTGAAGAGTTTTTAAGCATGAGTTTTGAACATCCGAAAATTCAAAGTTATGGTTAGTCTTTCTTCTTCTTTTGGATGTTCCAACTTAATTTTAGAGGTTCTAAAGATCTTAGATGGAGTAAAATGAAAGATTGTGCTTAATAGAAGTGAAAATTAGAGATGAGTTTGAATTTTATAAAAAATAGAACAGGTTCTGTTCTTGTGATATTCTACCTAGTTATTGGTTCTCTTTTGGTAAGTACCTTATACCATCAAAAAGTAGACTCTTAGAGGAGTCCATAGCATTTGAAATTACTTGATTCCGAGTTATATTGAGAAAGTTATGAGCTTTTGAAATTGGACAAAAAACTATTATAAGAAAATCTGAAAGTTTTTGGTGTGTATGTTAAGTGTTTCAATTTGATGTTTTGTTAGGTTGTTTGATTTCAATGGTTAAAGAAAATGGACTCCAAGTTAAATTGCAAAGAAACTGAGGTAAGTCTTTGTGATTTGCTTGGCCGATTTGGTCTATACCACAAGAATTCCTGTTTTTGAGAATTTGATGATTTAGGTCGTTTAGTGTAAGTTTTAGCGTAAATTAGACGGGTAGTTAGGTGGTGTATGTTATAGAATGTCTTTATGTTTCCATTGATTGTTTTCTATGTTTTTTTATAAATTTAAGCATTACTAACTGTTCATGCATCACGTTTTTTTAAAGGGCATGAAAACAAATTTATGCACACGTTTTACGAAAAGAAATGAACAAATGAAAAGAAATAAATGCATGTAGTCCCGGTCATGTTGGGGTGGGGTTCATACATGGCTGTCCCGTAGGTGGAGCATGTTTTCCCCTCAGTAGATGGAGAAGGCTTTCTAACCACTTAATGTACCTTCTCTATTTGATAAGAGTAAACCCCAGTGACATCTCGCTATGTAACGAAATGAAATGAAATGACTACATATTTTATGAACTACATATGCACAGCATGCATTTACATTTACGTTGACTTGCTGAGCCTTTAGTGCATAGATGTCTCTGTAATGTAAGTGATTTAGAAGAAGGTGAGGACATTCTACCTAAACCCGACTAGTGACGCAGTTGAAGACGGATGGTCGAGGGAGAGCGCTTGTGGCTGTCAGAGCGTGATTGACCCGTGGGCTATGTGAATGTGTTTTGGGATAATGTATAGAGGTTTGTGGAATATGGTTAGGTATTTAGGTTTCAATTGTTCTAAAATGCGTTGATAGAAGAAGTTTAGGAGTCGAAACTAAATAGTTTTATGTTTAAATACATATTAGATGTTTTGAATAGGTGAACCGGTTCAATGGTAAATGGAAGGCCATGCTGGCCGTTTTTCTATAAAGAAATGTGGATTTAGGGGTTAAGTATGCGATAGATGTCTGTTAGAAAGTTTACGATGGTTATGGTCGTTTTTAGAAAGTTTCAATTAAGTCTCTAGCGATGAAGTGTCAGCCTATCTTAGTAAGGGTCGATCGAATTTGTAAGAAGTGTCGACCAGTCTCTGCAGGTGTTGACTGATGTCAAACAGAGAGGAATAAAATGTCGGTCTATCTTAGTAAGGGTCGACCAAATTGGTAAGAGGTGTCGACCAGTCTTTGCAGGTATCGACCAATGTCAAACAGAGAGAAATGAAGTGTCGGCCTATCATAGTAAGGGTTGACCAAATTTGTAGCCGATGTAAAACAGAGAGGAAGAAGATGTCGATCTGTCTCTGAAGTTGTCGACTGGTGTAAAACAGAAAGGGATGAGGGTGAACCCCTCTTCACAAATGTCGACTGAGACCCCTGATTTACTGTTTTCAACACTTGAAGTTAAGTTTACCTTATACTAGGCTTCCGCGAAAATATTGCTATTCTACTGTAAATGATTTAATGTTTTATACGATGTTAATTTAAAGGTTTTAAATAAAGAAAAAAAAATAACAGAAAATTTTTTCTGAGATTATAGGAATAACGTTAAGGGACGTTGCAAGTTATGGTATCAGAGTGCCCGGATTGAAAATCGTTCCTATAGATTGCCCGACAGCACAAGCCCATACACAGACATGCTTCCTCAACTGTAAGTATGTTTATGAGTTTTAAGTTTATTTTCTAAGGTGTATTTGTTTATATAGTATAAGCAAAATGGTTAGAAGTAGAACTGAGAAGGATACCATTGATCGACTGACGGACCTACTCGATCGACAATCTCAACACCTGAAGCGACAATCTCAACAATTAGAGAGATTTATGAACCGAGAGGACCAAAGAGATCGAGAATTGGATGTTCCTAACAATCACGGCAATGAGAGATTCCAACGACTCCGACCTTCAGTATTCAACGGACAGTCCACAGATCCCATGTATGCAGAGGAGTGGATTCTGACGATGGAGGATATACTCGGATACGCCGAGGTGGTCCATGAAGAAAAAGTCACGTGTGCCACATTTTAGTTCGCACGGGATGCAAGATTTTGGTGGGACACCATCAAAGCCATCACGAATGTAACAGTGATGACTTGCGAGTGATTCAAAATGGTATTTTATAACAAGTACTTCAGCCGTACAGTGCGAGCGAACAAGATGGTGGAGTTTTCACAGTTACGACAGATGGGCTTCGTGACAGAGTATGTCAGGCATTTCGAAGCATTATCACAATTTGTCGTTCACCTGGTAAGCAACAATGACAACAAGGTACATCAGCTCGTTTAGGGGCTGAAGCCCAAAATTTACAAAAGTGTGAAGATATCAGGTACTTTGGATGTTCCTTACGCGAATATTGTGTCAAAAACCTTAGAAGTAGAGGAGGTCAAGACAAAGATAATAAAACCAAGGGAACTTGGAAGAGGATTCTTCCGAGAAATCCAGCCCTAGAAGAGAGAATGGAAACCGAGAGGTGGACAACCATAACAACAACGCGGAGTAAAAAGGCCATTTGATGGGAGAACTGATCAAGGGAAAGGAAAAGAAGTACAAGGAACTTCTCAGAAGCCTCTATGTCCTAAATGCCAGAAGGAGCATTATGACGATTGCAGGATGGGTACAGACAGATGTTTTCGATGTGGGGAGGCATGCCACTTTGTTCAGGATTGTCCAAAGCTAGGCAGAGAGCAGAAGAGAGTAATGCCAAAGATTTTGGCCTTCATAGAGCCTGAAGAGGAAGAAGGTGATGTGCAGCATTCAGTGATTATAGGTACAATTTTAATTGTTGGCGTATCTGCGTTTACGTTAATTGATACGAGTGCTACGCATTCGTTTGTTTCAACTGTCTGCGTAGTTAAAGTTAATTTGCTGCCCAGTTCAACTGGTTGCTTTTATAGTGTGATGTTACCATCAGGAGAACATTTACATTCAGAGCAAGTAGTTCAAGGCAATATTATTTCGGTAGGAAATAATACCCTTTATGCCAGTTTGATTGTCATGGACATGATGGGTTATGACATTATTTTGGGAATGGATTGGCTATCCCACCATTATACTACCATCGACTGCAGAATGAGGATTGTGTCTTTCTAGCCTCCGGGTAAAGAAAAGTTTGTTTTTCAGGCAATAAAAAGGACTAGTAAAATGCCTGTGTCGTAATCCATGATGGCCTGGGAGAAGTTTAGAGATGGACGCTTAGTTCATTTAGTCAGTATGATCGACACTTGAGTACTTAGTAAGGTGAAGTTGAGTGATATTCCGATTGTTCGAGAATTTCGAGAAGTTTTTCTCGATGATCTTCCAGGTTTACCTCTGGACCGGGAAATTGAATTTGTGATCAACTTGTATCCAGGAGCTGAGCCTATGTCAAAGAATCCATATAGACTGGCGACTAATGAATTGAAAGAGCTGAAGACTCAATTAGAAGAATTGTTGAGCAAGGGCTTTGCTCGACCGAGTTTTTCTCCCTAGGGTGCGCTCCTGTTCTGTTTGTAAAGAAAAAGGATGGGACACCCCGAATGTGCATCGATTATTGAGAATTGAGCAAGCTTACAATAAAGAACAAGTATCCAATGCCTCGTATAGATGATTTGTTTGATCAACTGAAAGGTGCCCGAGTTTCCTCAAAGAATGACCTACGCTCGGGTTATTATCAACTGAAAGTCAGAGTTGAAGATGTCCCAAAGACTGCATTTCATACTAGATATGGGCATTTTGAGTTCTTAGTAATATCTTTTGGTCTCACAAATGCCCCCTGCAGCCTTCATGAATTTGATGAACCGTGACTTTCGGGAGTACTTAGACAAGTTTGTCATCGTCTTTATCGATGAT
>CM039522.1:11847393-12019957 GCA_022433055.1 Begonia peltatifolia
GTGGTGGCTGATGCATTGAGCAAAGTGACGGTATCCACGTCGGCAATGGATTCAACTATGCCACTGACCTTGGATGCAGAATTTCTGAAGTTCAACTTGGAGGTAGTGTCGAGTGTCTCAGCCATGTTGTCGGTTATGTCTTTACAGCCTACAATTCTAGAAAAGATTAAGCAGGCCCAGAAGGACGACACTGAATGCGAAGAAATTAAATCAAGCGTGGCTTCCAACGACAGGTCGGAGTTTAGTTATTCGGACGACGGAATTCTTAAGTTTCGAAATAGGTGGTTCGTTCTGAGTAATGAAGAACTACAAAGAGAAATACTGGCTGAAGCCCACTCTTTGAGGTTTTCTGTGCATCCAGGGAGTGCTAAGATGTACAGAGATCTTAAGTCAGTCCATTTCCTGTCGGTGAGAATGACCTACTATATGGACCAGTTCACCGAACTGTATGTTCAAGAGGTCATAAGGTTGCACGGAGTTTCGACTTTGATCGTATTAGACAGAGACCCGAGGTTTACGTCAAAGTTCTGGAAGCGTCTGCACAAGGCTATGGGTACGCAGCTCAATTTAGTACGGCATTTCATCCTTAGACGGACGATCAATCTGAGAGGATCATTCAAACGATGAAAGATATGCTTCGAGTTTGCGTACTTGAATTCCAGGGTTCATGCAGCAGATACCTATAATTGGTGGAGTTTTCGTATAACAATAGCTTTCAAGCTACGATAGGTATGGCTCCTTACGAGGCTCTTTACGGTAGAAAGTACGGATCTCCAATATATTGGGATGAAGTTGGCAAGGTAAGATTGGTTGGTTCGGATATTTTGCAGCAGATAGTGGAGAAAATTGCATTTATCTGACATCGAATTATAACCGCTCTAAGTCGATAGAAAAGCTATGCTGATCGTCGGAGAAGAGAGTTCAAATTTGAGGTGGGTGATGAAGTCTTCCTGAAGATCTCTCCATTCAAAGGAGTTATAAGATTTGGAAAGAGGGGCAAGTTATACCCTAGATATATTGGGCAATTTCCTATTACGAAGAGAATAGGGAAGACAGCTTACCAGCTGCACCTGCCAGCCTCAATGGATGGAATTCACAATGTATTCCATGTATCCATGTTGAGGAAGTGTATACGAGATCCCTCTCACGTCGTGGAGCAGCAGGATATAAAGGTTCAACCCACATTGACTTATAAAGAGAAGCCAGTGGAGATTCTGGATTATGTAGTGAAGATTTTACGCAACAAAGAGATTCCACTGGTGAACATATTATGGTGCAACCATAACATAGAAGAAGCAACTTGGGAGCGACAACATGACATGATGAGCTGATATCCAGCGTTGCAAATTTTGGCGACAAAATTTTTTGTAAGGAGGGTGGAATATAACACCTAGAATTTTCCGTTAAAACTAATTTCGGATTTACGTAATTGTAATTGGAAGAGTTTTGGTCAGAATTGAAAGTGGAGAATTTCTAGCCTTAAGTAAAAGATTATTTTAAGGTTAAAAGAGCAGAGAAAAATTTAATAATCCAACCGGAATCAGACTATATAACAGATTTATTAAATGGTTAAGGGTTAAGAACGAAATAGTAATTAAGATTATTATTATTATTATAAAAAAGAATATATCAAAACACCTTACGGTGTTTTTCTCCCCAGCGCAGCCCTCCCTTCCCCTTCCCTCCTTCCTTCAGCGATTCTCTCTTTCAGCGATAATTTTCTTTAGTTCTCCTCTGTTTCTTCAAATCAATGATAAGTTTTAGTTAGTTCGTAGTAGATAGTTAGTAGTTTAGTTGTTTTGAGTGTTAAAAACAAAGTTAGAAAGAGTATTGAGTGGTATGGTGAAAACCTAGGAGGGAGCTGTGAGGGATTAGAGTTAAAATTGATTGCTATCAGTATGTTGGTGTTTAAGCTAGGGGTAGAAGTAGATTACGGGATTTTATGGGGAAAATTGAGCGTTGGGATAGCCGAATGCTCGAATTGTGGAACGGTCTCCATTCTGCCACGTCTGGCTAAGCAGTATGTATTGAATTAGGGATTGGATTATACCGTTAGAAACTAGACGTCATGAAAAATCCGTAGCATTCCAAATCGTCCAAAGGGGATGAGTATTGGAGAAGTTATGAATTTTTGAAGGTTAGTCGGAAGTTGAGTTAGGATTTCGGTTTAGGCCGAGTGGGGGTTTAGTTGTTGTTTCTTTTAGAGTTTTACGAATTTAATGGAAAGTAGAGCTAATAGATGTGTGGTTTTATAGGTTTTCCCAATTATCGTACGAAGTTACGAATTGCGAGAAATTTCTAGGACACCAGTTAAGTAGTGTAGTAGAAGTTTTGCCTTCGAGCCTACATCACAGTTCAGTAAGATGCATTGTACGTTTACTTTATGTTATACTTTAATGGTTGTGCATCATTGTTTTAAATTAGGAGAACGAGAAAATGAATTTCTATGTTTTTATGAAGTGAAACAGTAGGATGTGATGAGATGAACAAAATGAGAAGATACGTAAGAATATAAGAAAAGTGAGGTTGAGTGGTCTTGTCCCCAGAGGTGGACCGCGAGGTGTATCACTCTTCCTTTGCTTTACGTGATGGCTTTGTCCCTTGAGGTGTACCGCGAGGTGTGTCACTTTACTAGATGGAGATTGGCCTTGTCCCAAGAGGTGGACCGCGAGGTGTGTCACCTTGATCTAGCACGTAAAGAAGAACCCAATAGTAAAAAGATAAAGAAGATGTAAGAAAGAGACGAAAACGAAAGTAGAGACGAAACTGCAGAAACTGCATATGTTAGGATGTATTTGTTTTTAGTGTTTAAGTTTTATGCATTACTTACTTAGCGTTAGACTAATAGTTGAGTTCTGTGATGTAGGTGACGACGCCATAGCCGGTAAGTACTCAGAGCATGCCCAGGACTAGGATTCAGTTGGAGGAGTACGCACGTGGACGATCTGGCCAGCTGTTAGGGCGTTTTGACTATGGTGGGTATAGGTACGGGATTTCGGCGTTTTGACTTAGTTGTTTTAAGTTGATTGAATGTATAGACGGGTTTCAAACTTTAGTAGTCGTTTTCCTTACTTAAATTATGATTTTGAGTTGATGAGAAAGTGTGTGTTGGATTATTATTAGCGTTAAGTCGAAGTCCAATCGATTTTATGAAGTTTTTAAGGTTTTTAAGTAGAGTTATGGGGAGGAAGTGTCGACTGATAGGCCTAGTGTTCGACCAAACCCTGCTAGTGTCGACCGCGAGGGTTGACCTGCGAGAGCAGAGCCGAAGTAAGTGTCGACCTATGGTTGTAGGTGTTGACCGGTAGTGTAAAAATGGCAGCGGTGTTGACCGTGAGGGTCGACCTGCGCGGACAGAGAGGATCAAGGTGTCGATCTATGAAAGCAGGTGTCGACCGCTCTCTGAGATGAGCGTAGAAGTGTCGATCGGTGTTCTTAGTGTCCACCGACGAAAAGACCCGAGAGAAACGTAGTGTTGACTGGCGTTTGCCATTGTTGACTGATAAAAAACCCGAGACAACCCGAGTGTCTCGGCCTATCTTAGTAAGGGTCGACAAAATTTGTAAGAGGTGGTGACCAGTCTTTGCAGGTTTCGACCCATATTAAACAAAGAGGAATGAAGTGTTGGCTTATCTTAGTAAGGGTCGACCAAATTTGTAAGAGGTGTCGACCAGTCTTTGCAGGTGTCGACCGATGTCAAACAGAGTGAAATGAAGTGTCGGCCTATCTTAGTAAGGGTCGACCAAATTTGTAAGAGGTGTCGACCAGTCTTTGCAGGTGTCGACCGATGTCAAAAAGAGAGGATTGAAGTGTCGGCCTATCTTAGTAAGGGTCGTCCAAATTTGTAAGAGGTGTCGACCAATTTTTGTAGGTGTCGACCGATGTCAAACAGAGAGAAATGAAGTGTCGGACTATCTTAGTAAAGGTCGACCAAATTTGTAAGAGGTGTCGACCGGTCTTGGAAGGTGTCGACCGATGTAAAACAGAGAGGAATGAGGTGTCTACCCGTCTTTGAAGGTGTCGACCGGTGTAAAACAAAGAGGGATGGGGGTCGACTCGTCTTCACAAGTGTCGACTAAAACCCCTGATTTACTGTTTTCAACACTTGAAATTAAGTTTACCTGTGCTATAAAATATTTAATGTTTTATACGGTGTTATTTTAAAGGTTTTGAATAAATAGAACAAAATAAAAGAAAAATTTTTACGAGATTTTATGAATAATGTTAGGGGATGTTATAGAAGACCATAGTCCAAGTGCTATTGTTATTATCATAAAAAAATTAAGATCACCCGGAAGTGTTCAAAGTTGCTTCTTGGCCAGTCACAAGTCTTTTTGTTTATCTTTTTTGTTTGAAACCTTCAATTTATAATCTCCACACATAAGGTAACATTTCGTTTTAGAAGTTTTTATTTATCCAAGAATTATTTCGTGAAGTTATGCTAGATTATTTGGGGTGATTATCAGATTGAGCCGATATCACCGATCTTGTGTTGTTTTGTTGAATAACTGTGGTTTTGTAGGTCTTTGATACATCAGTTATTTTATTGATTGCTTTGCAATCCGCAGACCCTCCATGATCCGTCCTTCTTTGGCACCAATATCATAGGTACTAAGCATGAACTTAAGCTTTCTTTCATGAGGCCCTTATCTACAAACTCGTCTACATGCTTTTGAATTTTCTTTGTTTGCTCCAGATTCGTTCGATATGCTGGTCTGTTTGGAATTATCACACCTATGATGAAATCAATTTGATGATTGATTCCTCTAAGTGATGGTACTTCTTTCAATAACTCCTCTGGGAATACATCCGTAAACTCCTGCAAAAGAGAAGTCCCAGCACTTGGAAGAGAATTTGATAAGTTGTTAGATGATAAATAAACATCTTTATATAAAAGCAAAATCATCTCTCGCTTATCCTCACTTTTATTTCATCAACACAGTTTGTTCTCACTCGACTTTTGTTCTTTCTCTCCCTTGATTTTTTCTTTCTTTTTCCTCTATTTTTCTCTCTTTTTCTCCCTCGGGTTTTCATCTTTTTTTGTGCTATTTTCAACTATTTTTCTTTCTCCACTCTCTTTTTCTTTTTTGGCTTCTTTTTAAACTAATTTCTTTTCACCACTTTCTTTTTCTTTTTTGGGCCTAATCTTTTGGAATTCCTTTACGATCCTCTCTAGGTCTACAATTTGCTCCCATGGCTTTAATGATGTAAGGATCACGGTTTTTCCATTGTAAAGCAATGAATACTCATTCTTGTAACCATTATGTTTGACGTTTCGATCAAATTGCCAAGGCCTCCCCAAAAGTATGTATGTAGCTTGCATCGGCACTACATCACATAAAACTTTATGTTGGTACCTTCCAATTGATAAAGGAACTTCCACTTGTTTAGTCACTTTGATTTCTCCAGAATCGTTTAACCATTGCAACTTGTATGAATTTGGATGTCGCTCGATTTTCAAGTTTAACTTTTGTACTGGTAATGTGCTTGCTACATTTGTGCACCTCTCACTATTCATGATCAAACTACAAACTTTGTTGTGCACATGGCATCTTGTATGGAATATATACTCACGTTGTACTTTGTCTCCATCCTCCTTAGATTACACATTCAACACTCGCCTTTTGGCTAAAACATCTCCTTTTACTGGTTCCTCCACTTTAATGTCACTACAATCCTCAAGTGGTGGCATATCACCATCAGTCAAACTCACACTCTCCATATCGCCATTTTCTTTCAAAATCATAGCTCTTTTATTTGAATAATTTGAAGCTGTGTTCAAACCCTTGGCACTAAAAACACTTAATCTCTCGGGTTCTAATTGGATTTGAAGTCTCAGCCTTAGCTATTATGGTAACACTTGATTGTTGGCCACAGTTTTTCCTTTATAATCTTCTCTTAGTTTTGGTTTCTCATTTTTCCAATTTGTTCGCCAAGTCGTGGTTGATCTTGTACCAACCCTAGTATTTCTCTTAGCCTTTAGTTATCGCTCAATTTTGATTGACTTGTATAGCAACTCCTCCATGTCAATGTAGTGTTGTAGATCCACTACATCTGTACCTTCTAGATTCAATCCCCCAATAAACAGTGTCATGGTTGCTTCCTTATCTTCCTCCACATTAGCCCTTAACGTGGCTACTTCCATCTCTTTGTGATATTTCTCCACACTTTTAAAACCTTCTGTCAAGTTTTCGAGCTTTGACACACGTCTCTATAGTAGTATGATGGAACATAACTTTTTGTTCATGTTGGCTTTCAAGTCTTCCCATGTAAGGATTTCTGTTTCACCATTCCTCCTCCGATTCTTAACTAATTGATCCTTCAAATAGTAGCGTAGTCCGTGAACTCCATAGTGATCAACTTAAGCTTCTTATCGTTTGAATAATTTTGAAACTAAAATACCAAGTCCATTTGTGTACCCAATCAAAATATCCCTCAAGGTTGTTCTTCCTTTGGAAAGGTTACCCTAATATTTCGTAAATCGTTGTCTTCTCGATTTGTCCCCTCATTCTTTTCTTTTGTAATAACCACTATACTCCTCAAATTTTCCATCAAAATCCCTCTTTTGCCATGCATAAGAGCCTTAAATCCTTTTCTTACATATGCGATTGATCTCGAGTGATGTGCATTTCGGTAGATTGTAAAGACTAAACATGTAGTTGCTCGTCTCCCATTTCGGGAATCCACAGTTTTGGACTTTAGGCCTAGGGTTGGAGGACCAAATCTTGATAGATATCATTTTCTCTATTTTTCTCTCATAATCAATCACACTCCACTCTACAAGATTGGAAAAATATATCAAGGATCAAAAAGTTGGTTATGTTAAACTATTGGTCAGCATGTTGGGGGCTCATTAAGCATGCCACCGCTTTACAACCTAAACTAATGTTATGGTAATAAAATATTATACTTAAGATATTTCCAACTAACATACTGACACAATTATGGTTGTCCAAAAGATTGTGTTCCAACCCACAAAGACATGGCCATCTTGGCACTCTGCTAGGCCAAGAAACACCTGATATGCCTCTGAGGCATATAACAAGGTCCCAAACTAAGACACATTTACTATCGACTTTTGTTACTCACAAATCTACTATTTTTGTAAGTGATGGGCTTATTAACGACTTGGACTAGGATATGGATGCTTAGGATAAGAACAAGCCCTTGCACGTGCTCACTTGGGACGCAGTAGCCAAGACCTATCGACAGGGAATTTGTCTTCCTGGAGACAATCATTTGTAACTGTGAACTTTATGTTTTGTTTCCGTTTATTTTATTTTGGCCAACGCTAGACCTCTCGTTAAATTTTTGGCAACTTTATAAACCTTAAATTATACATACATGCATAGGCATTTATGTTAGATGGGGGCTCAAGGCTAGGACCCACAGATTTATAAAGAAATGCTTGGTCTCTCTCTCTCTCTCTCTCTCTCTCTCTCTCTCTCTCTTATCCACAATCTTCATCAAGTAAACCTATTGTGTGACAACTCAAAGGTGCATTAAGGAAACAACGAAAATTGGGGACAGTCTTCATCATCACACTCAAAGTTGGTTGTTGGAAAATAGTAGGAAAGGTGAACACAATAGCCCAAGTACCTTTGTCACTCTCCTTGGAAAGTGTACATCCCCCGAAAGTGCTCAAGTTCCTTACCAGACTGGTCACAGGTTTTCTCTTGCATAACTTTTGCGTTTCTTCTTATTTTTGTACATTATTTTTAGGCTTATTTGTAACTCATCATTTATGATCTCTTCCAATTTTCATATGATTTCAATTTTTTTTTTTTTATATATTTTGTGACTAATGAATTGATCGGATTTAGCCAAGAAGCACTAAACTTTGGATTTTAAGTTGTTTAACATATGATTGCATGGTTGAATCATATCATCTGGTATCAGAGCGAATGTTAGCTATTTTTGTGCCACTTTGATTCCATTTACTTTATTAATGCATGACATATTGGTTGTTAAAAATTATCACCTAATCGGAAACCATGTTAGAGCCGAGGAGGGTTTCTACACCCTAGGCTATTCTTTAAATTCTATTGGCTATTCAACTAATGAGATTTGTTAAATGTTAATAAGAGAAATTATAGGCACGAAACTTGATCTTCTTAATTGATAATTGAATAATTAACATGTTAAAATTGTTCTAATAAACAAATTAGGATCTACTCGATTGATTTACAAAGGGCCGAGGAGAGGTTTACACCTTAGGCTTGTAGAACTTTGTGTCAATCGTTTATGGTGTTTATTTTTTAGCAATTTTGAATCAAATTATTGTCAAGCTTTAATTCTTGATTTACCAAAATTATATCATTGATAAACTTACTGTGACGACCCCGTCCTTGCATCCGCCCAGAGGTAGAGTAGGGCTGCCAAGGTCTTGCCGTGACATTTCTAACTTATACTTTTTGTAATGACGTAAAATTTTTGACTTCTATAAAAGTTTTAACCTTGTTTTTAATACATTTACATCCTTTTTTAAAACACATGGAAACATCTACGAATACGTTTGGAAAATACCTTCAAACATCTGATTGAAACATGTTGAAAAATTACTATTTTAATTGAGGAAGAGGGGTCAGTCCGGGTCAACACTTATAACGTTCGGTCGACACTTGTATAAACTGGTCGACATATCATTCCTCTCTGTCTGCGACGGTAGATCCTTGTGGTCGACACTCTCATCTATTTTACACTACTGGTCGACACTTCATTCCTCTCTGTCCACGACGGTCGATCTTGTGGTCGAGACTTTCGTCTATTTTACACTATCGGTCGACATTTCATTCCTCTCTGTCCGCGACGATCGATCCTTATGGTCGACACTCCCGTCTATTTTACACTACCGGTCGACACTTGTAAATACTGGTCGACACCTCATTCCTTTATGTCTGAGTAGGTCGACCCAAGCAGTTGACACCTACAGAGTTTGGTCGACCCTCTTTGCATGCAGGTCGACACTCTATATTCATCTTTACACTAAACGGTCGACACTTTCTTGCATAGGCCGACACTTCGTCAGCCTCTGTTGGCGACGGTCGATCTATGGGGTCGATACATGCAAAGTTTGGTCGACACTTTAACATGTAAGTCGACACTTTGCTTACTAGTAACATAACTTAAAACTCCTAATAACACTTCATACGTTTCTCATCAAAATTCCTCTTCCTTAGCCTCTATTCCCAATGAAAACCCTTTTTAAATACACGCCATTTTTACTCAAAACGTAACTCCCATCAAAATTTGTAAAATTCAAGAAAAGACTCCTAGCAGAAACTTGTCACGGACTGATGGAAAACCTATGTATAAGAATACAGTTCAAAATATATGTATGCCAAGCATTTTGGTGTTTTCAAAACAAAATCATTTTCTACCTAACCTTTACAAACAAAACATAACCTAGTGCTCGAAGTACCACCCATGAGTCGTAATAGCCATGCCAAACACCTCCTGCCCGTCACAAGCCCCGTCCATAAACCGACCTATGCATTGATTTCCGGAGGACACTCCTCACCTTCAATATCTTCACCTACAACATAAGATTTAAACTATAAGCCTAATGCTTAGCAAGGGATACACTAACATACACATTTATATGAATGCATATACACAAATGCATGATTTCGTAAAACATGTTCGATTTCATTTCTTTAACATTACATAACATGGGAAAAGGGGGCATCTTCGTGGTATTAGGCACAAGCATCACCTCGTCTATCTCGTAGACCACATAACTTACCATTTACTTAACATTAGGTGTCATTCATTTGCCATGAGTTGCCATTTACATGCCTTGTGCCATACTCAGTCACTACCCGCACTTAACCATTTACATACATTACATATTCTCGTCCTTCTTTACTTAAAACGTGCATGTAAAATATTCAATATGCCATTTTAGGAAAAACATGATGCATGAGGGAGATCATACATAATACAAACTTAAATCTTCAATGATGTTTGAATAAACATATGTATCTCAAAAAGGAAAACATATCACCTAACGACTTCCTAACGTCCTATCACTACCCAATTCGCTCAAACTTCAAACTATTCATCATAATCATCAAAACATTATCATAATTCTAGCATCCTAATATCATTATAATGTAGGGCTTAAGGGCCAGAAACCCAACACCCACTTACCTCGGGTCCTTAGCGTTTCCGGTTCACTTCCCTATCGAGCGATCGAACCTAAAATAACGACCATCAAAATAACCATTAAACCTTCAATTTAAACATTTCTATTGTTGAATCGTATTTACTAAACACCTATTGGAATTTCGATAACCTAACACACGTTTTCTCGATTCTCATCCTAACATCAATACTTGACATTCATAGCCCTTGAGCCACATTCCTTAAATTTTCATGCACTCCTCTTTCACACCAAATAATTCGCAACTTCCTCAATCAATCTCAATACACTTAAACCCCAGAATCAACTATTCACTAAAGGAGGGGGTTGCCTTACCTTCAGAGTTGCAAGAAATGGTGAAACTTGGCAACTTGAGAGAGAGAAAGAGGAAATTCTGGAAACCCTATGCAAAATACATAAAACCCTTGTGAAAATCACCTTAAATCCAACCTTAATTTAGAACCCATCCTTAATTGACCTTAATCTTACCTTAAGATCTTCAAGAAGAGGAAAGAACAAGAGAGAATTGGCATGAGGAGGGAAAATGGAAGAGTGCTATGTGGGAGGGGAGAAGGAATCTGAAGAGGAAAGGAAATGGAGGAAGAGTCTGAGGAAGGGGTTTTTTTTTTTACGTTGAGGAAGGAAGGGAGAGAGAGTTGGAGTCTTTGGGTGTAGGTATAGTGGTAGCTTGTAGGAGAAGCTTCAATTAAATTAAATTTTCATCTCCTTTCAATGTCCACATTTGTTCTTCCTTTCATTCCAACTATCTAGTTACTCTGTAGTTGGCTCATTCCATTAATTTACTTCCCGAAGCCTCGTTTCTAAAATTCTCAATACAGAAATCCTAAATTTATAATGTAAAAATCGCAGGTGTTACACTTACTGTAAGTTTAATTCCAAAATTGTTAAGATTTTATATTTGAAGACAAACAATAAAAATTAAATTCCATATAAAACAATTTGCTTGATTTGGTTAAACATATTGACAACTAAAGTAACTCATAAATAGAAAAGATTCAAATCATTATAATGAGCTATTACTTATTTGTTTACATTTATGCACTAAAGAGATTGTCATAAATCTTGTGTTGCATTCGGTTAATTACATTTTAGTCAATTTGTAAAATTTTCCTTTTAGTTTTTATCACACTAGTTTGCCTTAGTCGAATTTGAATTTTTTTTAAACAATTTAAAATTTCAATCTTTCCTAATATTCTAGGATTAAGTAGAGCCTTAAACTCACTTAATTAAAATCTACAAAAAAAAAAAAACTAAATAAACAAGTATCAAATCATAATAAGATTCTTTCAAAAACCACTTTAACTATAGTTTCCTTTAAAGCATCTTCCTAATACATTAGATAATCAAGTAGTTCCATTAATAGCATTCACTTAATTAAGAACTTATCTAGTTCAACCGAGAGATCATGAAATGAACGAAGCTCTTAAAATATTTCCCAAGTTCATTTAATTAATTTCCTAATCAAGTTTAAAATTTTAGGAACTAAATAGAACCTTAATAATGATGACACGAAGTGGACTCAACTATAATGCTAGTAATGAACGAAACATGGATGTTGATCCTCCCCTAATTGAACCCCCTCAAGTTAGAGAATCTAGCCTACAAGGACAAGGACAAGTTGACAACATTAGCAAAATGTTGAAACAACTTATGGAACGACCGGATAGACAAGAGAAGGCTAATGAACGAGGCAAAAATCTCCAAGAACCATTACCTAGGGATTCTAACTATAGAGTACCTTTCCCTCAAGGAAGGAATGAAGGGGCTTCCAAGAGCCCATGCAAAGGAGAAGAGTTGGCACAGAACCTATGACAAGGAGGACCGATGAACCAACTAGAGATAGATTCGTTACCCATAAAGACCGTGAAGAAGAATGGATTGATGGATATGATGAATTTATCCAAAACTGAATAAGAGACAATGACAACTTTTGACATGCCAAGATATCCATTCCTACATTCAATGGAGCATGCAATGGAAACACATTTCTAGACTGGTTAAATAAGGCCGAGAAATTGTGCGATTATTATGATTACTCGGATCACACTATGATACAACTAGTGACTGTTGAGCTAACTGGTTATGCTTCTTTATGGTAGGATAATCCAAAATCTCAACAAAGACAACTAGTTCAATAACCACATGGGAAGAGACGAAAGCACACATGCAAGAAAGGTTCGTGTCCAGTCACTACCGTCAAGAACTTTTTATACATATGCAAAGTCTAATGCAAAGAGGTAGATCAACAGAAGAATATCTCACTGAATTTGAGATGCTAAAGATAAGAGGTCGTGGAATGAACCGGAAGAGCAAGTGATCGCAAGATTCCTCCTTAGGCTAAACCAAGATATTAGTAACGTGGTTCAATTACATCCTCTTTACAACTATGGACTCAATAACTCAAATGGTCATCACGCTTGAGCGACAACTAAAGAGAGGTGTTAGAATGTCCTCCATTAGGGTTACTCCAAAAGCCCCAGACACCACCAAGAGAATCATTAAATTAGAGAATAAGAAACTTTTTACAAGAAGTTGGCCTACTAAAGAAGGTAGTAGCAAACCTTCTATATCTGATGCCAAACAAAATAGGGCCAGAGACACTAAATGATTCAAGTGCCAAGGATATGGTCACATAATGGCTCAATGCCCTAATCGATGCGTAAGAAGAAGAGACCTTAGAAGAAGTGACGTCAGAGGAAGACACTTACCACGCCCAAGAAGGTCTAGTCCTAATGATCATAAGGCGAACCCTTGTTGCAAAATCATTTGAAGAAAATTGCCAACATGAGAACATCTTTCACACCCGTTGTGCCATCAAGGATAGAGTTTGTTCCATGATCATTGATGGTGGTAGTTGCGTAAACGTAGCTTCCAAAGATATGGTCAAAAAATTAGGGTTGGAAACTTGTTTACATCCTAACCCTCATAAATTAAATTGGTTTGACTTTCGAGATGATGTAAGAGTCACTGAGCAAATGACTATAAATTTCACCATTGGGAAATATAATGATTCGGTTGTCTGTGACGTCGTATCTATGAATGCTAGCCATCTACTTGTTGGAAGACCATGGCAGTACGATAGGCAGGTGATCCATGACGGGTTTATAAATTACTACTTGTTCAAATTTGGGGGGAAAGACAGTAAAACTTACTACCTTAAAACTCAAGCAAATTGCTCAAGATGAAGCTTATAGGAAGAAGAAGAGGGAAAAGACTAATGTTTTCATATCAAGAAAAGAGTTAGAAAACTCTTTATTAGAGGGAGGGCCCCTCATATTAGTTTTTTTTTTAGAGCGGGGATAAAGAAACTAGGGTTTATTCCCACGATCGTGCAAGTTCTTCTTAAACAATATGAGGATAATTTTCCCGAAGAACTTCCACAAGGATTACCACCCTTGCGTGATATAGAACACCGAATCGATCTACTACAGCCTGGAGTCATTCTTCCTAACCAACCAGCCTATCGGCTAAATCCTGAGGAATCCAAAGAATTACAAACCCAAGTACAAGAATTACTGGAAAATGGTTATATCTATGAATCAATGAGTCTTTGCGTTGTCCCTACACTTCTTGTTCCAAAGAAAGATGAAACACTACGAATGTGCATAGACAGCAAGGCCATTATCCATATAACCATAAAATATAGATTTCCAATACCTCGACTTTGATAATATGCTAGACGAGCTCAGTGGAGCATCTATATTTTTCAAAGTTGATTTAAAAAGAGGATATCATCAAATCCGCATGAAGGAAGGTGATGAATGGAAAACCACCTTCAAAACTAAGTATGGATTATTCGAATGGACGGTCATGCCTTTCGGATTATCAAATGCTCCCAGTACATTCATGAGATTGATGCACCACTTTCTGAAGGAGTTTCTTGGTAAATTTATCTTGGTCTATTTTGACGATATCCTCATTTACAACCATGATATGAATTCTCATTTGGACCACCTGAGGACTTTTTTCCAAACCCTTAGCTATTTTCAACTATTTGGAAACATTAAAAAGTGTTCTTTTGCTCAAACGAAAGTTTACTTCCTAGGGTTTATCATTTCGAATGAAAGAATAATGGTTGACGAGTTTAAGATAGAGGCAATAAGAGATTGGCCTAGTCCTAAAGGGATTACGGAAGTTCGAAGTTTCCATGGATTGGCTTCATTCTATCGAAGATTCATTAAAGACTTCAGTGCAATTATGGCTCCCATCACTGACTGTACGAAGAAAAGGAAGGACTTCCTTTGGACTAAAGAGTGCCAACACAATTTTGAGAAACTTAAAGAAAAACTATGTCAGTCCCCAATATTAGCATTTTCTGATTTCAATAAAGTATTTAAAATCGATAGAGACACTTTAGGAGTTACAGTAAGCGCAGTTCTTATGCAAGAAGGGAGACTTGTTGCATATTTTAGCGAGAAATTGAAAAGAGCCACCATCAACTACTCCATATATGATAAAGAATTCTATGCTATCATACGTGCAATTGAACAATGGCAACACTTGTAACACCCCGACAAAACCCACATTCCCGATACGATACAGTGCATCTACACACTACGACACAATAACACTTGACATAACTCACTCAATTTAATACCATTTTCATTTTCAAATCATCTTCAAAAGAACATTTGTGAGTATGAAAAATTTTCGACTCGAATCGAAAATAACCCACGCCTCAAAGAGGGAACACGATATCCTCAATGTAAAAATACGCAGCGGAAAAGAAAACAATTTAAATTAGTTTTAAAATAAACCGACAAGACTCAAAATCCTAGGAAAGAATCCAACACCTCTCGAACTGCACAAATCATGTGCCGCGCACACACATCCCCCACTTCGATGCCCCGCGCGCACCCTCACAGTGCCGCACGCGCCAACTCAACATCACCGCGTCTCGCGCACGCTCACAGCGCCCCGTGCCCCACGCACCCTGCCGCTGTACAGCACGTCTGCACGCACGCACTCACCCTGCGCCGCACGACCTGTGAGCACCCGTAGGGCCACGTGCCCTGTGCACCTGCGATCACGCCGCACTCCCACGCTCATCTACACTTCTCTAGCATTCACTGTACACATCCCAACCTATTCTACATCCTCTCGACTCCCAACCTCTCTCTCGAAATTTCGGCAGAGTAACGCCTAAAAATTGGCTATCCCCAAAATTTAAACCCTGCACACAGTTCACCAAACACCAACAGTATAGATCTATCAACCATCCAGAGGGTCTCCATAACAAAATCAAAGTTTAAAGACAACAAAATTCATCAACTACAAATGAAGAAAATTCACAGTATAGAGCAATATCATACTCTAACATATAAAAATACGTACGCGTCCCCAAAATACTACAACCTCTCTATAGAATCCTGTACAACTGTCAACTATACGAACTCATCTATCCACATAAATACCCAACACAAAATAACAACCCAATGCATCTCACCATCACCTACTGCCACCATGGGTCGGGTCGCCCTAACAAAATCCACCTTCCGGTGCCTCGGTCGCACGCCGCCAACCATCCTATGCCTCACGACTAGGCTCTTGAAGCTCACCAGTGATATCGTCAGCACCTACACCATAGAACACACAACATAAGCCTAACGCTCAGTAAGTAATGCGACATGAAAGTAAAAGCTGACAATGCAATCCTATCACATGCAGTCTCTACACTCACACTCATGTTGTCACATCTGTGACGCGTAATGTAGTCTCACTAGGGTAAGGAGGAACCTAATGCCACCCTATACCCTGACACGTTGCCACCATCCTGGACTCCCCAGCAATGGGGCCCACAAGCTACACCCACGCATCACCACACGGCAACCACATCAAGATAAGGGTGTACCTCGCGCCACACTACACCCTGACACGTCGCCCCCGTCCCAGCCTCCCCAGCACGGGGCCACAGTTACCGCACATACACGTTTCGCGACAGCCCAGTCGGCCCACTTCTCGAGCGGAATCCGCGACTGGTGTTGCACCGGCCCACACACTAGTAGGATCCGCGGTACCACTGCCCATCACTCTCACCGTCAACACATTCACGTCGCGTGACGGCCCAGCTGGCCCACACCTCGAGTGAAATCCGCGACTAATGAAGCACTAGCCTGAACACTAGCAGGATCCGCGGTACCACCGCCACGCGTCTCGTCATCTACTAAAAATATGCTCAAAACTATTTTTGTTCCCGTTTTAAAAAAATGATGCATGTCAAACAATATGCACGCACACTACAATCAACAACATAAAATCCTAAAGTTCTACGGTGTAGGCCCACTTGGGCAAAACACATGCATGCACTACTTACCTGGAGTCCCAAGCTCACTCGACGCACAGATCCGTCAAAAACTTTCTCCACCTAAAACAAAACCAATCACTCATCAATATTTATTTCAAAATTCATCAAATAATTTAAAATGACATTCCTTAACTACTCTCATAAAATTACAACTAAAACGAGTCACTGGTTTAGTTTGGCCATAAACTAGTCTAAAGTTCGGACGCGCATAACTTTTGCGTCCGTTAACGGAATCAAACGATTCAAGTGGCTAAACGTCCCCTTAAGAACCTAGTTTAACATACTAAGACGAATTTTAAAATGGTAAGCCGCAACTAGGTGGAAAAACCCCGAAACCAAATCTGTCCCTTTTTATTAAATTTCACATTTTTGTTTTTCTTCAACCAAACTCACTCAAATCTAGCTTTATGCACCAAAAACAGCCATGCCACTATCACACGTCGAAATTCTACGAAAAATGCTCACTAATTTGAGTTGGACCAAAATCCAACATAAACTTCCGACGCGCATAACTTTTGCATCGGATATCAGAATCAAATGATTGTAGCAGCTAAACGCTCCTCTAACCACCTATTTTTACTCACTAAAACAGAAATTAAAATGATTAACCATAGCCCCATCAAAATCCCCAAAAAAAGAATTGTTCTTATACAAAAAAATATCTGAAATCTCAACTTCAGTCCAATTTCGCCAAATTTCTTCACCAAACATCCACATTTCGGTTTACCAATGCATACATTAACAATTTGGGGGTTCCTAATAAGAAAATAGCATGGTAGCACAAAAATTCTCACGGTTTTCTTCCCAAAACTGTGCATTTTTCAACCGGTTCCTTGAACCCTGAAATTCACCCCCATTCTTTCTAAATTCTAGCACAAAACCCCTAAAACGTAGAGAGCAAAACAACTCCACGCTCGGCCATCAAAGCAGGGCAATACCGAAAGCGAGAACTCCCTGTTTCTCATTCGGTTCTGTCGTGGGAAGGCCGAGCCACACACACACACTCGCTAGGTTCTAAAACATCCTACAAAAAGGAGCTCTAACCGTCGGAATTTCAAGAAGGACTGAGCTTCCAAGTTCGGTCGATAGAAATCGAAACAGGGGAGAACTCTCACCTGTGTTTTTAGCTCAGGAAGAACCCACTCCTGCCAAGTTTCTGCCTCGCCGGAACTGTCTACCGCGTCGTGTCTCTCCTCCAGTGGTCGATCGCTGGCAGTTCATCCCCCTTCCCCGATCACTCTCTCGCTCGCGTCTCACCTCTCGGGCATTTGGGTCGCAGAGTCACCGAAGTGGTATGGCTTCTTCGTGAAGCCCTTCCACTTAACAGATTTCTTCTTTTTTTTTTTATTTAATTTAAACAAATAACAATTTACCTAAACGCCCCCCACATGTTTTTTTTTTAATTGTCCGTAATCTCGTTGAATTCACAACCTCCTGACTTTAAATTCCGAAAACCATCACAGAAGTACATTCCAAGTTTTATAATTTAATTTACCCGTTAAATATTTTTCGAAACTCCAACCGAACTTAAATTAAAAGTTTCGAAAATAAAATTTAAAAATCCAAAATTTCTGGGTTATTGCAACACTATTTACTGTCCAAAGAATTTATCATACACATGGACCATCAAGCTCTTAAGCACATGAAGAGCCAAGGCAAGTTAAATAGTAGACATGCAAAATGGGTTGAATTCCTAGAGAGATATCTTTATATCTTAAGATATAAGAAAAGAGACACCAATGTTGTTACATATGCCTTTTCAAGAAGACATAACCTTCTTACTGAAATGGGAACAAACTTTTTTAGATTTGAATAGATTAAAGACAATTACCAATCAAATGCTGACTTCAGTATCATCTACCTCAAATGTAAGGATAAGGTGGAAGGTGGTTATCATATTATAGGTGGGTACTTGTTTAGGAGTGATAAATTGTGTATTCCCAACGGAAGTTTAAGAAAATGTCTCATCAAGGAAGGCCACAATGGGGGATCCATTTTGGATAAAAGAGAACCCAAGATCTTCTGAGAGAGCCTTTTTACTGGCCTAATCTCTCAAATGATATGCATCGTGCAATCAAGCAATGGAGCAATGGATTATTTGTAAAAAGGAAAAAGTAGGGTTCTTCCATAAGGACTTTATTTACCTCTTCCAGTACCTACTCACCATTAGGTATAAATTAGTATGGAATTTGTTCTAGGACTACCACGAACAACTAGAGTCAAGGATTCTATTATGGTGGTGGTGGATAGATTCTCAAAAATAGCCCACTTCATTGCGTGCCATAAGACTGATGATGCCATTAACATTGCTGACAATTCTTTTAAAGAAATAGTGAGGTTACACAGAGTCCCAAAGTCCATAATATCGGATCGTGACATGAAATTTCTAAGTTCTTTCTGTGAAACTCTATGGAGGAGGATTTGAACCAAATTACTATTCAGTGCATCCTTTCATCCACAAATAGACTGTCAGACTGAAGTGGTTAACTGCACTTTAAGAACGCTTTTAAGAGTTAGCATTAGCAAGAAGCTAATGGATTGGGACATCCAAGTCTCGTACTTAGAATTTGCATATAATATGAATGTCCATTCCACCACAAGAAAGACTCCATTTGAAGTAGTCTATGGTTTCAACCCCTTACACCATTGGACCTTATACCCCTTCCTGTAGCAGACATCGTAAACCCAGAGGAGCTAACAAGGCAGAATAAGTTAAGCAGATGCACAAAATGGTTAGGAAAACCATCGAGAAAAGAAATGAAGCTTTTGCTAAACGAGTTAACAAGGGACGTAAGGAGGTGATTTTCAAGGAAAGTGACCCAGTATGGCTCCATTTAAGGAAAGAACATTTCCCAATCAAAGAAAATTCTAGCTTTTCCTAAAAGCAGATGGACCCTTCAAGATTGTTGAGCGCATTAATAATAATGCATACAGGTTTACATGTAACACCCGTATTTTCACAGTACCCATTTTTTGGTTGTCGGGATAATAAACGGTGGGATTCAGGTCAGATTGAAGAGTAGAAAATTTGTAAAGTTTGGTGGAAAATTATTTCGAGGCTAATGGTGAGGAGAAAATTTTAAGAATCCGACCGAAAGCGGATTAAATAACGGTTAAATTAAAAAGATTAAAGTGTAAGGATGAAATGGTAATTATTAGTTTTATTTTATGAAAATGTTAACAGAGTGGGAAGGATCGCAGAAACCCTTCCCCCTCTCTGTTTCTTTTCCTTTCCTCCTCCCTACCGTGCGACTTCCCCTTCATCTTTCTCCTCTTCGCGATCGTTCAGCCAGCAATTGTTGTGGTTTGCTCCTCCATTTCAACGGTTCAAGGTATGTAAGTTGTTTGTGGTTCAAGGTTTGTTTAGTGTTGGAGTTGAGGAGAAATTGGATGGATAGGAGTGGAATATCGGTTGTTTTGGGTTATTGAGGATAGATGTGGCAGATGGGTGAGGAAGTTAGCAAATTTGAGTGAGGAAGCGAGAAGGTAGAATTTTGAATGCTAATACGGTATTGGCTATGAATTTGCGGCCTAGCTAGGGGCTCTTGTTTTAGAAACTTTTTTGGGGTGGTAAACTAGGTTACGAGTGAAGCGTTTAGCCGCTGGAATCGTGTGATTTCGATAACCGACGCAAAAATTATGCGCGTTGGAAGTTAAGTTAAATTTGGAGCCAAGGTAGGTTAGTGAGCGATTTTAGTGAGTGCGGGAAGTGTTGTGCTATATGGTGATTTTAGTGCGTAGGTAGAGTAGTGAGATGAGTTTTGACGGGAAGATGGTTTTTGTTGTAGGTTGAGCAGGTTTTGGGTGAGACGAGCACCACGGAAAGCTAGGATGCCAGGTAAGTAGTGTATGCATGTGTTTTACCCAGGTGGGCCTACACCAAGGAATGTTAGGTTGCGATGATTGATTGTGATGTGCGTGTGTATTGCTTGACATGCATCATGCTTTTAAAACGGGAACGAAAATGAATTTGTGCATGGATTTATGTGAGAGTGTGAAGTGCGAGGTGGGGCGAGGACGATGGGTGTGTGGGTAGCTAGGCCTCGTTGCTAGCAAAAACGGGATGGTGGCAATGTGCTAGGGTATGGTGTGGCGAGTGCGTTCAGCCTCACCCTAGGATGGCTGCCGCGGTGTGCGTCTGGTGGTATGCAACTATGGCCTCGCTGCTAGAGGAACCGGGACGATGGCGACGTGCCAGGGGGTGGTGTGGCGAGTGCGTTCAGCCTCACCCTGTAATGGTTGTAGTGCGTAGAGTGACGTGTAGGTATGGTTTGAGGGCCTCGTTGCTAGAGAAACCGGGACGATGGCGACGTGCTAGGGTGTGAGGTGGCGAGAGAGTCCAGCCTCACCATGGTGCGGCCATACCACGTGACACGGGTTGTGACAACATGAGCGAGAATGTAGAAACTGCATGTGATAGGATTGCATTGTTGTTTTACGATTCATATTGCACTGCTTACTGAGCGATTAGCTTATGTTGTGTGTTCCGTGGTGTACGAGTAGAGTTTCCAAGAGGTGAGTTGCCAAAGCCTAGATAGAATGAGTAGGCGGTTGGCGACATACTACCCTGTGCTGGCAAGTGGAGCTTGTCACGACGGCCTGACCCGTGGAGTGATTCCGGGAAGTAGAGTTCTGGGAGTAGTGTTTTTGGTGAGGTCTATGTCGTGTACATAGGTTTTGAGGCATAGATGGATGCGGGTGTTGATAGTCGAGATTCATGTATAGGTATATGTTGAACTATTTGGAAGAGTTTAAATGCATAATTCAGGTTTTCAACCGGTAGTTTTAATTTGGGGAAGTTTTCGAGTCCGTTTTCTTTTGGAAATGCTATCATATTCAGGGTATTAGTGTGAAGTGTCGACCGAATTCCATAGGTGTCGACCGGTCAGTGTAAATTGGAGGGTGAGTGTTGACCGCGGGATTCGACCGGTGCGGGCAGAGAGGAATGAGGTGTTGACCGCCGACCGTAAGTGTCGACCGGTTAATGCAAAATCAACAAGAGTGTCAACCGCGAGGGTCGACCTGCGCGGGTAGAGAGGGTCAAAGTGTCGACCTGCAAAACCAAGTGTCGACCACTCTCCGAGCTGAACGTAAGTGTGTCGACCGGTGATTCCTAGTGTCGACCGACGTGAAGACCCAAAGGGAACGCGGTGTCAACCGGCGTTTGCCATTATCGACCGACGTGAAAACCCGAGACGACCCAGGTGTCGACCGGCGTTTACAAGTGTCGACCGGTCTCTGTATTTTTGTGTTTTAAAATGGGGAAGTCTGTCTAAACAAATTTTAAACAAATTTTTTTACCGCTGCAGCTTTTTGTAAACGATTGTCGAGGGTGTCGTGTTAAGTCGAGGAACGAAAGCTAAAATTTTTTTTTTTTACGCGAGTTTTGTCGAGGTGAGGAGCGAGTGTATGGTTGGTGAACCGGGTCCGAGGATGACTCGGGGGCATTAAAGATGTGGTATCGAAGCGGTGAACGTACCGGAAACGGGTAGGTTTTTGGGGCATTACATTCCTAGCCACTATGGTGGAGTTTCAATAACCTTCAACGTGCAAGACCTCTCACCCTACGTCGAAGAAGAAGAAGACATAGAGAGTATCGATTCACTAGATTTTTAGGTAAATTCCCCTCTCACCGGAGAGGATGATATGCTTCAAAGACCTATAACAAGGTCCCAAACCAAGAAACATTTATTTTGTACTCTTGTTACTGATGAATCTACTATTTTTTCAGGTGATGGGCTTATTAATGACTTGGATTGAGATTCAGACACTCAGAATAAGGGCAAGCCCTTGCTTGTACTCACTTGGGACACAATAGCCAAGATTATTCAAAAGGGAATTTGTCTTCCCGAAGATAATCTTTTGTAACTATGAACTTTGTGTTTTGTTTCTGTTTATTTTATTTTGGCAAACATTAACCCTCTTGTTAAATTTTTGGCAACTTTATAAAGCTTAAATTATACATGCATGCATAGGCATTTAGGTTAGATGGGTGGTCAAGGCTATGGCCCACGGATTTAAAAGGAAATGATCAGTCTCTCTCTCTCTTATCCGCAATCTTCATCAAGTAAATCTAATCTGTGACAACTTAAAGGTGCGCTAAGGAAACAACTCAAATTGGGGGGGAGCTTCATCATAGTTAAATAATTTTTGAAAATTCATATTAGTCAACGGCGGAGTTTTGGTCGGAATCGAGAGCGGAGAAGTTGTACTAGTAGATAAAGGATTATTTTGAGACTAATGGACAAGAGAAAATTTTAAGATTCTGATTGGACACAGACTGAATAACAGTTTCTCTAAAAGATTAAATAGTGAGGGCGATATAGTAATTGGATTATTATTATTATTACTTTTATAAAAGAAAGGAGAAGGAATCACAAAACACCCCTTCGGTGATCCTCCCTCCCAACGCGAAACCCTCATCCTCTTAGCAATTTCTTCCTTCCACCGACATTTTCTTCTCCGATTCTTCATCAACTTTCAGATTTTCAGTGAATTGTAGTTAGTTCGTCGTAGATAATTAGTTCTTTAGCTATTTTGAAAGTAAAGTAAGAGGGTGTATTAGATAGTTTTGTTAATCCTAGGAGGGAGATACGAGATTTAGAAGTTAAAGTCGACTTTTGTTCGTATATTGGTGTTTAAGCAGGAAGTAGGAGTTGATTACGGGTTTTATGGAGAAGATTGAGTGTTTGGACAGCCAAAAAACACATGTTACAGAATTGTTTTTGTTCGGCCACATTCGGCCAAGTCATAGATGTTGGATTGAGAAATGGATAAGATCGTTAGAAACTAGACGCCCTGAGGAGTGTGTAGCTGCTAGAATCAAGTGATTTCGATAACCAACGCAAAAGTTATGAGTGTTGGAAGTTAGATTGATTGTTTGTCAGAAATTGGGTTAGCGAGCTGTTTTAGTCTGGCCTTGGTGGATTGAGTTGTAGTCGTAATTTAGTACGTAGGATGAGTTGTGAGATGCGTTTTAATGTGAATTGGTTATGTGATAGGTTTAAACTGAGGAAGTGATAGAAACGAGCACCACAGATGAAACACCCAAAACTTTTGTACATTTTGTCCCAATAATATTCGATGAATTGTTTTAAAACGATAGATGGAAACAACAAAGAAAGAATGAGAATTAGTAAAGGAGAAAAGGAAAATTAAATAAGTGAAAAAGAAAGAATGAAAAGAGTGAAAAGTGTTGGAAAATAAGAAATATGGTCAATTTTGATGAAATAAAAGGTTATGTATAAATTAAGTAATTAAGATAAAGTTAAATAAAGTTTATAAAAAACCTCATTTCCCCTCTTCATTTCACGATTAGCTTAAGCCAGCATTTCTTTCTTCTTCCAATTTTTCGTCAGCCAAGACTCCCTTCATTAATAAGGATTAAGGTAAGGTTTACAATAGGCTTGAGTTTTCATGCAAGAAACTACATGTTTTAGTGGTTTTGTGAAGAGTTTTAAGCATGGGTTTTGAACGTCCAAAAATTCAGAGTTAGGGTTAGTCTTTCTTCTTCTTTTGGATGTTCTAACTTAAGTTTAGAGGTTCTAAAGATGTTGGATGGAGTAGAATGAAAGATTATGCATAAAAGAAGTAAAAATTAGAGGTGAGTTTGAATTTTATGAAACACAGAACGGGTTCTGTTCTTGTGATGTTCTGTCTAATTATTGGTTCTCTTTTGGTAATTGGTTTACACCATTAGAAAATAGATTCTTAGAGGAGTCCATAACACTTTGAGTTACTAGATTCCGATTTATATCGAGAAAGTTATGAGTGTTGGAAATTGAACGAAAAACTGTTATAAGAAAATCTGAAAGTTTCTTGAGTGTATATTATGTGTTGCAATTTGATGTTTTGTTAGGTTGTTTGATTTCCACGATTAAAGCAAATAGACTCCAAGTTAAATTGCAAAGGACTCGAGGTAAGTCTTTGTGATTTGCTTGGCCGATTTGGCCTACACCACAAGAAATTTTGTTTTCGAGGATTTTACGATTTATATTGTTTTAGTGTAAATTGGATGGGCAGTTAGGTTGTTTATGTTATAGAATGTCTTGTATGTTTCCATTGATTGTTTTATATGTTTAAGCATTATGAACTATTCATGCATCACGTTCTTTCAAAAATGGCATAAAAACGAATTTCAGCACATGTTTTACGAAAAGAAATGAACTAATGAAAGGAAATGAATGCATATAATCCGGGTCATGTCGGGGTGGGGTTCAGACATTGGTGTGCCGTAGGTGGAGCATGTTTTCTCCTCGGTAGATAGAGAAGGCTATCTAACTGCTTGACGTGCTCTCTATGTGGTGAGAGTAAACCCCCAATGACATCCCGCTATGTAATGAAATGAAATAAAATTACTACGTGTTTTATGTACTGCATATGCACAACATGCATTTACATTTACGTTGACTTGCTGAGCCTTTAGCTCATAGATGTTTCTGTGATGTAGGTGATTTAGAAGAAGGTGAGTACGTCTTAACTAAACCCGACGAGTGATGTCGATTAAGAAGGATGGTCGTGGGAGAGCGCTTGTGGCTGTCAGAGCGTGATTGACCTGTGGGCTATGTGATAGTGTGTTGGAGTGATGTACAGAGATTGTGACATATGGTTAAGTATTTAGGTGTTGATAGGAGAAGTTTAGCAGTCTAATTAAATGGTTTTATGTTTAAATACATATTTAATAGGTGAATCGGTTTAACGGTTTATGGAAGGGTAGGCTACTTGTTTTTTTTTTTATAAAGAAATGTGAAATTGGGAGTTAAGTAAGCTATAGGTGCCCGCTAGAAAGTTTACGATGATTACGGTCGTTTTTGGAAAGTCTCAGTTAAGTTTTCTGGTGATGAGGTGTCGACCTATCTTAGTAAGGGTCGACCAATTTTGTAAGAAGTGTTGACCAGTTTTAGCAGGTGTCGACCGATATCAAAACAAAGAGGAATGAAGTGTCGACTTGTCCTTGCAGGTGTCGACCGATGTCAAACCGAGAGGAATGAAGTGTCGGCCTATCTTAATAAGGGTCGACTAATTTTGTAAGAGGTGTCGACCTGTCCTTGCAGATGTCGACCTGTCCTTGCAGGTGTCAACCGATATCAAAACAGAGAGGAATGAAGTGTCGACTTGTCCTTACAGGTGTCGACCGATGACAAACAGAGAGGAATAAAGTGTCGGCCTATCTTAGTAATGGTCGACCAATTTTGTAAGAGGTGTCGACCTATCTTTGCAGATGTCGACCGATGTCAAAACAGAAAGGAATGACGTGTCGACCTGTCCTTATAGGTGTCGACTGATGTCAAACAGAGAGAAATGAAATGTTGACCCGTCTCCACAAGTGTCAATCGAAACTCCTGTTTTACTGTTTTCAACACTTGTAATTAAGTTTACTTTATACTAGGCTTCCACGAAAAGATTGTTATTTCGCTGTAAACGATTTAATGTTTTACACGATGTTGTTTTAAGATTACGAATAAAAAGAAAAAGTTATTTATGAGATTTTTAGGTATAGTGTCTAGAGTCGTGACAACAGAAGCTAAGGACGCCAAGTAATTAGTGCATGCATGTGTTCTGCCCAGGTGGGCCTACACCGAGGAACATTATAATTGTGTTGTTTGATTGTGATGTGCGTGGGTATTGTTTGACATGCATCATGTTTCAAAAATGGTACGAAAATGATTTTGAGCATGTTTGTGAGTAAGTAATTGTGAGATGTGTGGCGGTGGTATCGCGGATCCTACTCGAGGAGGGACCGATGCATAACCGACCACGAATTTTGCTTGGGGAGTGGGCCAGCTGGGCCGTATGCGACGTGTATATGTTGATGGTGAGGATAATGGACGGTAGCGCCGCGGATCCTGCTCGGGGAGTGGGGCCGTGCATCACCAGTCGCAGATCCCACGGGGTGGGCCGGCACAAAACGTGTGTGTGCGGCTTGTGGCCTCGTTGCCGGGGAGTCCGAGACGGTGGCGACGTGTCAGAGTATAGCGTGTCGCGAGGTTCACCCTCACCCTAGCACCGCTGCAATACGCGTCGCAGAATTGTGACAACATGAGCGTGAGTGTAGAGATTGCGTGTGATAGGATTGCATTGTCGGTTTTACTTTCATATCGCATTACTTACTCAGCATTCAGCCTATGTTGTGTGTTCTTTGATGTAGGTGCAGAGATTTCTACCGGTGAGTTCCTAGAGCCTAGCCAGGATGAGTAAGCAGTTGGCGGCATGCTACCATGTGCCGGTAGGTGGAGTTAGTCAGGGCAGCCCAACCCGTGGAGTGAGGCTGGATGGTAGGTTTTGAAGGTTATATTTTGTGGAGTCTGTGTTAAGTGTATAGGAAATTGGTGTTAGATTTTGATGTATAAACGAATAATTTAAATGTCAATAGATGGGTTTTGAAACTACTTAGGAGGTTTTGATGGAAAAATCCAGATTTTACTTTGTGGCTTAATTGATGGGGGGTTTTCGTCGTTCGCTTTATGTTGAGTGCTGAGTATAGTTTTATGTGCTGGTGCAAGCTGTCGACCATGCCTAAGTGTCAATCGAACTAGGAAAATGTCGACCGCGGAGGTCGACCTACGGGTATAGAACCAAACTAGGTGTCAACCGGTTAGTGTAAAAATGGTGAGAATGTCGGCCGCGAGATTCGACCGGTGCGGGCAAAGAGAATTAAAGTGTCGATCGCGAAGATCAGGGTGTTGACTGCTACATGCAAGTGTCAATCGGTTCCTCTTTATAATGTTTTAAAAACTGAAGTTTCATTTAAACTGATTTTTTATTGAGCACCGTGACGATTTTAATTGTTTTCAAAATTGTCATTTTAAGTCGAGTAACAAAAGTTTTAAATTTTATGGAAATTTTATCAATTTGATGAGTAAGCGTACAGTTGGCAAGCTGAGTCCGGGAATGACTCAGGGGCGCTACATAGGTGGTGACAAAGCAGCGCGAGCTAGAAACGCGCGTGGGTTTTTAGGGCGTTATATTAGTTGTACTAAACACCAATCCAATAAGAAGCTCTCTTGAAGGCCCGACCACTTTTATCCAAAAATGCGCTCAACTCATCATTCGGATTCACCAATGAAGCCCGGTCCATACAATCAAATGGCATGATTTTTCTTCTTCAACGTTCGAATTTCACAGCTCATTATCTCCATAAGGACTCAAGGCAAATTACCATGCAAGGAACTCTCATCTACAGTCAAAGATTGGAGGAGCGTCCTCACTCGCGGCCGAGATCTCTCAACATCTTCTTTTCTTTATTTTTTCAAAGCTAAACCATTGGCCATTCTAGGATATTAAAGCATTGTTATTGGAGTTTGTACCGATCTTTAAATCTCAAGAGCATCAGCTCTAAAGGTAAACATCGGCAGTTCTTGCCTGATTGGAGTTGTAGCCTCCTTTACTTCAAGATAATTGGTGGCTTATAGTTCTTATTAAGATCTTTCCTCTCCAAACCTTTGGTGGTTGAAAAATAGTAGGAAATGTGAACACCATAGCCCAAGTACCGTTGTCACTCTCCTTAGAAAGTGTACATCCCTCCTAAGTGCACAAGTTGCTTACCGGACCGGTCACGGGTTTTCTCTTGTATAACTTTTGCGTTTCTTCTTATTTTTGCATGATATTTTTAGAGCTTATTCGTGAGTCATCATTTAAGATCTCCTCCAATTTTTACTTCATTTGGATCTGCTTTTTATATATTTTGTGACTAATGAATTGAGGTGTTTATCAGATATAGCCGAGAAGCACTAAGCTTTGGATTTTGAGTTGTTTAACATATGATTGCAAGGTTGAATCATATCAACACCTTAGAGCTGCGTATTGATTCAGGGATTGGAGTTTCCAATTGTTTCATTCTCCAGTTTAGAGCCATGTATTGATCTTGCATGGCTCTCATGAATAATTTTAAATCAATGTCGTTGCGCCATTCACTCATTGTTTTTTTGCCAAAAGTATCAAACAAAGAAAAAATGTTAGTAATCAACAAATAAATCAACTTTACGCACCTCACACTCTCCCTCACGTGTTTACACTCTATGGATGTCACTCCACTTGTGTTTCACTCAAAATATGGCTTTTATAAGATAATCTCTCACTCTTGCCTTTTACCTTTCAATGTCTCTTTTAGTTCATTACGTAACAACTTGATCGGTGGTAAAAATTCAACAAGTCAAACAAAAAAAATCACATATTTAAGCTCAAAATTCAAAAATTTAAGAATGGTTAAATCAAGAGTACAATTGAAATAAGACAAAATTTTAGATGAGGACAAAATTTCAAATGAAGATTCAACAACATTTGAATTTTACAAGAATAAATTTGGATAAAAACAATATTACGAATGAAGATTTAATAATTTAAATATTCAAAGAACAATTATTTATGAATTTAAGAACGAATTTTTGAATTTCAAATGATGAAATTTTCGAAATCTCTGGAACAAAATTTTGTTTTTTTTTTTACTTTTGACAACTTTTTTCCTTATTGACTTTTAACAACTTTTTTTTTTTTTTACTTTTGATAAAGAATAGAATTTTTTTTTTGTACTTTCTAAATTTCAAGAAGAGAAATTCAAAAGAAGAAGAAATTGATAATAAAATTTGAGACTTGACAATAAGGATGGAAAAAATGATTTTTTTTTGTTCTTTTTACTAGTAGGATGAATAGAATAAGATGGAGAAACAATAACAGCCGAAATAAAGATAGCACCTTGAATCGACGGATCCAAAACTCTAATACTAACTGATGGGAACCCAGGATCGAAAGGACCCGGGACTCAACAACAATGCAGAATAGTTCAAATTTATGCCTTTTCTATTGAAGAATAAAGAAAGGAACTATGACCATAATCAAAGAATTTGATGGAACCATAATTATCAAAAGATGAGCTTGACCCAAGCCACACTTGTTGGTTAGCTATCAAATT
This sequence comes from Begonia peltatifolia, assembly GCA_022433055.1. NCBI lineage: Eukaryota > Viridiplantae > Streptophyta > Magnoliopsida > Cucurbitales > Begoniaceae > Begonia > Begonia peltatifolia. The sequence goes on from CM039522.1 coordinate 11,876,770, forward strand.
AAGAGCTTGACCTAGACCAAACTCGTTGGTAAAAACCAAAGCTATCAAGCAAGATTCTTCAAGTGTGAGTTGAAAAATATCGTTGTTCTTCGCAAAGAACCAATGAGAAATCCTCTCTAAAAAACCTAAATTTTTTAATTCAAACTTCTTCTTAGCTTTGGGTTGCATCTTTAAGCTGCTAATGTTATCAATTGGGTCATTGCACTTGGGCTTGGTCTTTGTTGCTCCTTGAATCACATCATCCGAACTTATATAGGACTAAACTATTGGAATGTTAGGTACATATCAAAGTAATCTCATATTGGACCATTAAGAAGTTGCAATGAGATTACTAGCAATTAGGGGTGGCCACTGGCCAGTTCGGTCCTGTGCTGAGCCCAGACCGAAATTGGCCAAAATGATTTCCAGATTTTTATCCCAAAATCGAAATCAAAACCAGTTCTGCCAAAGGTATTTTTTTTATAACTAAAAATTAAGAAGAATTTTAAAATTTTAAAAAATGATAAATATAACAAAATAAATACAACATCTAAAATAAATACAAGTATGTAACATACAAACTAAATATCTAAATTTAACAATCAAACATTAAAATTAAAAGAAATACAACATCAAAAATTTTTATACTTACAAATGTTCTTTTAAATATGATTTGAAAATGAAAGTGGTGTTAAATTGAGTAAGTTCACGTTGAGTTTCAGGATGTCATAGTATGTAATAGTAGTGGGCATACTGGAAACGTGTGGATTCTCGAGGTGTGACAGTTATGGTATCAGAGCCACGGGATGGACGTCGTTCAGAGAATTACCTAACGCCGCCAGCCGCTGAACGGGAGTGCTCCACCAACTGTAACTTTTCTTAGAACCCTTGTCTTTTTTTATTACTTACCAGATGTTGTGTTGTATAGGATTTAGCGTCATGGTTTGGGAGGCGCGTAGAGTTGTAGGCAATATGGATGACGCAGTTAGGCAGCTTACTGAGTTAGTCAACCACCAGTCTTAGTAACTAGAGCGGTTTATGAGCAGGGAGGACCAAGGCCAGTCTAGTGCCCAGGCTTCGATAGACCGTGGGGGCGATAGGTTGCACAGGCTCAGACCACCACATTTTGACGGATTATCTCCGGATCCTCCTAATGCTAAGGAGTGGATATGGAGCATGGAGAGTATGATAGACTATGCCAAGGTAGATGACCATGACCATGTGACCAGTGTGGCATTCTATCTTACCAAGGATGCTCGCCATTGGTGAGATACAGTCGGGACCACGAGAGATGTAAAGGCCTTGACCTGGGAAGAGTTTAAGACGGTGTTCTTTGGTAAGTACTTCAGCCATGCTATCAGGACTCGTAAGATAGTGGAGTCTGCACAGTTGAGGCACACAAGCACAGTGGCTGAGTACGCGAGGTAGTTTGAGGCGCTGTTCCGATTTGCAGGGCATTTGGTGAGCCTAGATGAGAACAAAGTACACCAGTTTGTGCTGCCTGAAGCCTGATGTATATATGGGCATGCGCATAGCTGGAATGCAAAGGGTGCCTTACGAGGATGTGGTGGCGAAGGCACTAGACATTGATGAGGCTAGAATGAAACTGTCCAGTTAAAGAGAGCCGCCTAAAGAGCAGCCTAGAAGATTTTTCAGGGAGTTGTTGCCTCAGTCAAGTGGGGAAGAGTCATCTTAGCGGAATTGCTTGAAAAGGCCTAATGACAGCTCTAGCAGCCAGGGGAGCAGCAAACGGCCACAGGGGTCAGGGCAGTTTCCACTATGCCCAAAGTGCGAGAAGAGTCACCCCGATGAGTGCAGTGTGGGATCAGGGCGGTGCTTCAATTGTAGCGAGGCGGGCCACATGTCTAGAGATTATCCGAAGCTGCGACGGAATCGGTCCTTCAACTGCAACGAATTGGGACATTTTGCTATAGATTGCCCTAATTTGAGTAAGGCTTCTGTGAGGGTGGCACCGAGGGTTTTGCGCCCTTGTTGAGCTAGACAATGCTTCCCAGCGATCAGTGATTGCAGGTAACATTTTTATTTCAGGCATGGTGGCTTATACACTTGTTGATATGGGTGCTACGCATTCTTTTGTGTCTACTGCCTTCGTGGTCAAGGCAAATCTGATGCCCAGTTCTTCTGGAGAGTTTTACGATGTATTGTTGCCGTCGGGGGAGCACCTATGTTCAGATCAGGTGGTACAAGGTGAAATTGTGATAGTGGGAGGAAAACAGTGGTATGCCGATCTGATCATACTAGACATGAAGGGGTATGAAGTCATTTTAGGAATGGATTGATTGTTTAGACATAATGCTTCGATAGATTACAGAACCAGGGAGATCCATTTTTGACTTCCGAGTGGAGAGAGTTACTCTTTCAAGGCAAGGAAGGGTTTGAGCAGGATTCCAGCTGTGTCTGCTATTAGAGCCCAGCAATTGTTGTGGGGTGGAGGTATGGGTTTCCTGGCTAGTGTTGTGGACATACAGTTGCAAAGCAAAGTTCAACTTCAAGATATTTCCATTGTGCAAGAGTTCCCAGAAGTGTTTTTGGAAGATCTGCCGGGTCTGCCCCCATACTAGGGATCGAGTTCGTTATTGATGTATATCCTAGAGTTCAACTGGTGTGTAAGAACCCATACAGGTTGGGGTGCATCGGTGCTTTTTGTTAAAAAGAAGGACGGGTCCTACACATGTACGTCGATTACAGGAAGCTGAATAAGCTGACAGTGAAGAATAGGTACCCGTTACCGAGGATTGATGATTTGTTTGGTCAGTTGCAGGGTGAATGGGTGTTCTCCAAGATTGATTTGAGGTCCAGCTACAACCAGTTGAAGGTTAGGGAGGAAAATATCCCGTAGACTGCCTTCCGTATGAGGTATGGACACTACGAGTTTTTGGTGATGTTATTCGAGCTAACCAATGCCCCGCAGCCTTCATGGATCTGATAAACCGAGTATTCAGGGAGCACTTGGATAGATTCGTGATAGTATTCATCGACGACATCCTGATTTACTCGCGGAGCAAGGAGGAGCATAGAGAACACTTGAGGATTGTACTGACTACTTTGAGCCAGCACCGACTGTATGCTAAGTTCTCTAAGTGTGAGTTTTGGCTGGACATGATCCAATTCTTGTGACATTTTATCTCCGTTGAGGGCATTTCAGTTGATCCAATGAAGGTTCAGGCGATGAAGGAGTAGCTGTAACCGACCAGTGGTAGTGAGATACACAGTTTTCTGGGGTTGGCTGGATACTATCATAGATTCATGAAGGTTCTCCAAGATTTCAGCTCCTTTGACCCGGCTGACAAGAAATAATGTAAAGTACGAGTGGTCTGACAAGTGTGAAGACAGCTTCCAGATGCTGAAATAGAGGTTGATTACAGCTCCTTCGTTGATACTGCCTGTAGAGGAAGAGAAGCTCAACATTTATTGTGACACCTCCAGGATAGGCTTGGGATGTGTTGATGCAGGGTGGGAAGGTGATTGCCTATGCTTCCAGGCAATTGAATGCCTATGAGCAGAACTATCACACGCACGACTTGGAGTTAGCGGCAGTAGTCTTTGCGCTTAAGATTTGGAGGCATTACTTGTATGGGCAACAGTGCGAAATCTTTTTAGACCATCAGAGTTTGAAGTACATTTTCACGCAGAAGGAGCTGAATTTGCGACAGAGAAGGTGGCTTGAGCTGGTTAAGGACTACGATATGGAGATCAAGTATCATCTAGGAAAGGCGAATGTCGTAGCGGACGCCTTGAGCTGAGTGTCAGCTTTGACTTTTGCCATGATTTCTGCGGTGCCTGCCAAGCTAAGGATCAAAATGCAGGGATTTGGCCTAGAGGTGGTTTCTGATTTGGCAGCCACACTTTAAGCGATGTCATTGAGGCCAACCATTCTAGATAGAATTAAGCAGGCCAACAGACTGACTCTGAGTGCAGTGGACTGAAGGCAGGTATGGAGGCCAATGCTAGTACCGAGTTCAGCTATTCAAAGGATGGGATTCTAATGTTTCGGGATAAGTGGTACGTCCCGAAAGGATGAGGAGCTGAGGAAGGAGATATTGTCAGAAGTCCACTCGTCTTCCTTCTCTGTGCATCCCAGAAGCACTAAGATGTACAGGGATTTGAAGCAGTACTATTGGTGGCCCAATATGAAGCAAGAGGTAGCCAAGTACGTCGAGACCTGCGTGGTGTGCCAACAGGTAAAGGCTGAGCGTCATAGACCGTCGGGTACTCTTCAGCCACTGGCCATACCAGAGTGGAAATGGGAGCGTATTACTATGGATTTTGTGGTTAGACTGTCGAGGATTGCCAAGGGCCACGATGCGATCTGGGTGATTATAGATAGGTTGACAAAGCCATTCCACTTTTTGCTTATGAGGATGACTTATTCCATGGACCAATTCGCTCAATTGTACATTCAAGAGGTGGTTAGACTACATGGGATCCCAGTGTCGATAGTTTCAGACCGAAACCCTAGGTTTACGTCTAAATTTTGGGGGAGTTTGTATAAGGCCATCGGTACCTGATTGGATTTCAGTACGGCCTTTAACCCTAAGACTGACGGGCAGTCAAAGCGGACCATACAGGTACTGGAATACATGCTCAGAGCCTGTGTGTTGGAGTTTCAGGCGGCTTGGAGCAGGTTCTTGCATTGGTTGAGTTCTCATATAATAAAAGTTACCAGTCCACCATTGGTATGGCGTCGTACAAGACTTTGTATGGAAGGAAGTGTTGGTGGCTATTGTATTGGGATGAGGTTGGTGAGGCAAAACTGATAGGCCCGGCGATACTGCAACAGACTGTCGACAAGATTTCTATTATACAAAAGAGGATTGAAGCAGCTTAAAGTCGGCAGAAAAGCTATGTAGATCAGAGGCAGTGAGAGCTGTAGTTCAGCGTGGGTGATGAGGTATTTCTGAAGATCTCCACGTTCAAGGGAGTGATCAGGTTTGGGAAGAGAGGGAAGCTCAACCCTCGATTTGTGGGGCCATTTTCGATTGTCAATAGGAATGGGAGGACCGCCTACAAGCTTCAGTTGCCCCCTTCGATGGATGTCATCCACGATGTTTTCCATGTCTCGATCCTGAGAAAGTGTATGCGGAATCCTTTTCAAGTGGTGCCACTACAGGATATAGAGATCCAGCCGAGGCTGACTTATGAAGAGAAGCAAGTAAGGATTCTAGAGTCGACAAGAAAGGTGTTGCGCAACAAGGAGATTCTTTTGGTTAAAGTATTGTGGCACAACCGTGGAGTAGAGGAAACCAGGCTTTGTAGAAATGAAGAAGACTTTTGAATAGGGTATATGCCATGCCTCCGACCATTCATTAGGTTTAGCTGGCCGATCTTCTCAACCCCGTCATAGGTGAGCCTCTATCTATAAGGAGGATCGATGCTCATCAACACACAAAGAGGAAGTATCCCCCATTCGACGAAGCCATCTTGGACCTTCTTGGCGTAGTTTTTCTTGGATACACTAGTATTCCACATGCCAGTGATGAGATGAAAACCGCCCCTATTCAGTGGTTCCCGTGCCACCACAATGGCATGGCATCGAAAGAGTGACCGAAACCTATCCCTGACCAGCTCGTGAGTAGCATCCCGCTACTGATCAGCACAGCGTAGCGTCAAAAGCATGTATTTTTGATTGCCCCGCTGACCGGCCTCCTTCCTACGGAACTGTATTATCAATATCGACCTAACTGGGAGAGGCAACAAGAAATGGAGCGCCAGTATCCTGAGATATTTAGTACGTAAATTTTGAGGACAAAATTCTTATAAGGGGGGGGGGGGATGTAATAACCCAGAAAGTTCTGAAATTTAAATTATTTTTCCGTTAAAATTTTTGAGAAATTTTTAGCGGGAAGCATATTTTATGAAACTTGGAATTTCATTTGTAGAAGAATTTGTGACTTTTGAAGTCGGGAGAACACGAATTTAATGGAGATACGGACAATTAAAACACGGGAGGGCAATTTATTAATTTGATTTATTAAAATTTAAAAAAAAATTAATAAAACAACTGAATGGCTTCGCGAGGAAGCCCTTCAACAGTTCGGTTCTTCGTTTAGCACGTGAGAGCAAAGGGCGATTAAGAGAGCTGGAATACGAGCTTCGGTCAGTGGCTGACGAGCTTGAGTGTGAGAGAGAATCGCTGGCGAGTGTTGCTTCTCCGATGAACCAAAGCCATTCGGTTTCAGCGGCTCGAACTCCCAAAGAGAGAGCTAGAGCACTTTCTGCAAACGACCGCGAGAGAGAGTCTCCGTCCATCTCTGTCACCGGTAACCAAGCGCTCTGCTTGTGTTCTTCTTCCTCTTCTTCTTCCATCTGAGTGCAAAACGACGCCCCTTGGTAAGTCTTTCTCTCCCTCTGTTGTCCTATTCTGTTTTGGCAACCGAGTGGGGGGTTGATGTGTGTTTGAAATTCTGAGCCTTTCCACTAGTAATTGGATTGTCTAGAAGGTGGAATTGGCGATAATTAGGTTCTGGATAGTGAGGGAGTGGTTTTGGAAGAATGAGCCGAGAGGGTCCTGTGCTGCCATTTGGGTTTTCTGTGTTGGAAGCTTCAAATTGTGTTAGATTTTACTTAGTAGGTTGGAATGTGGCTAATTGGTGAAGGACTTGGCGAAGTTGGGTTGAAGTTGAAATTTTGGACATTTTGGTGTATAAAAGAGTTTCTATTTTTGGGTATTTTGACGGATCTACGATTAATTGTTTTAAATTCTGTTTTAGTGTGTTAAATTAGATTGTTAGAGGAACGTTTGGCCGCTAGAATCGGTCGATTCCGATAACCGACGCAAAAGTTATCCGCATCTGAAGTTTAGGTTGGTTTTCGACCGAACCAAAATAATGACCCGTTTTAGTTGAGATTTTATGGGTTTAGTTAGGAGATGTGATTTTTAGCATGTTTAGTGATTTTTGATACGAATGTTGATTAGTTATTGTTTATGTCTACGTTGAACCAGATTTTGGTGAAGTCGTGCACGGAGAAAGCTTAGTATGCTAGGTAAGTAGTGCATGCTAGGTAAGTAGCGCATGCATGTGTCTTGCCAAAGTGGGCCTACACCGAAGAATGTTTGGATTTTGTTGTTTGATTGTGATGTGCGTGCGTATTGTTTGAGATGCATCATGTTTTGAAAAGGGTACAAAATTAGTTTTGAGCATTGTTTTGAGTAAGTGGTGGTGAGACACGTGGCAGTGGTACCGCAGATCCTGCTCGGGGAGTGGGCCGGTGCGTAACCAACCCCGGATTCCGCTAGGAGAGTGGGACGGCTAGGCCGCCACGCGGCATGTATGTGTTGCGATGAGGATGATGGACAGTGGCGCCACGGATCCTGCTCGGGGAGTGGGCCGGTGCATCACCAGTCGCGAATTCAGCTCGGAGCGTGGGCCAGCTGGGCTGTCGCGAAACGTGTGAGTATGGTAACTGTGGTCCCATTGTTGAGGAGACCCAGACGGTGGCGATGCATCAAGGTGTAATGTGGTGCGAGGTTCACCCTTACCGTGGTGTTGTTGCTGGGAGCCGGCGCGTGTGTGGCTTGTGGGCCTCGTTGCTAAGGAGTCTGGGATGGTGGCGACATGTTACGGTGTAGTATGGCGCGAGATTCACCCTCATCCTGGTACGGCCACACTACGCGTCAAAGATTGTGACAATATGAGCGTGAGCATAGAGATTGCATGTGATAAGATTGCATTGTCGGTTTTACTTTCATATTGCACTACTTGCTAAGCATTTGGCTTATGTTGCGTGTTCTATGGTGTAGGTGCTGAGTTTTCTACTGGTGAGATTCGAGAGCCCAGTCTTGAGCAATAGGGCAGTTGGCGGCGTGCGACCGAGGCACCGGACGGTGGACTGTTAGGGCGACCCGACCCGTGGAGGTGGTGAGTTTTGGTGAGGTGTTCTGGGTTACTCTTGTGGTATTTAGAGAACGGTTCTAGTTTACATGTTGTATATTGTACAGATGTGGTTTTTTTTTTTTTGTTATTTGGATAGTTTTGAGGACGTGTATATATATTATATGAATGAGCATTGTGTTGCTCTATACTATGAATTCTCTTCATCGATAGTTGTTTGATTTATTTCCTTCTGCTTTATTTTTCCTTTAGTGATTTCTTGATGAATTGGGTTAATGTACTTTGAGGATTATATAGTGTATTGGTTGTAGGTTGAGGTCAATAAGTACATGCATTACTCTGCTAAATTTTCGAGAGAAAGGTGGAGTGTAGAGTAGTCAAATCGAGAGCGCAGGGCGTTCTGCCAAACTGGTCACGCGTGAGGGGCGTGCCGACCAGGTCGAGGGCGCTTGCAGAGAACGCAACATGGCAGCAGGGTGCGCGGGGCACACTGCACTACAAGTGCTCAAGGGTTGTGCGGCGTCGAGAGTGCATCCGCGCGCGGACGTGCGGTGCGAAAGTAAGGCGCGTGGGGCATGAGGTGCTGAAGCCTTGCGCGTGATACGTGGCTTCGAAAGAGTGTGAGCGCGCGGCGCCAGGTGGGTGTGTGCATGGCGCCGAGGTGTAAGAGTGCGTAGTGCGGGAGGCGTGTGCGGGGCGCGCTGGGTCAAGCGGGCGCGCATGGTGCTGCGCAGGGCACACGACGCCGTTGCTGAATGCGTGCACAGAGTGTCGAGTTGGGGGCGCACAGCGTCGGGTCGCGATCGCGTGCTGGGGTGAGCGGCACGGGGCCTTGGGGCGTAGCACCGAACCCAAGTGGTGGGCGAGGCATGTGTCGAACTCCTTCCCAGAATTTTAAGTCTTGTCACTTTAATTTTTAAGAAAACTCCTTTAAATTGTTCTTTTCTACTGCGTATTTTATATTGAGGATTTACGTGTTCTCTCTTCGGAGCGCAAGTCGTTTTGAAATCGAGTTGAAAAATTTTATAATTACAAATATTCTTTTGAATATGATTTGAAAATGAAAGTGATGTTAAATTGAGTGAGTTCACGTTGAGTTTCTGGATGTCATAGTGTGTAATAGTAGTGAGCGTACTATGAACGTGTTGATTCTCGTAGTGTGACACTGGATATGAGACAATGGATTTGGCGGCGTCAATATCAGGAAGTGATCGCTACGCACAGAGGGTGGAATGTAACGCCCAGAATTTATGTTAAATAATTTTCAGATTTTAGGACAAGAGAATTATCATATTTCGACAGGAAACGAACCAAATGACGGTTTGATTAAACGGTTAGAGGTTAAGGGCGATTTAGTAATTAGGTAATTATTATTATTAATAAAAAAAATTAATAGAAAAGGCAAAGCGCCCTCTCCCTCCCCTGTTCTTCCCCTCCCTCCCGCACAAAGAAAAACCCTCCCTCTTAACCAATTCTCCTTCCAACCGGCGATCCTCAACATTCCTTCATCAAATTTCAAAACTACAGTAAGTTTTAGTTAGTTCTTAGTAGATAGATAGTTTTTTTAGTTGTTTTGACCGTTAAAAGTGAAGTTTGAAGGAGTATTGGGTAATTTTTGTAAACTCTAGGAGGTTAATATGAGATGTTGAAGTGAAAGATTACTTTTATTCGTGTATTGGTGTTTTAGCTAGAAGTAGTAGTAGATTACGAGTTTTTATGGAGAACATTGAGCATTTGGATAATCGAATACTTGGATTATGGAACGGTTTTTGTTCGGCCACATTCGACCAAGCTGTAGGTGTTGGATTAGGAATTGGATTAGACTGTTAGAAATTAGACGTTCTATGGAATCCGTAGTATTTTGAATCGTCCAAATCAGACGAGTATTGGAATAGTTATGCATTTCCGAGAGTTGGTCAGAAATTGAGTTGGAATTCGGGTTTAGATAGATTAGATGTTAATTTGTGATTCCCTTTAGAGTTTTATGATTTGGAAGGAAAGTAGAGCTGATAAATATGTGGTTTTATAGGTTCCCCAATTAGTGAGCTATCTACGAATGAGGAATTGCTAAGGACGTTAGGTAAGTAGTGCAGTAGTTACTTTTCCCTTCGGGCCTACATCACAGTTTGGTAGGTTGCATGCACGTTTATTTTATGTTACGCTTTAATGATTATGCATCATGGTTTTAAAGTACGAGAACGAAACGAAAATGCATTTTTCTATTTTTACGAAATGAAACAGTAGGATGTGATGTGATGAACGAAATAAAAAGATACGTAAGAAGATAATGAAGATGGGGTTGAGTGGTCTTGTCTCGTAAGGTGAACCCCGAGGTGTATCACTTCTTTCCTCGTTTTACTTGATGGGCTTGTCCCGAGAGGTAGACCGCGAGGTGTGTCACTTTACTAGATCGCGATTGGCATTGTCCCGTGAGGTGGACCGCGAGATGTGTCACCTTGATCTAGCACGTAAAGAACAACGCAGTACTAATAAGATAAAGAAGACGTAAGGAGGAGACAAAAACGAAAGTAGAGACAAAACTGTAGAAACTGCATATGTTAGGATATGTTTGTTTTCAGTGTTTAAGTTTTTATGTGCATTACTTACTTAGCATTAGGCTAATAGATGAGTTCTGTGATATAGGTGACGAAGCGATAACAGGTGAGTACTCAGAGCGTATCCAGGGCTAGGAGGAAGTTGGAGGAGTGCGCTCGTGAACGGTCAGACCGACTATTAGAGCGTTTTGACCAGGGTGGGGGTATGTAAGGGAGTTTAGCTATTTCGAGTTTGGTTGAAGTTGTTTGGAGTCGATTTGAAGTGTAAATGAATTTCAAACTTTTGGTAGTCGTTCTGAAATATATAATGGTTTTGAATTGATTGGAAAGGGCATGTTTTGTTATTTTAAACGTTGAGTCAAAGTTCGGTTGTTTTTGGAAAGTTTAAGGTTTTCATGCAAATTTCTGTGAATGAGGTGTTGACCTATAGGCTGAGTGGTCGACCAGTATACTAGAGGTGTCGCTCGAACTTGGCCAATGACGACCTCAAGGGTCAACCTGCGAAGGCAGAGTCAATCAAAGTATCAACTGTGTAAGAAAGTGTCGACCGCTTAGTATAAATATGAGTACAGAGTGTCGACCACTTGGGTCGCCCTACTTGGACAGAGAGAAATGAGGTGTCGACTGGTGCATCTAATTGTCAACCGATAGTGTAAAATAGATGGGAGTGTCAACCACAAGGATCGGTCGACGCGGACAGAGAGGAATGAAATGTCGATCGGCGTTCACAAGTGTCGCCTGATTAGCGTGAGGAGCAAAGAGGTGTCGACCGATAGTGTCGACTGACGAAAACAGAGACAAATGAAGTGTCGATAGGGTTTACAGAGGTCAACCGGAAATGATTTTTTTTTTTTTATGTTTTAGAAAACTTGAAACTTTATGGAAACGAATTTTTATCAAAGTCTTCCGCTGCGATGATTTTAAACGTTTTCAAAAAGGTCGTTTTAATTCGATGAACGAAGTTTTAAATTTTTACACGAATTGTCTCGAGTGCGTGCATATGAGTAGTAGTGAGCGTACCAGGAACGTGTGGATTTTAAGGGCGCTACATCAGATGTTGAACTGAGTTCGGGTGTCGTGTGTTCTGGAATTCGGAGCATTAAGCTGGTTTGACCAAAACAGGAGAGGTCGGGGTTTCAAATTTTGGAGCAGGGGAGATTGAAACTCGCAGCCGCAGGTCGGGTGTTTGGGTGTCGATTGTCAGGTGTTCGGGAATTCAGAGCAGTGACCAGTAGTTAGCAGAGCAGAGAGCAAGGAGGAAAGACTACAGAGGTCGAGTTTGGGTTCGGGAAATCAGAACTCCAGAACAAACTACAGAACTGACGTTGGGTTCGAGAATTCGATATCGGAGAGGTTGAAATTGGAGGTTGGAGTTGATCGAAGGAAACAATTTCACCTCGGAATCGCCTTCGATTGACTCAAAGCCACCGTCCAGTTATCAATGAACTTGATGTTCCAACAACCAAGCATAGTCAGGTTGGCCTGATCGGGTGTTCGCCTATTAGGGATTGGTCGACGCCGATTATGGAAGACTGAACTCATTCATTCAGTCTTCGAACCGCGAAGAAAGCTTTAAGCCTTTAAGTTTGGTCTAATGGTTTGGTTCTGGTTCTTCAGGAATTCAGGCTGTGGACCGAGGACCGAACCGATTGTCTTCGGTTCTAACAACTTCAAACCAAGGACTAGACTGTGGTCCATCAACAAGGGACAAAAACCGTACCAAAACCATCGATCCAGTCTAGTTCTTGGTCTACGATTCGATCTTGCCCACCCTTACTAGCAATGATTTATAGTAGATTTAATCATCTTGCTATATGCATGGATATAATTATGGACATCTTGTTGTTATTGGTTGAACAAGAAATCTCATGGAAGAGCATGAAGTAATCCATCACAGCTACATATGTTATGCAAGCTGAATTTGTGGCATGCTTTGAGGTAACTTTTCATGGTTTTTAGCAATAGAGCTTTATTATGTAGCAATCTTCTTTTTGAAAAACAATAGGTATTGACAAGCTGGTAGGGGTGGGCAGAACGGGACAAGAACCAGTGAACCGGACCGGACAAGTTTTGGTCTGATTTCAGTCGGTACTCAAACGGTCTAGGTCCGACACTGGTTCTGCTCATCAAGAAACCGTGGGACGCGGTCTAGTCCATAGACCTAATTCAATAATCCTGAAAATCGAGGACCAGACCATTCTAAACTAAAAAACCATTAAACCAATATGTTTTCGGTTTGTCAATTTTCATACTTCAGTCTTCAGCTCACCAGACACCACTTCACCCTTCTTTCTTTTTCCATAATCCATTCTTTGTCGGTCTTCCTTCGCCAAAACTTAGAGGCCAAAGAGGCCAAGTCCAAACCATCCACCAAACTGCCAAACTGCCAAAGGCCGAAGAGATCGAGTCATCGATGCAGTGCCTTCGTCGATGTCCGAACCTACCTTACGGCTCGCATGATTAGACCTGCCTTTGCCGAAGTTTGAATCAAGCGCTGCCCTTCGTGATTGGCAGCACACCGAACTGCCGAACCAACCGCATGCTATTTGAACTCTGAACCAACTTCTCTACTGTCTACCGAAGACCCAAAGGTGGGTTTTGTAAATTTCTGTGACTAAAAATTTGAATCAAAAGTGATGCATTGATGAATTGATAAATTTTACGAATTGATGTTGTAGTTTATTTATGCATAAGAAATTTGTATGAAAATTGATGTTGATATTGTAATTTATAAAAATTTATGTGGATCAAAATTTGTGATCTTAATTTGTTTTAGGTTAGTGCTTTGTTATTTGTTAGTCCATCAATTAATATCTGGTTACTAAATAGATGTGTGTTTTTTTTTGTACAAATGTTTCTGAATAAATGGATTCTTCTCATAGTGAAAACTCGAATGTGGATTCAACAAGAACTAAATCTTTAGTTTGAAATCACTATAGCAGAGTACTGATCACCGACTTAGCTGTGTGTAATTATTGTCAGCAAATTTATGTAGCACACCCGAAGAAAAATAGAACTTCAAGTTTAATAAAACATATTAAAGTATGCAAAAAAGTTTCTACGAAATATAGACAGCAAGCAAAAAACTCTGAGCTTTAAACCTAATGAGAGCAAGGTTGTTGGTGTACCCACATTTAATATAATGACTGCTTGAGAATTTCTCGTAAAGATTATTATATTGAATGAATTGCCACTGAAAGTGGTTGAAGAAATTGGTTTGAGGACATTTTGTGTATATCTCAATCCCAAGTTCATTATGCCATCTAGAATAACCATTGAAAGAGATATTTGCAAGATTTTTCATACAGAAAGAAGCTAGTTGGAGTATTTTTTTACAACATTACAAAGGATATGTTTGACTACTGACACATGGACATCTACTCAAAATTTGAATTACATGGGAGTTTGAAAATGCTACAACTGTAACCGTTGACAATGCGTCTTCAAACGACGTTGCTATTTCTTATTTGATGAAAACAGTTCAAAATTAGAAAGAGTTGATTGTAAATGGTGATCATATGCACATGAGATGTTTTGCACATGTCCTAAATTTGATCGTTTCTAATGAATTGAAAGAACATCATGAGTCCAAAGCAAAAGTACAAGAAGTTCTTTAATACATAAGGTCTTCTCCGGGAAGATTGCAACAGTTCAAAGCCTGCATTGATACGGTTAAAATTACCTGTAAAAATACATTGTCGTTCGACGTTCCTACTCGTTGAACTATAAGTAATTGCTCCCTAAATCCTATATCTATCTATATGAAGACAAAATCATGTAACAAAGGAGGTTTTTATTTGCACAAATGGTACTTCGAACTTGGAACGAGCATGAAGAAATTAACGATACTTCTTTATCTTTTGAATTGTTCTGCGTATTTGATGCTGGCAAGCGCTAAGAAGTTTGGGACGGCATTTGAAAAATTAGCAGACAATGATGGCTCTTTCTTGCCTTAAATGGGAGGGGTAGGTTCATCCACATTTGAAAATTGGTCACATAAAATTCTTAGAGACATTTCATTCATATAAAATTCTTAAAGACATTTCAAACCATGACACATAATGTTTCTGCTTCTCTGCATATTTCATCGATTATGTACATCAGTGAAGTATGTAATTTGAAGATTGTTATTGACACATATGCTAACAGTGACAATATGACGCTGAGAAGAATGGGCATCGAGATGAAAAAGAAGTTTGATAAATATTGGGGATCTTTTGAATAAACATGCTTGTATATGTTGATGTTGTTCTTGATCCAAGTTGCAAAACAAGATTTTTACGGCATTATTTAGCCATTTTATTTGGTAGTGAAAGAGCTACACCATACGTAAAATAGGTAGATTATGTAATTGAAAATTTGTATACCGAATATAAAGGTGATACAACCAATGAAGACCATACTCTATGTACCAGCGATAGTCAACAAAGGTCTCGAGATTCAACAAGTTCTTTGGTGCAAGGTTGTTCAATAATAATGTACTCTTTGTTTTATGGCTTAGAAATTTTTCAGAGAGAAATGAGGAAAGTAATATGAAAGATATATTGATCATTCCAATTTCTACGGTGGTGTTAGAATCTGCTTTTAGTTGTGGTGGTCGTGTTCTTGATGTATTTCATAGTTCTCTAACTTCCCAAAGTGTTGAAGCTCTTATATGCGCTCAAAGTTGGCTGAAAATATTCAATCCTTTTAAAATTTTGAAAAACATCGACGATGATTTCGATGACAGTACGATTTTGACTATTGAAGAAGGTTCGAACATTCTAATATTTATTTGTTTTATATGTTTATCTTCAATGATTTACTAATGGTATCAATATTTTTATTTTGCAGATTCTGCTACGGATGAAAAGTCTAAAGATGGCATATCAATATTTTTATATTGTTCCAACTATTTGATTTGTAATTTGTATTTTTAAAATTGTTGCCTGTTGGATTAGTTTTGGATATTGGATTTAGTTTCTTAGATTTCATTTTTCATGTTGGATAGTTGGATTTAATTTGTATATTAATTATTGGATAGTTGGATTTAATTTGTATATTAATTGTTAAATAATTAGATTTACTATTTGGTTTGTATTTTTACAGTATTTCCTTTATTGTGGATGTTTGATTTTATTTCTTACATTTTATTTTAATGTTGAATAGTTAGATTTCGTTTGTATTTTAATTGTTGGATAGTTGGATTTAGTTTGTAACACCCAGAATATCTATTAAAATGATTTTTGGATTTACATATTGGTAAACGGTGGAGTTTTAGTGTAACACGCAAACATTTTTTGCTAAATTAATTTTCGGATTAATGTGATAGTAATCGGTGGAGTTTTGGTTGGAATTGAGAGTAAAGAATTTCTACCATTGAGTAAAAGATTATTTTAAGGCTAATGCAGAAGAGAAAATTTTAAGAATCTAATCGGAAACGGACTGAATAACCGTTTGATTAAACGGTTAGAGGTTGAGGATGATTTAATAATTAAGTTATTATTATTATTATTATTATTATTATTCAAAATAAAAACAAAACAACATAACCCCCTTTGGTTCCTCTTCCTTGCGCAGAAAACCTCCCTCTCCTCTTTCTTCAGCTAGTGCTTCCTCTCTAGCGACGATTCTCTTCAATGCTCCTCTGTTTTCTTCAAATCTAAGGTATGTTTTAGTTAGTTTTTGAGTAGATAGTTAGTTGCTTAGTTGATTTTCGCGACAAAAGTGAAGTTAGAGAGAGTATTGGGCAGTTTTGGTGAACCATAGGAGAGAGTATGAGATTTTGAGGGTTTGTAGTTGATTTATACATGTATTGGTAATTAAGTTGGAAGTAGGGGTACATTATAGGTTTTTATGGAAAAGATTGATCGTTTGTATAGCAGAATACTCTGATTGCGGAACGGTTTCCGTTTGACCACATTCGGTCAAGCTTTAAGTGTTGGATTAGGAATTCGATTAGACCGTTAGAAATTAAACGTCCTTAAGAGTCCATAGCATTTCAAATTGTCCAAATCAGACAGGTATTGGATAAGTTATGCATTTCTAAATTTAGTCGGAAATTGTGTAGGATTTTAAGTTTAGCGAGAAGTGACGGTCTAGTAAGAGTTTATGGCTTCTGTGTTAGAATTTCATAAGTTGGACGAAGGGGAATTAATTAAAGTGTGGTTTTATAGGTTCTCCAGTTAGCGAGTCATATACGAAGTACGAGTTGCTAAGGATGTGAGGTAAGTAGTGTGAGTGGTGCAGTAGGTGTTTTGCCTTCGGGCCTACATTACAGTTCAGTAGGATGCATGCACGTTTATTTTATGTTATGATTTAGTGATTATGCATCTTGATTTTAAAGTACTAGAACGAAACGAAAATAAATTTCAAAGTTTTTTTTATGAAGTGCAATAGTAGGAGGTGATGTGATGAATGAAATGAGAAAATACGTAAGAAGAGGTGGACCGCGAGGTGTATCACTTCTTCCCCCACTTTACGTGGTGGCCTTGTCCCAAGGATGGACCGCGAGGTGTGTCACTTTACTAGATCGAGGTTGGCCTTGTCCCGTGAGGTTGATTGCGAGGTGTGTCACTTTGATCTAGCACGTAAAGAAGAACTCAGTAGTAAGAAGATAAAGAAGATGTAAGAAAGAGACGAAACTGTAGAAACTGCATATGTTAGGATATGTGTGTTTATAGTGTGTATGTTTTTATGTGCATTACTTGTGTAACACCCCGAAAACCTAACTGTTTCCGATACGTTCACTACTCTGATGCCACATCTTTGACGCCTACGAGTCGTCCCCGGACCCGAGTCGCCAACTGTACGCTCGCTTTTAAACACGAAAAAATTCGTATAAAATTTAATATGTTCGGTTTTTTGACTCAAAATGAGGCCCTCAAAAATATTTAAGAAAGGCGTAGCGAAAAACTCATTCAAAATAAGTTTAAATAAACTTCACCTTTTTAACATAGAAATACAAGGACCGGTCGACACTTGTATACGCCGGTCAACACCTGAGTCGTCTCGGGTTTCCATCGGTCGACACTAGCGAATGCTAGTCGACACCGCGTTTCCCTCGGGTCTTCACGTCGGTCGACACTAGGAATCACCGGTCAACACTTCTACCTTCAGCTCGGCAAGTGGTCGACACTTGCTTACGCAAGTCGACACTTTCACCCTCTCTGCCCGATCAGGTCGACCCCCGTGGTCGACATTCTCGCTGAATTTGCACTAACTTGTCGACACCCACGGTCGCCGGTCGATACCTCGTTCCTCTCTGCTCGCTTCGGTCAGACCCTGCAGTCGACGCTTACCCTCCCATTGACACTGAGCGGTCGACACCTATGGACTTCGGTCGACACTTCATACCAGTCTCCTAAATATGACAGCAACTCCAAAAGAAAACGGACTCGAAAACTTCCTCGAATTCAAACTACTGATTGAAACCTGAACCATCAATTAATCACTTCCAACAAATTCCAAAATACACCTATCAATCAATTCCGATTATGGACCCCCAAACTCATCTATGCCTCAAAACCTATACACTCGACATAGACTCCTCAAAACTCACTACAAAGGACCCCGCCTCACCTTGTCCCACAAGCTGATTCGCGACGAACACCACATGCCGGCACATGGTAGCACACCGCCAACTGCTTACTCGCCCTATCTAGGCTCCGGCAAATCACCTTAAGGGATCTCTGCACTTACACCACGGTACATACAACATAAGCCTCACGCTCAGTAAGGAGTGCAATATGAAATGTAAAACGACAATGCAATCCTATCACATGTAATTTCTACGTTCTCGCTCGTGTTGTCACAACCCGTGCTGGGTGGTACGGCCGCCCCACGGTGAGGCTGGACTCTCTCGCCACCTCACACCTTAGTACGTCGCCATCATCCCAGTTTCTCCAGCAACGAGGCCATCAATCCGTACCCACGCGTCACTTTACGCACCGCAACCATTCCAGAGTGAAACTAGACGCACCCGCCACACTACACCCTGGCACGTCACCATCATCCCGGTTCCTCCAGCAACGAGGCCATAGTTGCACACCACCACACGTACACTACAGTAGGCATCCTAGGGTTAGGCTGGACGCACTCGCCACACCATACCCTAGCACGTTGCCACGCCACAAGCTAGAATGTTTCCACCATCCCGATTTCTCCAGTAACGGGGCCTAGCTACCCACACACTCATCGTCCTCGTCACACTTTGACATAAATCCATGAACAAATTCATTTTCGTTCCCCTTTTAAAAACATGATGCATGTCAAACAATACACACGCACATCACAATCAATCATCACAAACCAAACGTTCCTTGGTGTAGGCCTACCTGAGCAAAACACATACATACACTACTTACCTAGCATCCTAGCTTTCTGTGGTACTCGTCTCACCCAAAACCTGCCAACCTACAACAAAAATCATCTTCCCGTCAAAACACATCCCACTACTCTACTTTCGCACTAAAATCACCATAATAGCACAACACTCCACGAACTCGCCAAAATTGCTCATCAACCTATCTCGGCTCAAAATTCAACTTAACTTTCGATGCGCATAACCTCTGCATCGGTTATTGGAATCACACGATTCTAGCAGCTAAACACTCCAATTGTAACCTAGTTTACCACCCCAAAAGGGTTTCTAAAACGAGGTCCCCTAGCTAGGCCAAAAATTCACAGCCAATTTCGTTTTAGGGCTTAAAATTCCACATTCACTGTCATTCGATAAAACTCAACAATTTCCTCATCAATCTATTACATTTATCCTCAATAACCTACAACAATCAATATTACACTCAATAAACCCTCCTACCCTAAAACCTCAAATCTTTATCAACCACATTTCTCCTCACTTCCAACACTAAACCAACATTGAACCATAAACCACTTGAACTTACCTTGAACCATTGAAATGGAGGAGAAACAAAAACCGCTGGCGAAATCGTTGCAGGAAAGAGGAACCGAAGAAAAAAATCGCGGCGGGTAGGGGGAGAAATAACAAAGGAGGGAGGGGGTGCTTCTGCCGATCCTCTCCTCTTAACATAAAAAAATATTAATAAACTAATTATCTTTTTACCCCCACACTTTAATCTTTTAATCTAACGGCTATTCAATCCGTTTTCGGTCGAATTCTTAAAACTTTCTCCCTACCATTAGCCTCAATATAATTCCCCACCTAACCTTACAAATTCTCCACTCTCTGTTCTGACCCGAATCCCGCCATTTATCATCCCGACAACCCGAAATCGATACTGTAAAAACACGGGGTGTTACATCCTCCCCTTCTTAAAAGAAATTTGTCCCCAAAATTTACGTACCGAATAACTCTGGGTATTGTTACCCCATGTCCTGCCGCCTTTCCCAAGTGGACTCATCCACATTGTGATTGCGCCATAAGACTTAGACAAAGGGAATCTCCTTGTTCCGCAACACCTTCACAACTGACCCTAGTATGGCCACTGACTTTTCCTCGTAAGATAACGCCAGTTGTACCTCTACATCCTGTTGTGTAACCACCTGAGAAGGATCACGTATAAACTTCCTCAGCATAGAGATATGGAAGACATTATGTATGACATCCATCGAGGAAGGCAGCTGAAGTTTGTAGGCGGTCTTCTGTATCGTTTCCACAATAGGGAACAGCCTAACAAAACGAGGGTTGAGCTTTCCTCGCTTCCCAAACCTGACCACTCCTTTGAACGGGGAGATCTTCAGGAACAATTCATCGTCCACGCCGAACTCAAGTTCCCGCCTCCTTCGATCGGCATAGCTTTTCTGCCGACTCTGAGCTGCCTCGACCCTCTTCTTTATAATAGAAATCTTGTCGACCGTCTGCTACAGTATTTCTAGGCCTATAAGTCTTGCCTCACCAACTTCGTCCCAGTACAATGGCGACCTGCACTTTCTCCCATACAAACCTTGGTACGGCGCCATGCCAATGGTAGACTTGTAAATGTTATTATATGAGAACTCTACCAATGGCAAGAACCTAGTCCAAGCCGCCTGGAACTCCAACACACAGGCTCTGAGCATGTCTTCCAGTATCTGTATAATTCGCTCCGATTGTCCATCGGTCTGAGGGTGGAAGGCCGTGCTAAATTCCAACTTGGTACCCATGGCCTTATACAGACTCCTCCAGAACTTAGACGTAAATCTGGGATCTCGGTCTGACACTATCGACACAGGGACCCCATGGAGTCTGACTATCTCCTGCACGTCCAACTGAGCGAACTGATCAATCGAGTAGTTCATCTTCACTGGTAAGAAGTGAGACGACTTAGTTAGTCTTTCCACAATCACCCAAATTGCATCGTGGGCCTTAGCAGTATCTGGCAGTCCAATCACAAAATCCATAGTGACCCGCTCCCACTTCCACTTGGGTATAGGTAATGGCTGAAGCGTTCCCAATGGTCTCTGATGTTCTGCCTTTACCTGCTGGCATACCATACAAGCCTCAACGTGCTTGGCTATCTCTCGCTTCATATTGAGCCACCAATAGTGTTGTTTCAACTCTCTGTACATCTTAGTGCTTATAGGGTGCACAGAGAAAGGAGACGAGTGAGCCTCGGACAATATTTCTATCTTCAGCTCCTCATTCTTTGGGACGTACCACCAATCCCGAAACCTCAGAATCCCATCGTCCGAATGGTTGAGCTCAGTGTTAACATTCGTCTCCATACCTGCCTTTAGTCCGCTACACTCAAGGTCATTCTCTTGGGCCCGCTTAATTCTGTCAAGAATGGTCGGCCTCAACGATATCGCCGACAGCGTGGCTGCCAAATCTAAGACCATTTCTAGGCAAAACTGCTGTACCGCAGTCTTTAGCTCGGTAGGCAATGTCAAAACCATAGTAGACATCGAAGTTGACACTAGGCTCAAGGCGTCCGCTACCACATTTGCCTTTCCTGGATGATACTTGATTTCCAGGTCGTAATCTTTAACCAGCTCAAGTCACCTCCTTTGTCTCAAGTTTAGCCCCTTCTGTGTGAAGATATATTTCAGACTCTGATGGTCCAAGAAGACTTTGCATTGTTGTCCATATAAATAATGCCTTCATATCTTAAGTGCGAAGACCACCGTTGCTAACTTCAAGTCATGCGTGAGATAGTTTTGCTCGTAGGGCTTCAGTTGCCTTGAAGCATAGGCGATCACCCTTCCATTTTGCATCAGTACGCAACTCAAGCCTATCCTGGTGGCGTCACAATCAATGCTGAATTTCTCCCTCTCTACTGGCAGTACTAGCAAAGGGGCAACAGTCAACCTCTGCTTCAATGCCTAAAAACTGTCTTCACACGTATCGGACCAGCTATACCTCATGTTCTTCCTGGTCAATCGAGTCAAAGGGGCTGCGATCTTGGAAAATCCCTCAATAAACCTCCGGTAATACCTTGCTAGCCCCAAAAAACTGCGTATCTCACTGGCACTTGTCGGTCGCGGCCATTCCCTCACAGACTAAACCTTCGCCAGGTCCATGGAAATACCATCACAATAGATAACATGCCCAAAAAATTTGATCCTATCCAGCCAAAATTCGCACTTAGAGAACTTAGTATATAGTTGGTGCTGCCCCAGATTGTCAGCACGATCCTTAAATGCTCTCTGTGCTCCTCTTCGCTCCGAGAGTATATCATGACGTCATCAATGAATACTATCACGATTCTATCCAGTTGCTCCCTAAATACTCGGTTCATCAGGTCCATAAAGGCAGCTAGGGCATTTGTCAGTCCGAACGACATCACTAAAAACTAATCTGTGTCTATACCGCGTCCAGAAAGCTGTCTTCGGGACATCTTCTGTCCTGACCTTCAACTGATAATAAGCGGATCTCAAATCAATTTTAGAGAACACCCGGGCCCCTTGAAGTTGATCAAATAGGTCATCTATCCTTAGCAACGAGTATTTATTCTTCACCGTCAATTTGTTCAGTTCTCTATAGTCGACACACATGCGTAGAGATCCGTCCTTCTTTTTAACAAAAAGCACCGGTGCTCCCCACGACAAAAAACTAGGGTATATAAAGCCCTTGTCCGTCAACTCCTCTAATTGTTTCCTTAACTCCTTCAACTCGGTAGGCGCCAGCCTGTACGGATTCTTGTACACTGGCTCAGCTCCAGGGTACACTTCGATAACGAATTCAATTTCCCTGTCAGGGGGCACACCTGGCAGATCCTCAAGAAATACCCCTGGAAAATCCTGCATGATGGGGATGTCCTGGAGTTGAGCCTTGCCCTGAAGCTGCACGTCCATGACACTAGCCAAGAAACCCATGCATCCACCCCGTAACAACTGTTGGACTATCATAGACAACACTGCCAGAATTCTACTCAAACTCTTTCCCACCCTGAAGGAGTAACCCTCTCCACTCGGGAGCCGAAAGTGGATCTCTCTGGTCATCCAATCTATCGTGCCAAAATGTCTAGACAGCCAATCCATCCCCAAAATAGCCTCATACCCCTTCATGTCGAGTATGATCAAATCCGCGTACAATCGTTTTTCTCCCACTGTCACAATGTCACCTTGTACCACCTGATCTGAGTATAGGAGCTCCGCCGACGGCAACAATACATCATAGAACTGCCCAGAGTAGCTGGGCACTAGATTTGCCTTGACCACGAAAGCAGTGGACACAAACGAGTAAGTAGCACCCGTATTGACAACGGTATAAGCCGCCATGCCCGAAATAAGAATACTACCTGAAATCACCGATGGCTTGGCAGCATCGTCTGGTTCTATGAGGGCAAACACTCTTGGCGTTGTTAGGATTAAACGCCCTAATCCACCTGTAACGAACGATCGAAAACTGAAAAGAAAAATAATACAGAGAGATTTATAGTGGTTCACTTTCGTTGTGAGAGCTACGACCACTGGGTGCTGACATATTTCACTAAGAACAAAGGAACGAGTTACAATAGTTTTTGCCTCACACTCTCTCTCTCCAATAACCTAAATACGTCTTTATATAATAGACAATTTAGGGTTACAGAATAACAAAGTAAATATTACCAAAATACCCTCAGACCTAAATTAGGCTTCACAACTCAACAATCTCCTACTTGGAGACTGATCTCATCATCTCACCATCTGTAACGGCTTCATTCTCATATTTAATCCAAGAAGTCCTACTGAAGTTGCGCACAACTTTAGCTTCTCACTTGTCACAGCTTTCGTTAACATGTCAGCTGGATTCGGACTTCCTGGTATCTTCTCAAGTGCTAACACTCTATCTTCTAAGGCGAATCTAATGAAGTGATAACGCACTTGAATATGTTTTGTCCTGCCATGATAAAGTGGATTCTTTGCCAAATGGATGGCACTTTGGCTGTCACAATGCAATATACTCCCATCGTAGTTTTGACCTAACTCGTGTAAGAAAGGCTGCAACCACATCATCTCCTTTGCGGCTTCTGTCACTGCAATATACTCAACTTCACAACTAGAAAGAGCAACTACATCTTGAAGCCTCGAGACCCAACTGATTGCGATGCCACCCAAGGTGTAAACATACCCAGTTCTGCTTTTACTGCTATTAGTATCACCACCATTATCAGCATCAACGTATCCATCTAGACCCAAGTCTGACTTTTGAAAACATAAAGCGAAATCCAAACTTCCCTTCACATATCGCAATCATTTTACGGCTTCCCAATGTTTTCTTCCTGGATTACTCATAAACTTACTGACAACTCCCACTGCATGTGCAATATCTGGTCGTGTGCAAATTATCGCGTACATAAGACTACCAACAGTAGAGGCATATGGAACAGTAGCCATGTAGTCTTTCTCTTCATCGATTGAGGGCGACTGATCTTTGGATAGCCTGAAATGACTAGCTAATGGTGTAGTGACTGGCTTAGCATCGTGCATCTTGAACCTGCTAAGAACTTTCTTTACGTACTCTTCTTGTGAGAGTTTGAGAACCTCCTTATCCTTGAAGATCCTCATCCCAAGGATTTGTTTTGCATCTCTCAAATCCTTCATCGCAAACTCCTCAGATAACTTCCTCTTCAGCCTGTCAATCTCATGCAAGCTTGCTCCAACAATTAACATATCATCAACGTAAAGGAGCAGAATAATATAAGAGTTATCAAACCTTTTTATGTAGCAGCAGTGATCGGCTTCACATCTCACAAAATTGTTACTCTTCATGAAACTATCAAACCTCCTGTACCATTGCCTTGGAGCCTGTTTCAAGCCATACAAGCTCTTCTGAAGCTTACACACAAGCTCCTGCTTTCCTTTCACCTCGAAGCCCTGTGGTTGTTTCATATAGATCTCTTCATCTAAGTCATCGTGAAGAAATGCAGTTTTCATGTCCATCTGCTGAAGATGAAGGTCTTTTTTCACAACTAAACTCAAGACAGTTCTGATCGTTGTCAACTTCACAACTGGTTAAAATATCTCGGTGTAATCAATACCTTCTTTCTGTTGGAAACCTTTGACAACCAATCTAGCCTTGTACCGCTTGCTCCCATCATGTTTTTCTTTAATTCAATAAACCTACTTGTTGTGCAGTGTTTTCTTACCCTTCGACAACTCCGCCAATTGCCAAGTTTGATTTGACTTCAACGAGTCCATCTCATCTTTCATGCCTGCCTCCCACTTAATCGAATCATCAGACTGTACTCCTTCCTGATAATGTTCTGGTTCTCCTCTGTCGGTCAGTAGGATGTAATTAAGAGACGGAGGCCATCTATGGACTGGTTTGCTGACTCTAGATGATCTTCTCAGTTCTGCAATTGGCGTTTACGGATTTACCTCTGGAGTCACATTTTCATCAACTTCTTCTTCAACAACACTCTGATCTTCTTTGACAGTCGGAGCATTATCAGCTGAAAAATCTTTCAAGTTGACCACAGTAGACTCTTTCAAAACAGAACTCTCACTGTCGAAAGTCTTGCCAACAACATCTTTGTAAAAGACATGTTCGTTGAAGATGACGTTCCTGCTGCGAATGATCTTCCGATTTTGATTATCCCAGAAACGATAACCAAACTCGGCGTCACCATAACCAATAAGAAAACATTTCTTAGATTTTGGATCAAGTTTGCTTCTATCAGAATCATCAATGTGTATATATGATAAGAAACCAAACACTTTCAAAAAATAAAAGTTTACCTTTTTACCGCTCCAAGCTTCTTCTGGAAGTTTGAAATCCAGAGTTACGGAGGGTCCTCTGTTGATTAGGTAGGCTGCTGTGTTGACTGCATCTGCCCAAAAACATTTAGGTAGTCCAGCGTGCAATCTCATGCTCCTTGCACGTTCATTCAGTGTTCTGTTGATCCTTTCAGCAACTCCATTTTCTTGAGGTGTTCGAGGAATAGTTTTTTCCATCTTGATCTCATTCACAGCACAAAACTCTTTGAAATTCGCATCGATATACTCGCCTCCGTTGTCTGACCTCAAACACTTCACCTTCAGATTTGTTTCGTTCTCAACCAAGGCCTTTCACTTCCTGAAAACATTAAACACATCAGATTTATTTTTCATGAAGTAAACTCATACCTTTCTTGTTGAATCAACTATGAATGTCACGTAGTAGTATGATCCACCAAGAGAAGAAACGGGTGCGAGTCCCCACACGTCGGTGTGTACCAATTCCAGTCTTTGCTTCTTCAGCTCCTTCCCAACCTTTAGAAAACTGACACGTTTCTGTTTTCCAAAAATGCAGCTTTCACATAACTGATGCTCAACAGACTTCAAGTCCGGAATCTAACCATTCTTGACAAGAAGCTTCATTCCTTTCTCGCTCATGGCCCAATCTGCAATGGCACAACTCTGTGCTCTTCGAGTTATCAACAATAGCAACTGTGTCTCTGCATGTACATGTCATATATAAGGTACCTGTTTTGTGACCTCGAGCGACAACCATCGCTCCTTTAGTTACCTTCCAAATACTGGTTCCGAAACTGACATTATGACCTTCATCATCAAGATGTCCAACTGAAATCAGATTTCGCATCAACCCTAGCACGTGTCTCACTTTACTGATCTTCCAAACAGATTCATTTGCCATTCTCAGTTTGATGTCCCCGATACCCACAATATCCAGTGACTCACCATCTGAAAGGTAGACTTTGCCATAATTTCCAGTCACATAATTTTCTATTAATTCCTTATGTGCGGTGGTGTCAAAAGATGCTCCCGAATCTAAGACCCACGAGTCTATCGGGCTATCAACCGAAAGAAGTAGTGCGTCAATGATGTTTTCTGTTACCGCATTTGCTTCATCACCTTTGTCATTTCCGTTCTTCTTCGGTGCTCTACAATCTTTTTTCATGTGACCCTGCTTACTACAATTCCAGCACTCAAGTGTTCGCCGGGACTTAGACTGACCTCTTTCATTCTTTGACTTTGATCTGCCCCTACCCCGGTCGGAGTTTCTCTCATTATTTCTACCTCTGTTTTCATCATTCAGGGCTGAACCTTTTGATGTTTCACCAGAATCAATTTTATGAACCTGCTCGGCAAGAATACGATCCCTCACATCGGTGAATACCAATTTTACGCTTCCGTTAGAGTTACTAACTGCTGCCCTCATAGGCTCCAAACTATTCGGTAGAGACGCCAGCAAAATTAGGGCACGAACCTCATCCCCAAAATCAATATCCACAGATAGCAATTGATTCACAATAGTATTAAATTCATTCAGATGCGCTGCAACAGAAGTACCATCAATCATCTTCAGATTAAATAACTTCTTCATAAGAAATACCTTATTATTCGCAGAGGGTTTCTCGTACATATCAGACAGAGCCTTCATCAGGCTCGCGGTGATTTTCTCTTTTGCTACGTTGTGAGCAACACTTTTGGCTAGCGTCAATCGGACGACTCCCGAAACCTGTCTGTCAAGGAGA
Organism: Begonia peltatifolia; assembly: GCA_022433055.1. Taxonomy (NCBI): domain Eukaryota; kingdom Viridiplantae; phylum Streptophyta; class Magnoliopsida; order Cucurbitales; family Begoniaceae; genus Begonia; species Begonia peltatifolia. Next base: position 11,903,998 of record CM039522.1, read on the forward strand.
TTTTATTCACCGTCTTCCATCTTCTCTGGTTTCGCACTCAGGGGAAGATGAAGTTTTTTTCCCGTACAAGTAGTCCTCAATTTGCATTCTCCAGAACCCAAAATCTGTCCCATCAAATTTTCCAATACCGTGTCATGTACTATCGTCGCCTGTCATCTTTATCAAGGAACAGAATTTTACCCAAAAAATATTCTGAATAAATTAGCCCAACAATATAGATATCCAAAATATTTAATAAAAATCTGAAAATCAAATTTGTATCCTAAAATTATTTTTAAAATAGAATATCCAAACCGCACCCTTTTAAATTAGAGTAAATCTTGCAAAATTTTCTGAATCAATTACTTTGCCCAAATATTTTTGATCACCTAATATCAAAATTTGAATTTTAAAAAATTCCACACAAACAACTTCTCAAATCTGAATAATCCAAAACAAAAACAGATATTTTTGTTTCTGTTTCTCCCTGAAAAACAAAGAAAAACAATCAGATCGGCAATGGCTGAACGGTAAGACAGTTTGGCAATAGTTAAGAATGATGATGAAGATCGAACGGTGGTCTCTTTTTTTTTTCTTCGTGTCGGTGGCAGAGCACCTCTATCTATTTCTTCTCTCTATTCTTCGCGGCGAACAAGACAAAAAAATTTACCTTTTTTTTTTGTTGCTTTTTGTAATGAAGAAGAGAACCTCTCTGTTCTTGCTATCAAGAACAGTAACCAAAAGCAAAATCTTTTTTTTTTTTTTAATTTCCACGGCAAGCAACCAAAAAGAATAAAATTTCTTTTCTTTTAAAAAAATTGTAATTTCTCACACCAAAAATTACAAACCTAATTCGTTCGAAACCTTCGAGAAAATCAAACCTGATTTTTCGAAACCGCTTCAACCTAAAGCTCTGATACCAGTTGTTAGGATTAAACGCTCTAATTCACCTGTAACGATTGACCAAAAATCGAAAAGAAAAATAACACAGGGAGATTTATAGTGGTTCACTCTCATTGTGAGAGCTACGTCCACTGGCCGCTGACATATGACACTAAGAACAAAGGAACGAGTTACAATAGTTTTTGCCTTACACTCTCTCTCTCACCAATAACCTAAATACGTCTTTATATAATAGACAATTTAGGGTTACAGAATAACAAGGTAAATATTACCAAAATACTCTCATACCTAAATTAGGCTTCACAACTCAACAGGCGTCACTCTCGCTGGGGCCTTGCTCAAATTCGGGCAATTCCAAGTAAAATGCCCCACTTCGTTACAGTTGAAGCACCGATTCTGTCGCGGCTTCTAGCAATCTCTAGACATGTGGCCCGCCATGCCACAGTTGTAGCATCGCCCTACACCTCCCCTATACTCACCAGGGTGACTCCTTTGGCATTTTTGGCACACCGAAAACTGCCCGGGTCCCTGGGACCACTTGTTGCTCCCTTGACTGTTGAAGCTGGAGCTGTCACTAGACCTCTTCAAGCCCTTTCGCTGAGACGACTCCTCTCCGCTCGATTGTAGCAACACTTCCTTAAATACCTCTTAGGCTGTTCTTTAGGCAACTCTCTGTAACTGGGAAGCTTTGTCCTAGCGTCCTCAATGTCCAACGCCTTTGCCACCACCTCCTTATAAGGTACCACTCGAGTCCCAGCTACTCACATACCCATATATATGTCCGGCTTCAGGCCCTGTACAAATTGGTGCACTTTGTTCTCGTTTAGGCTCACCAGATGACTAGCAACCCGAGATAGCGCCTCGAATTGTCACACATATTCGGCCACTGTACCTGTCTGCCTCAACTTGGCAAACTACACCATCTTCTAGATTCGGACTAAGTGGCTAAAGTACTTACCAAAGAATGTCGTCTTAAATTCCTCCCAAGTCATGGACTTCACATCGGTGGTCGCCTTCACCGAATCCCACAAAAATCGGGCATTCTTGGCAAGGTGGAATGCCGCATTGGATACCCTGTCTTGTTCCTCTACCTTGCCGTAATTCATCATGTCTTCCATACTTCGAATCCACTCATCAGCATTGAGTGAGTCTGAAGATACTCCGTCAAACACTGGGGGTCTAAGCTTGTGCAACCTATCACCCCCACAATCTGTTGAAGTCTGGGCACTGCACTGGCCCTGGTCCTCTCTACTCATGAACCGCTTTAGCTGTTGTGATTGGCGGTTGACCAACTCAGTAAGCTGTCTAATGGCGTCATCCATATCCCCTACAGCTCTACGCGTCTCTCTAACCATAACGGTAAACCTGTACACCACAACATCTCATGAGTCTAAAACGAAACTACTAGGGCTCTAAGAAATACTTACTGTTGATGGAGCACTCCCATGCATCGGCTGGTGGTATTAGGAGATCCATCAAACGACGTCGATCCCGTGGCTCCTACACTCATAACATACCCTTTTTTCCCACCTATTAACCGTCTCTTCTACTCTTTCCCCAAAGCGGTGTTGCAATCGTGACAGGCCCTCTTGCATTCACAATCTCAACCCTCCTCTGAGAGGTCCGACATCCTCATCGGCCACAGTTCTGGTTGGGTAAAAGCTCTACTACCATATCTGTAACACCCCAAAAATCTACCTATTTCCGGTACGTTCACTACTCCGATGCTACATCTTTGACGCCCCCGAGTCGTCCCCAGACCCGGGTTGCCAATCGTACACTCGCTTCTCACCTCGCCAAAATTCGTATAAAATTTAAAACATTCGGTTCTTCGACTCAAAACGACGCCCTCAAAAATATTTAAGAAAGTAGTAGCAGAAAACTCATTCAAAATCGATTTAAATAAACTTCACCTTTCTAACATATAAATACAGGGACCGGTCGACACTTGTATACGCCTGTCGACACCTGAGTCGTCTCGGGTTTCCATCGGTCGACAATAGCAAACGCTGGTCGACGCCGCGTTCCCCTCGGGTCTTGATGTCGGTCCACACTAGGAATCACCGATCGACACTTCTACGTTCAGCTCAGCGAGTGGTCGACACTTGCTTACGCAAGTGGACACTTTGACCCTCACTACCCGCGTAAGTCGACCCTTGTGGTCGACACTCTCGCTGAATTTGCACTAACTGGTCGACACCCACAGTCGCCGGTCGACACCTTGTTCCTCTCTGCCCGCTTTGATCTGACCCCGCGGTCGACACTCACCCTCCCATTTATACTGAGCGGTCGACTCCTATGGACTTCAGTCGACACTTCATACCTGTATGCTAAATATGACAGCAGCTCCAAAAGAAAACAAACTCGAAAACTTCCTCGAATTCAAACTACCAATTGAAACCTGAACCCTCAATTAATCATTTCCAACAAATTCCAAAATACACCTACACATCAATTCCGATTATGGACCCACAAACTCATATATGCCTCAAAACCTATACACTCGACATAGACCCCTCAAAATGCACTAAAAAGGACCACGTCTCACCTTGCTCCACGGGTCGATTCGCCTTGACGAACACCACTTGCCGGCTTACGGTAGCACGCTGCCAACTGGCTACTCATCCTGTCTAGGCTCCGGCAACTCACATTCAGGAATCTCTGCACCTACACCACGGAACACACAACATAAGCATAACACTCAGTACGCAGTCCAATATGAAACGTAAAATGATAATCCAATCCTATCACATGCAATTTCTACGTTCTCGCTCGTGTTGTCACAACACATGTCGCATGGGACGACCGCCCCATGGTGAGGCTGCACTCTCTCGCCACCTCACACTCTAGTACATCGCCATCGTCCCAGTTTCTCCAGCAACGAGGCCATCAATCTGTACCCACGCGTCACTCTACACACCGCAAACATTCCAGGGTTAAGCTGGACGCAATCGCCACACCACCCCTGGCACGTCACCATCATTCTGGTTCCTCCAGCAACGAGGCCATAGTTGCACACCACCACACGCACACCGCAACAGTCATCCTAGGGTGACGCTGGACGCACTCGCCACACCATACCCTAGCACGTTGCCACCGTCCCCGTTTCTCCAGCAACGGGGCCTAGCTACCCACACACCCATCGTCCTCGCCACACGTCGCACTTCACACTCTCACATAAATCCATGCATAGATTCATTTTCGTTCCCGTTTTAAAACATGATGCATGTCAAACAATACACACGCACATCACAATCAATCATCATAAACCAAACGTTCCTCGGTGTAGGCCCACCTGGACAAAACAAATGCATATACCACTTACCTAACGTCCTAGCTTTCCGTGGTGCTCGTCTCACCCAAAACCTGCTCAACCTACGACAAAAATCATCTTCACGTCGAAACTCATCCCACTACTCCACTTACGCACTAAAATCACCATAATAGCACAACACTCCACGAACTCGCCAAAATCGCTCATCAACCTATCTCGGCTCCAAATTCAACTTAACTTCTGACGCGCATAACTTTTTCGTCGGTTATCGAAATCACACGATTCCAGCGGCTAAACGCTTCAATCGTAACCTAGTTTACCACCCCAAAAGCGTTTCTAAAACGAGGGTACCTAGCTAGGCTAAAAATTCACAGCCAATTTCGTTTTAGGGCTTAAAATCCCACATTCACTGTCTTTCGATAAAACTCAACAATTTCCTCATCAATCTATCACATTTATCCTCAATAACTCACAACAATCAATATTACACTCAATAAACGCTCCAACTCTAAAACCCTAAATCTCTATCCACCACATGGCTCCTCACTTCCAACACTAAACCAACATTGAACCATAAACCACTTGAACTTACCTTGAACCGTTGAAATGGAGGAGAAACCACAACAACCGCCGGCAGAATCGTCGCGGGAAAGAGGAACCGAAGAAAAAAATCACGGCAGGTAGGGCGAAGAAATAACAGGGGGGGGGGGGGGGGGGGTTTGCTTCTGCCGATCTGATCCTCTTAATATAAATAAAATAATAATAAACTAATTGTATTTTTGCCCCCATACTTTAATCTTTTAAACTAACGACTATTCAATCCGTTTTCGGTCGGATTCCTAAAACTTTCTCCCCACCATTAGCCTCGAAATAATTTCCCACCAACCTTACAAATTCTCCACTCTCCGAAATCAGTACCGCAAAAACACAGGGTGTTAAAACTTACTTAGCATTAGGCGAATAGATGAGTTTTGTGATGTAGGTGATGAAGCGATAGGTGGTGAGTATTCAAAGCAAGCCCAGAACTAGGAGGGAGTTTGAGAAGTGCGCTCGTAGATGGTCTGGCCTGCTGTTTGGGAGCTTTTACCAGGGCAGGGGTATGTAAGGGAGTTTAATTAATTCGAGTTTAGTCAAAATCGTTCTAAGTCGTTTTGAGTCGATTGGAGTCATGTAGATGCATAGACATATTTCAAACTTTGGTAGTCATTTTTCTATGTAAATAATGATTTTAAGTTGATGGAAAAGTGTAAATTGGGTTATTTTTGGTGTTGAGTCAGAACTTAAGTTATTTTTTAAGGACTTAAGGTTTTAAAAAAGATTTTTTAAAGAAAGTGTCAACCTGTGCCAGAAAGTGTCGACTGCTTAGTGTAAAAATGAGTGTGGAGTGTCGACCTACATGTAAGGGGGTCGACCAAACTCTGCAGGTGTCGACCGCTTGGGTCGACCTACTCGGACAGAGAGCAATGAAGTGTCAACCGGTCCATGCAGGTGTCAACCGGTAGTGTAAAATAGACGAGAGTGTCGACCTCAGGGATCAACCGATGCGGACAGAGAGAAATGTAGTGTCGACTGGTGCATGCAAGTGTCGACCGATATTAAAAAATTGATGAAGTGTTGACCTTAAGCATCGACCGACGCGGACAAAGAGTGATGAAGTGTCGACGAGTGTAAGCAAGTCTCGACCGGTTAGTGTAAAGAGAAGAGAAGTGTTGACCGATAGTGTCGACTGACGAAAATAGAGAGTAATGAAGTGTCGACTGGTGTTTATAGAAGTCGACCGAAAATGATTTTTATGCTTTGGAAAAATTGAAACTTTATTTAAACTGATTTTTATCAAAATCTTCCGCTGCGATGATTTTAAACATTTTAAAAAATATCGTTTTAAGTCAAGGAACGAAAGTTTTAAATTTTTACATGAATTTTACTCGAGCGTATTTGAGTGAGTAGTAGTAGTGAGGGTGCAGGTAGTCGCGTGGGTTTCCGGGTCAATACAAAGATGGTATCAAAGCAGTAGTGAGCATACTGGAAACCGCGTGGGCTTCTGGGTCGCTACAGAGATGGTATCAGAGCCAATTGTTCAAACCGTTCAAATGGTTGCGTAACAGCACCGATCGCCACATGACGTGCTTTGACAACTGTAAGTGTTTAAGTTTAGTGTTACTTAGTAAATGCTTATGAGAGTAATTAACCATTGTCTAGGAAATTAGTCAAGGTGTCTGGAAAATCAAGACTTCCGAGAGTACCGAGAGAGACAGCTGACTCGAGGAGCGATGATGACTCGATGACGATCAGATAGTTGACTGAGTTGGTGAACAGACAATCTCAACAATTAGGAATTTTGCCGAATCGAGAGGTTCAAGGAAGTGCAGGCTCTAGTTCTAGCCATGATTAGTCAGGTGAAAGATTTCGAAGGCTACAACCACCGAGGTTTGAAGGGCAGTCAGTAGATCCAATGGCTGTAGAGGAGTGGGTCTGTACCATAGAAAGTATGTTCAAGTATGCGAAGGTGGAAGAGAAGGATAAGGTCTCGCTAGCCACATTTCATCTAGCGAAGGACGCCAAATTTTGGTGGTAGTTCTTGGAGACCATCATCGATGCACAACACATGACATGGGAGAAGTTTAAAGATTCCTTTTATGACAAGTATTTCAACAGTACGGTGCAGGCAGCTAAGAGAATGGAGTTTCTACAGTTGAAGCAAACTAGGTCGGTAACCAAGTACAACTGGCAATTTGAGTCCTTGTCCCGATTTGCCAGCAATTTTTTGAGCCGGAATGAGGAGTTTGTACAGGGATTGAAGTCGGAGATATATAAAGGAGTAAAGATAGTGGGAACTCAAGAAGTGCCGTATTCGAAAGTGGTGGCAAAGGCACTAGAGGTAGAGGAAGCTGAAGTGAAATGTGTTAAGCAGAGAGAAGCTTCCAAGAGATTTTTCAAGGAAGTTGCCCCATAGCTAAGCAGGAGTGCCTCCCAGCAGCAACAACATAGGGGCATTAAGAGATTCAGCCAGGGCTCGAGTAGCCAAGGCAGTAGCAAAAGGCCTCAGGGGTCGGTGCAGTACCCCAAGTGCCTTAAGTTCTTGAAATATTACCCGGGCGAATGCAGATTTAACTCCAGAAAGTGCTACAATTGCAAGGAAGCTGGACATTTAGCTAGAGATTGCCCGGATCCGAGAGTGACTAGGTGTTTCAATTGCAACGAGGTGGGCCATGTTAGTAAAGATTGCCCATCTTTGAAAAAAGGGTCCGACGCGCTCAATACCGAGGGTATTCGGCAGGATCGAGTCAGGCGACAATGACTAGATAGCTATAGTGTCAGGTACCATATTGATAAATTATGTACCTGCGTATACTTTGATTGACTCTGGTGCAACGCACTCATTTATTGCAACCGCGTTCGCGGTCAGATTATATGTATGGCCTGTAGCAACGGACTGTAGTTATGAGGTGATGTTCCCTTCTGGTGGATGTATGCACTCTAATCAAGTCGTACGAGATAGTGTAGTGTCTGTGAGAAGCAAAAATTTATTAGCTGATCTCAATATTATGGGCATAACTGGGTATGATGTGATATTGAGAATGGATTTGCTGTTCAAGCACTACGCTACAATCGATTGCCGCACGGGGAAAGTGAGTTTTCAACCCCCAGATGGTGAGAAGAGCACCTTTATGGCCACGAGGAATGCCCGGAAGATATCTGTCATGGCACCTGTCCGCGCTTGTCAAGTTTTAATTGGTGAGTCTTTTAGTTTTCTCTCCAGTATTACAGATATGCAAATTCCCAAGAATTTAAGGCCGCAGGATGTTTTAATTGTTCAAGACTTCCCCAAAGAATTTCTAAATGATTTACCTGGTTTGCCTCCGGATCAATAAATAGAGTTTGCTATAGATGTATATCCAGGAGCTGAACCGAGGTCGAAGAATCCTTATAGATTGGCACCAACGGAGCTGAAAGAGCTAAAGAAGCAATTAGAAGAGTTGGTGGAGAGAGGATTTATACGCCCTAGCTTTTTGCCGTGGGACACGCCAATCTTTTTTGTCAAGAAGAATGATGGATCTTTACGGATGTGTATCGACTACAAGGAGTTGAATAAACTGACGATCAAGAACAAGTACCCTTTGCCTAGGATAGACGATATATTTGATCAACTCCAGCCTGCACGAGTGTTTTCAAAGATCGACCTGAGATCGAACTATTATCAGCTGAAGGTCAGGTCAGAAGATATTACAAAGATGGCGTTTCGGACGAGATACGGATATTACATATTCTTGGTGATGTCTTTCGGACTGACGAACTCTCCAGTCGCCTTTATGGACCTGATGAACAGAGTATTCCATTATTATGTTGATAAATTTGTTATAGTGTTTATTGATGATATACTGGTGTACTCTCGTAGTGAGGAGGATCATAAAGAGCACTTAAGGTTGGTGTTGGAGACTTTGAAGTGGCACCAACTTTGCAAAAAATTTCTAAGTGCGAGTTTTAGCTGGATATGATCCATTTTCTGGGTCATGTCATCTCAAGTGATGGCATATCTGTTCATCCAACGAAGATCCAGACAATTAAAGTGTTGCCACAGCCGAAGCCTGTCACTTAAATATGAAGTTTTCTCAGGTTAGCAGGTTTTTACAGAAGATTCATTGAAGGATTTTCAAAGATTGCAGCGCCTCTGACCCATCTGACGAGGAAAAATGTGTAGTATCTGTGGTACGAAGATTGCGAGCTTAGTTTTATACTTTGAAGCAGAGATTAACTATTGTGTCGATTCTGATGCTTCCTACCGAAAACGAAAAATTTAGCATTTATTGTGATACTTCCAAGATAGGTCTTGGGTGTGTATTGATGCAGGAAAGAAAGGTGATAGTCTATGCCTCTAGGCAATTGAAAACCTAGGAGCAAAATTATCCGACACACGATTTGGAGTTAGCTGCGGTAGTTTACGTGCTAAAAATTTGGAGGCATTATTTGCATGGACAGGTGTGTTAAATATACTCAGATCATAAAACTCTGATGTATATTTTCACTAAGAAAGAACTGAATATGAGGCAGTGGCGGTGGTTAGAGTTTGTGAAAGATTATGACGTTGAAATTAAGTACCACCCCAGCAAGGCGAATGTAATGGCCGATGCATTGAGCACGGTGACGGCATCCACTTCAGTCATGACTCCAAGTATGTCATTAGCTTTGGATGCAGAATTTCATAAATTCAACTTAGAGGTGGTGTCAAATGTGTCGGCCATGTTGTCAGCTATGTCCCTACAGCCCACTATTTTAGAGAAAATTAAGCAGGCCAGGAGGACGATGATGAATGCAAGGAAATTAAATCAGACATGGCTTCTAATGATAGGTCAGAGTTCAATTATTCAGATGATGGAATTCTTAAGTTTTAGAATAAATGGTTCATTCCGAATAATGAAGAGCTACAAAGGCAGATATTATCTGAATCTCACTCTTCTAAGTTTTCTGTACATCTAGGAAGCACCAAGATGTACAGGGATCTTAAGCAGCATTACTGGTGGCCTAATATGAAGAAGACTGTTGCAAAGTACATAGAGATGTGTTTGATTTTCCAGCAGATTAAGGCTGAACACCAGAGGCCAGTAGGGAAGCTTCGACCATTGCCCATTCCTGAGTGGAAGTGGGAACAGATATTGATGGACTTTGTTGTCGGATTGCCTCAAACAACAAAGGGCTATGATGGTATATGGGTGATCGTGGATCAGTTAACCAAGTCAGCCTATTTTCTGCCAGTGAAGATGACGTACTCTATGGATCAATTTGCCGTACTGTATGTTTAAGTGATCATACAGTTGCACAGAGTTCCGACTTTGATTGTATCGGAGAGAGACCCTATGTAATGCCTCGAAAACCTACCAATTTCCAGTTCGTTCACTACTACTAACTCACTATGCTCAAAAGAATTTGAATAAAATTTAAAACTTTGGTTTCTCGGTTTAAAACGACGTTTTTGAAAGTATTTTAAATGGCATCGCAGCAGAAAAATTAATTAAAAGCAGTTTGAATAAAACTCCATTTTAAGAAACATAAAACAAAAACACCGGTCGACACTTGCAAACGCCGGTCGACACTCGGGATTTCTCGGGTTTTTCATCGGTCGACACTGGCACACGCCGGACGACACCACGTTTCTTTCGGGTCTTCATGTTGGTCGACAACGGGAATACCGGTTGACACTTCTACGCTCATCTTAGACAGTGGTCGACAACCGCTTTCACAGGTCAACACCTTGATCCTCTCTACCCGCGCAAGTCGAACCCAGCAGTAGACAACCTCACTGATTTTACACTAACCGGTCGACACCCACGGTCGCCGGTCGACACCTCATTGCTCTCTGCCCACACAGGTCGAACCATACGGTCGACACTCACATTCTATTTTACACGGACCGGTCGCCACCTATGGACTTCGGTCGACACCTTACACCAGCAGCCTAAAAATAACAACAGTTCAAAAATAAAGCGGACATGAAAACTCCCACGATTAAAACCACCAGTTCGAAACCTGAATTATTCAATCAACTCTTTCAAATCGTTTAAAAATGCACCTATACATCAATCCCGACTATTAACATTCACACTCATCTATGCCCCAAAATCTATACACTTGACATGGACCTCTCAAAGCACAACTCCCACAACCTACCTCCCGGCATCACTACATGGGTTGAGCTGCCGCGACAAGCTCCACCTGCCGGCACACGGTAGCACGCCCCCCAACTGCCTACTCATCCTGTCTAGGCTCGTGCAACTCACCCGCTAGAATCTCTGCACCTACACCACAGAACACACAACATAAATCTAACGCTCAGTAAGTAATGCAATATGAAATGTAAAACGACAATGCAATCCTATCACATGCAGTTTCTACATTCTTGCTCATGTTGTTACAACCGGTGCTGCATGGTACAGCCGCACCATGGTGAGGCTGGACTCTCTCACCACCTCACACCCTGGCACGTCACCATCGTCCCGGTTTCTCCAGCAACGAGGCCCTAGTTGCCCACCACTACACGTACACTGCAGCGGCCATCCTAGGGTGAGGCCGGACGCACTCGCCACACCACCCCCTAGCACGTCGCTATTGTCCCGATTTCTCCAGCAACGAGTCCTAGCTGCCCACACACACATCGTCCTCACCACCACACATCGCACTTCACATTCACAAATAAAACCATGCTCAAATTCACTTTCGTTCCCGTTTCAAAAACATAATGCATATCAAACAATACTCATGCACATCACAATCAACCAACTCAAACCTAACATTCCTCGGTGTAGGCCCACCTGAGCAAAACACATGCATACACTACTTACCTGGCGTCCTTGCTTTCCGTGGTGCTCGTTTCACCAAAAACACTCTCTACCTACAACAAAAACCATCTTCCCGTCAAAATTCATCTCACTACTCTACTTACGCACTAAATCACCATACTAGCACAACACTTCACGAACACACTAAAATCGCTCACTAACCTATCTCGGCTCCAAAATCAACCTAACTTTTGACGCGCATAACGTTTGCGTCGGTTATCGAAATCACTTGATTCCAGTGGCCAAACGCTCCAATCGTAACCTAGTTTAACATACCAAAATTGAATTTAAAACCATTAACCGCAGCTAAGGCAAAATTCCAAAAAGGGAATAGGCCTTAGAGTCAAAATCCTACATTCTCGGCCTTTCAACAAAACTCAACAAATTTCTCACCAATCCAACACATTTATCGTGAACGATGTCACAACAAACAATAACCAACCCAATAAACACTCTCACTCCAAAACCCTAAATCTCTATCTACCAATTTTTATTAAACTCTAATCCTAACCCAAAACAAAACCACAAATACTCAAACCTACCTTAAACCGTTATATTGGAGGGTAAAACGAAGGGAGCGTTGCGTCGGTGTGGCAAAAATCGCCAGAGGGAGGGCTTCGCTCTCCTCTTCTTCATGCAGGTTGGGGTTGGGAGGGGGGAAAGAAACACAAAGGAGGGGGAAGAGTAACGATTCCTCCCCCCTCTCTGTTACTTAATTTTTTTTATTAAATTAATATAATTAATCATAATTACCTTTTTGCCTTCACGCCTTAATCCGTTAGTTAAACTGTCATTCAGTCTGTTTCCGGTCGAATTCCTAAAAGTTTCTCCCCACCATTAGTCAAGAAATAATTCCCCACCTAACTTTACAAATTTTTCGCTCTCCATTCTGACCCGAATCCGGCCGCTCATCACCCCAACAACCCAAAAACTAATACGACAAAAATACGGGGTGTTACATCCTCCCCTCGTTAAAAGAATTTTGTCCCCAAAATTTACGTACCGAATAGCTTTGGGTATTGTTGCTCTATGTCCTGCCGCCTTTCTCAAGTGGTCTCCTCCACGTTGTGATTGCGCCACAAAACTTTGACCAATGGAATCTCCTTGTTACGCAACACTTTCACCGCCGATTCTAGTATGGCCACTGGCTTCTCCTCGTAAGATAGCGTTGGCTAAATCTCAATATCCTGCTGTAGAGCTGCTTGAGAAGGATCACGCACACACTTCCTCAACATCAAAACATAGAAAGCATCGTGGATGGCATCCATCGAAAAGGGTAACTGAAGCTTGTAGGCAGTCTTCTCAAACCTTTCCACAATAAGGAACGGCTCAACAAAACGAGGGTTGAACTTTCCTCGCTTCCCGAACTTGACCACTCCCTTGAACAGGGAGATCTTCAAGAACACCTCATCGCCCACGTCAAACTCTAGTTCTCGTCTCCTTCGATCGGCATAGCTCTTTTGCCGACTCTGAGCTACCTCGACCCTCTTCTTTATAATAGCAATTTCATCCACCCTTTGTTGTACTATTTCTCGGCCTATAAGTCTTGCTTCTCCAACCTCGTCCCAGTACAATGGCGACCTACACTTTCTTCCATACAGAGTCTCGTATGGCGCCATGCCAATGGTAGACTGGTAATAGTATTACATGAGAATTCTACCAATGGCAAGAACCTACTCCAAGCCGCCTGAAACTCTAAAACACAGGCTCTGAGCATATCTTCTAGTATCTTTATGGTTCACTCTGAATTGCCCTTCGGTCTGAGGGTCTAAGGCCGTGCTGAATTCCATCTTCGTACCCATGGCCTTATGCAGGCTCCTCCAAAACTTAGACGTAAACCTGGGGTTTTCGTCTGACACTATCGACCCTGGGACCCCATGTAATGTGACTATCTCCTGCATGTATAATTGAGCGAACTGATCCATCGAGTAAGTCATTTTCACCGGTAAAACGTGAGACGACTTCGTTAGTCTGCCTACAATCACCCAAATCGCATCATGGCCTTTAGCAGTCTTTGTCAGTCCAACCACAAAATCCATAGTGACCCGCTCCCACTTCCACTCAGGTATAGGTAATGGCTAAAGCGTCCTGACGGTCTCTGATGTTCCGCCTTTACTTGGTGGCACACCACACAAGTCTCAACGTGCTTGGCTATCTCCCGCTTCATATTAGGTCACCGATAGTGTTGTTTCAAATCTTTATACATCTTAGTGCTTTCAGGATGCACAAAGAAGGGAGACGAGTGAGCCTCGGAATATATTTCTCTTTTTAGCTCTTCATTCTTCGAGACATACCACCTATCCTGAAACTTCATAATCCCATCGTCCGAATAGCTGAGCTCAGTACTAGCATTAGCCTCCATACCTGCTTTCAGTTCACAGCACTCCGGGTTAGTCTCATGGGCCAGCTTAATTCTGTCCAGGATGGTCGGCCTCAACGACATCGCCGACAGTGTGGCTGCCAAATCAGAAAGCACTTCTAGGTCGAACTCTTGTACTTCAGTCTTTAGCTCGGTAGGCATTGCTAAAATCATAGCAGACATCGAAGTTGACACTCGGCTCAAGGCATCCGCTACCACGTTTGCTTTTCCCGGATGATACTTGATTTTTAGGTCGTAGTCTTTAACCAGCTCAAGCCACCTCCTTTGTCTCAAGTTTAGCTCCTTCTGCGTGAAGATGTACTTCAAACTCTGGTGGTCAGAGAAGATTTCGCATTGTTTTCCATATAAATAATGCCTCCAGATCTTAAGTGCGAAGACCACCGCTACCAACTTCAAGTCATGCGTGGGATAATTTTGCTCGTAGGGCTTCAATTATCTAGAAGCATAGGCAATCACTCTTCCACTCTGCATCCACACGCAACCCAAGCCTACCCTAGAGGCGTCGCAATAAATGCTGAACTTCTCCCCCTCCACTGGCAGTACTAGCAAAGGGGCTATAATCAACCTCTGTTTCAACGCCTGGAAGCTGTCCTCGCACTCATCGGACAAAACTATACATCGTGTTCTTTCAGGTTAATTGAGTCAAAGGGGCTGCGATCTTGGAAAATCCCTCAATAAACCTCTGGTAGTAACCTGCCAGTCCCAGCAAACTGCGCATCTTGCTGGCACTGGTCGGTCGTGGCCATTCCTTCACAGACTGAACCTTTGCCGGGTCCAAGGAAATACCATCACGAGAGATGATGTGCCCCAAAAATTTGATCCTATCCAGCCAAAATTCACACTTAGAGAACTTAGCATATAGTCGGTACTGCCCCAGAGTCGCCAGCACGATACTCAAGTGCTCTATGTGCTCATCTTCACTCCGAGAGTATATTAGGATGTCATCAATGAATACTATCACGAATCTATCCAATTGCTCCTTAAATACTCGGTTCATCAGGTCCATAAAAGCAGCTGGGGCATTAGTAAGTCCGAACGACATCACTAAAAACTCATAGTGCCCGTACCGCGTCTGGAAAGCTGTCTTTGGGACATCTTCCTCCCTAATCTTCAACAGATAATAACCAAACCTCAAATCAATTTTTGAGAACACCCGTGCCCCCTGAAGCTGATCAAACATGTCATCTATCATCGACAACGGGTACTTATTCTTCACTGTCAATTTGTTCAGTTCCCTGTAGTCAACACACATGCATAGGGATCCGTCCTTCTTTTTAATAAAAAGCACCGGCGCACGCCACGACAAAAAACTAGGGCTTATGAAGCCCTTATCCGTCAACTCCTCTAATTGTGCCCTTAACTCCTTCAACTCGGTAGGTGCCAGCCTTTACGGGTTCTTGTACACTGGCTTAGCCCCAAGGTACACGTCGATAACGAACTCAATTTCCCTATCAGGGGGCAGACCTAGCAGGTCCTCAAGAAATACCCCCAGAAAATCTTACACAATGGGGATGTCCTGGAGTTGAGCCTTGCTATGAAGCTACACGTCCATGACACTAGCCAAGAAGCCCATGCATCCACCTCGTAATAACTGTTGGGCTCTCATAGACGACACTGCCGAGATTCTATTCAAACCCTTTCCCGCCCTGAATGAGCAACCCTCTCCACTCGGGAGCCGAAAGTGGATCTCTCTGGTGTTGCAATCTATCGTGCCAAAATGTCTAGACAGCCAATCCATCCCCAAAATAGCCTCGTACCCCTTCATGTCGAGTATGATCAAATCTACACACAACCGTTTTTCTCCCACTGTCACAATGTAACCTTGTACCACCTGATCTGAGTATAGGCGGTCCCCCGATGGCAACAATACATCATAAAACTTCCTAGAGTAGCTGGGCATTATTGACCACGAAGGCAATGGACACAAACGAGTCAGTAGCACCTGTATCGACAAGGGTATAAGCCGTCATGCCCGAAATAAGAATACTACCTGAAATCACCGATGGCTGGGCGGCATCGTCTGGCTCAATGAGGTTGAAGACTCTTGGTGTCACTCTCGCTGGGGCCTTACTTAAATTCGGGCAACTCCTAGCAAACTTTCCCACTTCGTTGCAGTTGAACCACCAATTCTGTCATGGCTTTTGACAATCTCTTGACATTTGGCCTCCCTCACCACAGTTGAATCATCACCCTGCACCTACCCTGCAGTCACCAAGGTGACTCCTTTGGCATTTAGGGCATACCGGAAACTGTCCTAGTCCCTGAGGTCGATTGTTGCTCCCCTGGCTGCTAGAGCTGTCACTGGATCTCTTTAGGCCCTTTCGCTTAGATATGTTTAACAAGCGGGATGGCTCGCCAGCCCGCTCGCTCAGCTCGCTACAGTATCGAGCCGAGTTTGGCCCGGTTTCACGAGGCAGGCCGAGCCGAGCCTAAACGTTCGGCTCGTGAGCCCGCCAGAGACCGAGTCAAACAAGCGAGTCAACGAGCTGGCTCGGCGAGCTCGGCTCGCGAGCTAACCCGCTCCTCCTCTCCGCCAGCGACCGGTAATTTCAACTTTTTTGTTACAAACAAAACTATTTTTCCCTTGCAAAAATCTACGTTTATAGTGCTGCTCCAACATTCAACTAAAAAAATCGGGGAGAAATTTCAACTTACGGCGGGATTTTTAGTCACAAAGTTGACGAGCATCAAAAAGATGGTCGATTTAAGACTTATTTCGTCAAAATCGGCCCCGGTCGGCCGATTTCTTCTTTCTTCGTTGTTTGTCTCTCCTCACCCGTCTATGTTTTCTGCGGCCCCAGACTCAGAAAGAAAGAAAGAAAATTCTTTCGAACTTTCGTTTCTAATTTTCTTTCATTATAATTAATTCTGCAAAGGGCAAAATTGAAATAACTGTGGTGTGTCGAGGAGGTGATGTATCGCACAAAAAGAGGAGACGCATCACCCCACTCTCTAGAGTGGGGTGATGCAAATCTACCAGTGGGGTGTTACATCGCCTCAATGAGGCGTTGCATCGCCCCGATGGACAATTGATTGCCCTACTTACTGAAGTGAGGCGTTACATCGCCCCAAAGGGCGATCTTGGGGCGATTGATCGCCCCACTTGCTGGAGTGGGGCGATCAATCCCCCAAGCACTGTTCATTTGAACAGTGCAGGCACTATTCACATGAACATTGTGTGAATAGTAAAAAAAAAATTTTTAGTTTTAATAATAATTTAAACAAATGCACTACGGATTTAAATGATTTAAAAAATATCTAAGCGTTTCAAAACGTTGTCAATTGCTTTAAAGATACGAATTTATAGAGAAGTTAGTGAGTCGCGGTCTGACGACTCTACGGTTTTTGGGTCGTGGCAAATTTTGCTGAGAAAACGTTGTGTTTTTTGCTATAAAACATCATCTTGCTTGTTGTTTGAATTTGGTGACTCTAGGACTTAATCCATTCTCACGCCTCTTCACTTTAACCCTTGTTTCTCTTGATTTTCTGTTTTTATTCTCTTAATCAATGTACTGTTGCTGATTTCTCCTCTCTAGTCTCCACTTTCTTCTCTGTTTTTTCGTTTTGGTTTTGAGCTGCAACTCAAGCTCATTACAGTAAACCGAAGCTTCGACCGAGGAATTTTAGTTTCTAAGCTTTGATCGCCCCGGGTTTCACGCATGGATTTCCAACCACATTTTTTCAAGATTATTCTCCCTACTACTCTCGATGAGAAAAGAATCGTAAGATTCTCGACCTTGTTTTCTGGACGGATTGCCCAATCTCCTTCCTTGTGGTGTTTTGTTTTTCCCTAGTTCGTGTTAAGATTTTATAATTATTTACAGAGTCTTCCGCCAAAGTTTGTGAGAGAATGTGGACAACTTTTCCCCACTCCAATTGTTCTCAGGCTTCCTAATGGGGAAGAATGGAGAGTAGAACTAACAAAAGAAAGTGGCAGGACTTGGTTACGCGAAGGTTGGCAAGAGTTTGCTGAGTCTTACGGTCTAGAAGTCGGCCACTTCATAGTTTTCAGATTTGATAGAGATTCGTCTTTCTATGTGTTGATATTTGATAAGTCTGCTACTGAGATCAATTACAACCAAGTATTTCAGTCAACTGGAGAAAAACCTTCGATGCTGGCCTTTCGCCCTCTCAAGAGGCAGAAATATGATGTAGGACTTAATCAAATGATGATCACGATGTTGTATTTATTCATTGTTTCTTTTGTTTGGTGATTTTTTATATATCATTGTGAAAATTGAATGTTTGATAGCTTTTTAAGATTTTACCCGATTTTGTTTTCTCCTATGACTAGTTCTAGTGTTAGTGTTCGAACGAAAGCAACAAAGACATCTGATGTTTGAAATTATTTTAATATTGTTAACGATGATGATGATAAAAATTTCAGAACTAAATGTAATCACTGTAGAAATTAGTGGATAACGAAAACATCTAATTCTTACAGTGTATGTTTGATTATTTTTCTACTTCAATTTTTATTTAATTACATTGTGTCATGTACTATTTGTTTTTTTTATCTTTTCTTGTGGCTTTGACTTTGATATTTTACATCTATCTCGTTATGCGTTATAAAAAAGAAAATTTTTTAAGTTATAATTTGCAGACAAGTTTAGAGAGAGAGAAGAAGAAAAGAAAAACAGGAGGATGAGAACCGAGACCAGAAATCTAGCCTGGTCCTGAAAATTTTTTGAATTTATTGATACAAAAATTTAAAAACTGAATTTTTGTGGTCCAGTTCTAATTTCTCTAAAAATCGGACCATCCCGACTACGATCACCCCTAAGAAATAGCGACTTAGACAATCCAAGTTTCTTTTATTATTTACTGATAGTAAAATGTTTCAAAAACTTATATTATATTAATATAAGTTGAAAATATTTATATACGCTCAGCTTATTAGGCTCAACTCGGCTCGTTAGGCTCGTGGCTTGTGAGCCAGCTCGAGTTGAAAATTTTTTTTTGTCAGCTCGTTAGGCTCGGCTCGTTAGGCTTAGCAGGCTCGGTGAGCCAAACTTTTCCAGGCTCGGCTCGGCTCGGCTCGACTCACTCATTTAACATCTCTACTTTCGCTGAGACGACTCCTCTCCGCTCAATTGTGGCAACAATTCTTTGAATATCTCCTAGGCTGTTCCCTTGGCAGCTTTCTGTAATTAGGAAGTTTCGTCCTAGCCTCCTCAATGTCCAACGCCTTCGACACCACCTCTTTGCAAGGCACCTCTCGTGTTCCAGCTATCCGCATGCCTATGTATATTTCCAACTTCAGGCCTTGTACAAATTGGTGTACTTTGTTCTCGTTCGGGCTCACCAGATGACTAGCAAATCGGGATAGCGCCTCAAACTGTCTCACGTATTCGGCCACAATACCTATCTACCTCAACTTGGAAAACTCCACCATCTTCTGAGTTCTAACTGAGTGGCTAAAATATTTGCCGAAGAACGTCGTCTTAAATTCCTCCAAAGTCATGGACTTCACATCGGTGGTCGCCTTCACCAAATCCCACCAAAATCGAGAGTCCTTGGCAAGGTGAAATGCTGCACTGGATACCCTGTCCTGCTCATCTACTTTGGCGTAATCCATCAAGTCTTCCATACTTCGAATCCACTCCTCTGCACTGAGTGGGTCCTAAGATGATCCGGCGAACACTGGGGGTCTGAGCCTATGAAACCTATCACCCCCACGATCCGTCGAAGTCTAGACACTAGACTGACCCTGGTCCTCCCTACTCATAAACCGCTCCAGCTGCTGTGACTGGCGGTTGACGAACTTGGTAAGCTGTCTAATGGCGTCATCCATATCGCCTAAAGCTCTACGCGTCTCTCTAACCATAATGTTAAACCTGTACACCACAAGATCTAGTGAGTCTAAACGAAAACTACGAGAGTTCTAAGAAATACTTACAGTTGGCGGAACACTCCCATGCAGCGGCTGGTGGTATTAGGAGACCCATCAAACGACGTCGACCCTGTGGCTCTAACACACGAACCATACCCCCTTCCCTCCTTTTAACCGTCCCCTCTACCTTTCCCCCAAGCGGTGTGGGAATTGTGACAGGCTCTCTTGCCTTCACAATCTCACCACTCCTCCAAGGGGTCCGACATCCTCGTCGGCCACACTTCCGGTTGAGTAAAGGCTCTAATACCAAAGTTGTAACGCCCCGAAAACCTAACCATTTTTGGTTCATTCACTACTACTACTCACTCACTATGCTCAAAAGAATTTGAATAAAATTTAAAACTTTGGTTTCTCAGTTTAAAACGACGTTTTTGAAAGTATTTTAGACGGCATCGCAGCAGAAAAATTAATTAAAAACAGTTTGAATAAAACTCCATTTTAAGAAACATAAAACAGAGACACCGGTCGACATCTAAGAACGCCAGTCGACACTCGAGATGTCTCAGGTTCTTCATCGGTCGACACTAGTAAACATCGGATGGCACCACATTTCCCTCGGATATACCAAGCGATCGACACTGGGAACACCGGTCGACACTTCTACGCTCATCTCAGACAGTGGTCAACAGCCGCTTTCACAGGTTGACATCTTGATCCTCTCTGCCCGCGCAGGTCTAACCCTGCGGTCGACATCTTCATTGATTTTACACTAACCGGTCGACACCCACGGTCGCCGATCGACACCTCATTGCTCTCTGCCAGCAAATGTCAAACGCCGCGATTGACACTCACATTCCATTTTACATAGACCGGTCGCCACCTATGAATTTCGGTAGACACCTTACACCAGCAGCCGAAAAATAACAGCAGTTCAAAAAAAAGCGGACACGAAAATTTCCACGATTAAAACCACTTATTCGAAACCTGAATTATTCAATCAACTCTTTCAAATAGTTTAAAAATGCGCCTATAAATCAATCCTGACTATTAACATTCACACCCATCTATGCCTCAAAATCTATACACTCGACATAGACCTTTCAAAACACAATTCCCAGAACCTACCTCCCAGCATCACTCCACGGGTTGGGCCGCTGCGACAAACTCCACCTACCGGCACACGATAGCACGCCTGCCAACGGCCTACTCATTCTGTCTAGGCTCAACTCACTCGCTGGAATCTCTACACCTACACCACGGAACACACAACATAAGTCTAACACTCAGTTAAGTAATGTAATATGAAAAGTAAAACGACAATGCAATCCTATCACATGCAGTCTCTACATTCTCGCTCATGTTATCACAACCGGTGCCGCGTGGTACGGTGGCACCATGGTGAGGCTGGACTCTCTCGCCACCTCACACCCTAGCACGTCGCCATTCTCCCGGTTTCTCTAGCAACGAGGCCCTAGTTGCCCACCACCATACGCACACCGCAACAGCCATCCCAGGGTGAGGCTGGATGCACTCGCCGCACCACCCCCCTAGTACGTCGCCATCGTCCCGGTTTCTCCAGCAACGAGGCCTAGCTGCCAACACACACATCGTCCTCACCACCACACATCGCACTTCACATTCACACATAAAACTATGCTCAAATTCATTTTTGTTCCCGTTTCAAAAACATGATGCATGTCAAACAATACTCCTGCACATCACAATCAACCAACTCAAACTTAACATTCCTCGGTGTAGGTCCACCTGGCAAAACACCTGCATACACCACTTACTTGGTGTCCTAGCTTTCCGTGGTGCTCCTTTCACCAAAAACCTGCTCAACCTACAACTAAAACCATCTTCCCATCAAAACTCATCTCACTACTCTACTTACACACTAAATCACCATACTAGCACAACACTTCACGAACACACCAAAATCGTTCACTAACCTATCTCGGCTCCACAATCAACCTAACTTTCGACGCACATAACTTTCTTGTTTGTTATCCGAATCACTCGATTCCAGTGGCCAAACGCTCCAATCGTAACCTAGTTTAACATACTAGACTGAATTTAAAACCATTAACCGCAGTTAAGGCAAAATTTCAAAAACAAAATAGGCCTTAGGGTTAAAATCCTACATTCTCAGCGTTTCAACAAAACTCAATAAATTTCTCACCAATCAACCACATTTATCGTCAACGATGTCACAACAAACAATAACCAACCCAATAAACAGTTCCACTCTAAAACACTAATCTATCTACCAATTTTTATCAAACGCTAATCCTAACTCAAGACAAAACAACAAATACTCAAACTAACCTTAAACCGTTGTATTGAAGGGTAAAACGGAGGGAGCGTTGCGTCGATGTAGCAAAAATCGCTGGAAGGAGGGCTTCGCACGCCTCTTCTTCATTGCCGGAGGGAGGGCTTTGCTCTCCTCTTCTTTAAGCGGGTTAAGGGCGGGGGGTGAAAGAAACACAGAAGAGGGGGAAGAGTTACGATTCCTCCCTCCTCTTTGTTACTGAATTTTTTTTATTAATTTAATGTAATTAATCCTAATTACCTTTTTACCCTCACGCTTTAATTCGTTAGTTAAACTGTCATTCAGTCTGTTTTCGATCGGATTCCTAAAATTTTCTCCCCACCATTAGGCTCGAAATAATTCCCCACCTAACCTTATAAATTTTCCGCTCTCCATTCTGACCCGAATCCTGCTGCTCATCACCCCGACAACTCAAAAATCGATACGACAAAAATATGGGGTGTTACACCCGAGATTTACATCGAAGTTCTAGAAGAGTTTGCATAAGATCATGGGTACGCAACTCAATTTTAGTACGGCATTTCATCCTCAGACAGACGGTCAATCCGAGAGGACTATTTAGACGCTGGACGATATGCTTCGAGCTTGCATACTAGAGTTTCAGGGTTCATGCAGCAAATACCTACGTTTGGTGGAGTTTTCTTATGATAACATCTTTCAAGCTACGATAGGTATGGCTCCTTATGAAACTCTGTATAGGAGAAAGTGCAGCTCTCCATTATATTTGGACGAAGTCGGCGAAGCACGATTGATTAGTCCACATATTCTGCAACAAACTGCAGAAAATGTAGCATTTATTAGACAACGGATCTTAACACCTTAAAGCCGACAGAAGAGTTATGCAGATCGTCGGAGGAGAGAACTAGAATTTGAAGTGAATGATGAAGTCTTTCTAAGGATCTCTCCATTCAAAGAAGTAGTAATATTCAGAAAAAGAGGTAAGTTAAACCCTAGATACATTGAGTCATTTCCTAGTACGAAAAAAATAGGGAATGCAGCTTACCAGCTACAACTACTAGCCTTAATGGGTGAAATTCACAATGTGTTCCACGTGTCCATGTTGAAGAAGTGTATGCGAGATCCCTCTCATGTCGTGGAGCAGCAGGATATAGAGATTCAACCTACTTTCACGTATAAGGAGAAGTCAGTGAAGATTCTGGATTATGCAGTCAAGATTCTACGTAATAAGGAGATTCCACTGGTAAAGATATTATGACGCAACCATAACGTGGAAGAAGTAACTTGGGAAGGGTAGCAGGACATGATGACCCGATATCCAGAGTTGTTCAGGTAACAAATTTTGAAGACAAAATTTTTTAAAGGAGGGTGGAATGCAACACCCAGAATTTTCCTCTAAATTAATTTTTAGATTTACGTAATAATAATCGACAAAGTTTTGGTCGGAATCAAGAGCGGAGAATTTCTACCATTAAGTAAAATATTATTTTGAAGCTAATGGAGAAGAAAAAATTTTAAGAATCTAACCAAAAAAAAATTGAATAACCGTTTAATTAAACGGTTAGAGGTTAAAGGTGATTTAGTAATTAAATTATTATTATTATTAAAAATAAAAATAAAACAACTGAACCACTTTCAGTTCCTCTGCCTTGCGTAAAAACCTCCCTCTCCTTCTTCTTCGGCAAGTTCTTCCTCTCCAGAAATGATTCTCTTCAGTTCTCCTCTGTTTTCTTCAAATCTAAGGTATGTTTTAGTTACTTTTTGAGTAGATAGTTAGTTTCTTAGTTGATTTGAGCGACAAAAGTGAAGTTAAAGAGAGTATTAGGTAGTTTTAGTGAATCCTAGGAGGGAGATACGAGATTTTGAGGGTTTGTAGTTGATTTATCCATGTATTGGTGTTTAAACAAAAAGTAGGGGTAGATTATGGGATTTTATGGAAAAGATTGAGCGTTTGGATAGCCGAATACTCGGATTGCGGAACGGTTTCTATTTGACCACATTCGGTCAAACTGTAAGTGTTAAATTAGACTGTTAGGAATTAGACGTCCTCAAGAGTCCATAGCATTTTGAATCGTCCAAATCGGACGGGTATTGGATAAGTTATGCATTTCCAAATTTGGTCAGAAATTGTGTAGGATTTTGGGTTTAGCTACAAGTGGCGGTCTAGTAAGAGTTTATGGCTTCCGTGTTAGAATTTTATAAATTGGACGAAGTGGAATTAATTGATGTGTGGTTTTATAGGTTCTCCAGTTAGCGAGCCATATACGAGGACGCCAGGTAAGTAGTGTGAGTAGTCCAGTAGATGTTTTGCCTTCGGGCCTACATCACAGTTTGGTAGGATGCATGCACGTTTATTTTATGTTATGTTTTAGTGATTATGCATCATGATTTAAAATACTAGAACAAAACGAAAATGATTTTCAATGTTTTTTTTACGAAGTGCAATAGTAGGACGTAATGTGATGAACGAAATGAGAAGATACGTAAGAAGATAATAAAGGTGGGGTTGAGTGGTCTTGTCACGAGAGGTGGACTGCAAGGTGTATCACTTCTTCCTCCGCTTTACGTGGTGGCCTTGTCCCAAGAGGTGGACCCCGAGGTGTGTCACTTTACTAGATCGAGGTTGGCCTTGTCCCGTGAGGTGGATGGTGAGGTGTGTCACCTTGATCTAGCATGTAAAGAAGAACCCAGTAGTAAGAAGATAAAGAAGATGTAAGAAAGAGACACAAACAAAAGTAGAAACGAAACTGTAGAAACTGCATATGTTTGGATATGTGTGTTTACAGTGTGTATGTTTTTATGCGCATTACTTACCTAGCATTAAGCTAACAGATGAGTTATATGATGTAGGTGACAAAGCGATAGCTGGTGAGTATTCAGAGCGAGTCCAGAACTAGGAGGCAGTTGGAAGAGTGCGCTCGTGGACGGTTCGGCCGGCTGTTGGGGCGTTTTGACCAAGGCGGGGGTATGTAAAAGAGTTTTGTTAATTCGAGTTTAATCGAAATCGTTCTGAGTTATTTTGAGTTGTTTTGAGTCGATTGAAGTCATGTGGATGCATAGACGGATTTCAAACTTTGGTATTCGTTTTTCTATATAAAGTTGATGGAAAAGTGTAAGTTGGGCTATTTTTGGCGTTGAGTCAGAAGTTTAGTTATTTTTGAAGGATTTAAGGTTTTAAAACAGATTTTGTGAAGGAAGTGTCGACCTGTGCCAGAAAGTGTCGACCGCTTAATGTAAAAACGAGTGCGGAGTGTCGACCTACATGTAAAGGAGTCGATCAAACTATGTAGGTGTCGACTGCTAGGGTTGACCTACTCAGACAAAGAGTAATGAAGTGTCGACCGATCCATGCAAGTGTCGACCAACAGTGTAAAATAGACAGGAGTGTCGACCTCGGGGATCGATCGACGCAGACAGAGAGAAATGTAGTGTCAGTCAGTGCATGCAAGTGTCGACCGGTAGTGAAAAATAGATGAAGTGTCGACCTCAAGAATTGACTGACACGAACAGAGAGTGATGAAGTGTCGACCAGTGCAGGCAAGTATCGACCGGTTAGCGTAAAGAGAAGAGAAGTGTCGACTCATAGTGTCGATTGACGAAAGCAGAGAGTAATTAAGTGTCGACTGGTGTTTACAGGGGTCGACCGAAAATGATTTTTATTCTTTGGAAAACTCAAATCTTTATTTAAACTGATTTTTATCAAACTCTTCCACTGCGATGATTTTAAACATTTTCAAAAATATTGTTTTAAGTCGATGAACGAAAGTTTTAAATTTTTACACGAATTTTACTTGAGCATATTTGAGTGAGTAGTAGTAGTGAGCGTGCTAGAAGCCGCGTGGGTTTCCGAAACGCTACAGAGATGGTATTAGAGCAGTACTGAGCGTACTAGAAACCACGTGGATATTCGGGTCGCTACATTTAGTCGGAATCAAGAGCGAAAAATTTATACTATTAGGTAAAAGATCATTTTGAGGCTAATGGACGAGAGAAATTTATAAAATCTAACTGAAAACGGACCAAATAACTGTTTGATCAAATGATTAAAGGTTGAAGGCGATATAATAATTAGGTTTATTATTATTACTTTTAAATTTTAAAAAGGAAAAGAAAAATTAAAAGGCTATTAGCCATTAAACTTGTAACCAAACATTACCTCCTTCATTTTTCTTCTTCATTGGCAGAACACTTACATTCACTCACTCTCTCTTTCTCTTTAAGTTTCCTCTTCATCTCACAAAAACCCTCCTCTAGTTTTCATTTTAGCAGCTTCTACACCAAGCATCTCACTTATTTCTTTAGATTTCTTCAAGGTAAATTAAGTTTTCTCTACTATTTGTTAAACAATGTTAATTTTAGATAAAGAAGGAAAGGTGATGAAGTTTGATTAGGATTTCCCTTCGGTTGATTTGGCTTCACAAAAGTATTGATGGGTTGCTAGTTTTCTTCCATTAATTAATGTGTAAGCATGACTTAGAAGCAGTTTTATGGTTTATACGGAATTTGTAGGGCATGTACAGGGCATTTTTGGTTATTGGTTATAAGTTGAAGAAAAGTGAATTTATGGCTAAATTCTGTGCATGATTTTAAATTGGGTAATTACAGCTGTGATGTTTTGTGTGATTTATTAAAATAATTTCAATACGAGAAACTAGACTCCATAAGAATTACATAGCAATTAAAATTATCAAATTCGAACCTATATTCAATTTGTTACGAATTTTTGAAGTTGAGATAGTTTCAATTTGAATTCTTTAACATTGGTCATGCTTAATTTGAATACTTGGATTTAGTGAGGTGATTTGGAATGATATTTAGAATTTGAGAAAAGCACGTAATACTAGGAGATTATGCCCGATTTTCTAGGGAATGACCTTAGAAACCTAGCTAGAAGTTATCGGCAAATAAATAGGAGTCTGTAACACTTTGAATCATTAAGATCGGGTAAGTATTGAGATAGTTATGAGTTTCCGAAGATTGGTCAAAAATTGAATCGGATTTCGAGTTTATAGGTTTTAAATTGTCAATTCTTTTTAGAATTTTACAAATTGGAAGGAAGGTAGAGTTGATAAATGTGTTATTTTCTAGGTTCTCCAATTCCCTAGTTTAGCGAGTGATCTACGAACGGGTTGCTAAGAACGCCAGGTAAGTAGTGTACGTAGGTGTTTTTGCCTTCAGGCCTACATCACAGTTCGTTAGGTTGTATGGATGCTTGTTTTATGTTTTAGTTGATTATGCAGTATGGTTTTAAAGTACGAGAACGAAACGAAAATGAATTTTCATGCTTTTACGAAATGAAAAATAGGATTTGAAATGTAAAAAACGAAATGAAAAGATACGTAAGAAGATAATGAAGGTGGGGTTGAGCGGCCTTGTACCGTTAGGTGGAGCGCGAGGTGCGTTACTAGTTCCACCACTTTACGTGAGTGGCCTTGTCCCGTGTGGTGGACCGCGAGGTGTGTCACTTTCTAAATCGAAGTTGACATTGTCCTGTGAGGTGGACCGCGAGGTATGTCACCTTGATCTAACACGTAAAGAAGAACCAAGTAGTAAGATAAAGAATGTGTAGGAATGAGACGAAAACGAAAGTAGAGACAAAACTGTAAAAACTGCATACAATATGATATGTATTGTTTTAAGTGTTTACATTTTATATGCACTTCTTATTTAGCATTAAGCTAATAGGTGAGTTCTGTGATGTAGGTGACGAGGCGATAGCTGGTGAGTATTCAGAGCGTGCCCAGAACTAGGGGGCAGTTAGAGGAGTGCGCTCGTGGGACGATCCAGTCAGCTGTTAAGGCGTTTTGATCATGGTATGTGTATGTACAGACTTTGAGTTATTTTGAGTCGTTTTGGATGTGCAGATGAATTTCAAACTTTTGGTAGTCATTTTGATGTATATAAATGTTTTGGAACTACTTGGGGATTTTAATTAATACTAGTTTTGGATTTGTTGAAAGGTATAGGAGTTCTGTTTTTTAAGAAGATTTAAAAGTTATGCTGTTAGAATTTTGAAGGAACGTCATTTAGGTTTTTTACGAGATTTTTATACAATTGGTTTTAAGGGATTCAAAGTTTTAATTAAGATTTCTGATAAGGAGGTGTCTACCGAGGTTACTGTTCATTGGTTTCAAAACTTGAGATTTCATTGGAGTTGACTTTTGTTATGACGAGTCTTCCGCAGCAAGAATCTAAATGTTTTCAAAGATGTCATTTTAAGTCGAGGAACAAGATTTAAATTTTATGCGAATTCTTACATTATGTTTTTAAGAGTATGAGTATGAGTACGGTTAGCAACCTGGATCTAGAGAGAAGACTGGGGGCGTTATAGAGTTGGTATCAGAGCCCATTAGTCAAACCGTTCAAATGATTAGCTAATAGCGCCGATCGCCGCATGACGCACTTCAACAACTATAAGTATTTTGTATTTAGTTTTAGTTATTTGACGTTTATGACTATACTCATTTTTTTTTAGGAATATAACAAAATGTTTAGACCACCTGGGCGACCGAGAACACCTAGACGACCAAGGAATGAAGAGGATGACACGATTACAATTAGACAGTTAACAGAGCTAGTGAACCGACAGTCTCAACAATTGGGCATTTTATTGGATCGGGAAATACAAGGAGGTGCTAGTTCTAGTTCTAGTAATGACTAGTTTGGAGATAGATTTTGGAGGCTGCGACCACCTACATTCGAAGAACAATCATTGGATCAAACTGCTGCTGACGAATGGATTCGTGCAATTGAGAGTGTTAAAATATGCAAAAGTGGAAGAAGAAGATAAGGTTTCATTGGCCACGTTTCATCTGGCAAAAGACGCCCGATTCTTGTGGGAAGCTATGGAAGCCACCGCTGATGTTCAACATATGTCGTGGGGAAGTTCAAAGATGCTTTTTATGATAAGTATTTCAACAGCACAGTCCAAGCAATGAGGAGGATGGAGTTCCTGCAATTAAAGCAAACTAGATAAGTGACTTAGTACAACCGGTAGTTTGAGTCCTTGTCTCGATTTTCCAGCAATTTGATAAGCATGAACGAGGATAAAGTCTTCCAGTTTGTACAGAGATTAAAGCTAGAAATATACAAATGAGTGAAAATAGCTGGAACATAAGACGTACCCTATTCAAATATTGTGGCCAAAGCACTTGAGGTGGAAGACGCCGAGATGAAATGCATCAAACAAAGGGAAGTCCCGAGGAGGTTTTTTCGAGAAATTACCACTTAACAAACCAGAGGTGTCCCTCAGCAGCAACAACAGAGAGGCACTAAGAGGCCTAGTGATGGACAAAGCAATCAAGGGATAAACAAACAGACACAGGAGACTGGGAAGTATCCTCAACGCCAGAAGTGTTTGAAATATCATTCGGGTGAGTGCAAGTTGAATTCAGGAAGATGCTACAACTGCAATGACGCAGAACATCTTGCCAGAGATTGCCTGGAGCCCATATTTACTCGGTGTTTCAACTATAACGAGGTGGGCCATGTCGGTAGAGATTGCCCAGCTTTGAAGAAGGGTCCGACACACACAACACCGAGGATTTTTGCCATGATCGAGTTGGGCGATGACAACCAACCCATTGTAGTGTCAGGTACTACAATAAATTATAATTTAGTTGCATTTATATTTATTGACACTTAATGTGGTGCCATATACTTTATTGATAAATAGTGTACCTGCCTATACCTTGATTGACTCCGATGTGACACATTCGTTTATTACAACTGCGTTTGCGGTCAGGTTGGATTTATGGCCAGTGGCAACCGACCATGTATATGAAGTGATGTTACCCTCCGGGGACCATATGCACTCTAATCAAGTTATACGCAATGGTATCGTCTCGGTGAGGACTAAGAATCTACTGGCTGATTTGATTATTATGGGAATAACTGGGTATGATGTCGTTCTAGGGATTGATTGGCTATTCAAGCATTACGATCGACTGTAGGTCAGGAACAATGATTTTTCAACCCCCAGGTGGTGAGAAGCACTCCTTTCAAGCCATGAGAAACACCAGGAGATTATCAGCAATGGCTCCCATCAGTGCTTGTCAAGCTCTAAAAAGTGAGTATTATGGTTTTCTTGCCAGTATTATTGATATACGGATTTCCAGATAATCAAATCCTTAGGATATTCTAGTTGTTCAAGACTTCTCAGAAGTTTTTCTAGATGATCTACTTGGTTTGCCTCTGGATTAAGAGATAGAATTTTCTATTGATGTATATCCAGAAGTCGAGTCGATGTCAAATAATCCTTATAGATTAGTACCAACGGAACTAAAAGTATTGAAAAAGCAATTGGAAGAGTTGGTAGAAAAAGGATTCATATGCCCTAGCTTCTCACCGTGTGGTGCGCCGATCCTTTTTGTCAAAAAGAAGGATGAATCTTTACGGATGTGCATTGACTACAGGGAGTTGAATAAGCTAACGATCAAGAACAAGTATCCTCTGCTAAGGATAGACGATCTATTTGATCAACTCTAGGGTGCACGAGTCTTTTCAAAGATAGATCTGAGATCTGGTTATTATCAGCTAAAGGTCAAATCAGAAGATATTCCGAGACATCTTTTCGAACGCGGTATGGACATTATGAATTCTTATTGATGTCTTTTGGATTGACATGCTTCAGCAGCCTTCATGGATCTAATGAACAGGGTATTCCATGATTATCTCGATAAATTTGTCATAGTGTTTATCAACGATATATTGGTTTATTCTCGTAATAATGAGGATCATAAAGAGCACTTAAGGTTGGTATTGGAGACTTTGAATCCATGCCAACTTTATGCAAAGTTTTCTAAGTGCAAGTTTTAGCTTGATAGGATTCCTTTTCTTAGTCATATCATCTCAAGTGAAGGTATATCTGTTGATTTAGCGAAGGTTCAGACAGTTAAAGAGTGGCCACAGCCAAAAAATGTCACTGAGGTATAGAGTTTCCTTGGGTTAGCAGATTATTATAGGAGGTTCATTGAAGGATTTTCAAATATGGCAACGCCTCTGACCCGTTTGACAAGGAAAAATGTGAAGTATCTATGGTCCAAAGATTGTGAGCATAGTTTTCAGACTTTGAAGCAGAGATTAACTACGTCTCTGATTTTGACGCTTCCTGCTGAGGACGGAAGATTTAGCATTTATTGTGATGCTTCCAAGATAGGTCTTAGGTGTGTGCTGATGAAGAATGGGAAGGTAGTGGTAGTCTTCGCGCTAAAGATTTGGAGGCATTATCTGTATGGAAAGTCGTGTGCAATATATTCAGATCACAAAAGTCTGAAGTATATTTTCACCCAGAAAGAGCTGAACCCGAGGCAACGACGGCAGTTAGAGTTTGTGAAGGACTATGACTTCGAGATTAAATACCACCCTAGCAAAGCAAACGTAGTAGCAGATGCATTGAGCATGGTGATGACATCCACTTCAGCTATGACTCCAGTTATGTCGTTAGCTTTGGATGCAGAATTTTAGAAATTCAACTTAGAAGTGGTGTCGAATGTGTCAGTCATGTTATCAACCATGTCCTTACAACCCACTATTCTGGAGAAGATTAAGCAAGCCTAGAAGGACGACACTAAATGCAATGAAATTAAATCTAGCATGGTTTCTAATGACAGGCCAGAGTTCAGTTATTCGGACGATGAAATGCTTAAGTTTCGGAATAGGTGGTTTATTACGAGTAATGAAGAACTACAAAGGGAGTTATTATCTGAAGTTCACTCTTCTAAGTTTTCTGTGCATCCAGGAAGCACTAAGATATACAGGGACCTTAAGCAACATTACTGGTGTCCTAATATGAAGAGGATGGTGGCAAAGCACATCAAGACTTATTTGATTTGCCAGTAGATTAAGGCTAAACATCATAGGCCAGTGAGAAAGCTACAGCCATTGCCTACTCCTGAGTGAAAATGGGAGCAGATATCGATGAACTTTGTTGCCGGATTGCCTCGGACAACAAAGGGTTATGATGGTATATGGGTGATTGTGGATCAATTAACCAACTCAGCCCATTTTCTACCAGTAAAGATGACATATTCCATGGATCAGTTCGCTGAACTATATATTCAGGAGACATGCGGTTGCACGGAGTTCTGAGTTTGATTGTATCAGATAGAGACCTGAGATTTAAATCAAAATTCTAGAAGAGTCTGCATAAGGCTATGGATACGCAGTTTAATTTTAATACGGCATTTCATCCTCAAACGGACGGGCAATCTGAGAGGACTATTCAGACGTTGGAGAATATGTTTCGAGCTTGCATACTGGAGTTTTAGGGTTTGTGGAGCAAATACTTACCTTTGGTGCAGGTCTCTGTTATATTAGGACGAAGTCGGTGAGGCACGACTGATTCGTCCAGACATCCTATAGTAGACATCAAAGAAAGCTACTTTAATTCAACAGCGAATTTTAACAGCTCAGAGCCGACAGAAGAGTTATGCAGATCGACGAAGGAAAGAGCTAGAATTTGAAGTAAATGATAAAACTTTCTAAAAATTTCGCCATTCAAAGGAGTCGTAAGATTCGAAAAGAGAGGCAAGTTGAATCCTAAATATATTAGACCGTTTCGTATTACGAAAAGAATAGGAAAGGCAGCTTATCAGTTACAGCTGCCAGCCTCAATGGATGGGATTCATAATGCATTCCATGTTAAAGAAGTGTATGCGAGATCACTCTCACGTCGTAGAGCAAGAGAACATAGAAATTCAGCCAACATTGACCTATGAGGAGAAACGAGTGGAGATTCTGGATTATGCAGTGAAGAATTTATGCAACAAAGAAATTTCGTTGGTGAAAGTATTATGGCGCAACCACAACGTGGAAGAAGCAACCTGGAAGCGGCAGCAAAACGTGATGAGTCGATACCCAGAACTATTCAAGTAACAAATTTTGAGGACAAATTTTTTTTAAGAAGGGTAGAATGTAACACCTAAAATTTCTGTTTAAATGATTTTCGGATTTACGTATCAATAAACAGTGGAGTTTAAGTCAGAATTAAGAGCAAAAAATTTATACTGTTAAGTAGAAGATTATTTTGAGGCTAATAGACGAGAAAAATTAATAAAAATCTAACCAAAAACGGACTGAATAACTATTTGGTTAAACGATTAAAGGTTGAGGGTGATATGATAATTAACTTTATTATTATTATTAGATTTTAAAAAGAAAAAGAAAAATTGAAAGGCTAGCCTGCCATTAAAATTGTAACCAAGTATCACCTCTCTCATTTTTATTCTTCATCGGCAAAACACTTACACACACACACACTCTCTCTCTCTCTCTCTCTCTCTCTCTCTCTCTCTCTCTCTCTCTCTCTCATTTTTCTCTTCATCTCACGAAAACCCTCCTTTGGTTTTCATTTTAGCAGCTTCTACACCAAGCATCTCACTTATTTCTTTAGATTTCCTCAAGGTAAATTAAGTTTTCTCTACTATTTGTTAAACTATGGTGATTTTAGATAAAGAAAGAAAGATGGATGAAGTTTGATTAGGATTTCCCTTCAGTTAATTTGGCTGCACGAAAATATTGATGGGTTGCTAGTTTTCTTCAATTAATTGATGTGTAAGCATGACTTAGAAGCATTTTTATGGTTTATATGGAATGAAAATGCAAATTGGTTACGAAATTTGTAGGGCATGTGCAGGGCATTTTTGGTTATTGGTTATGAGTTGAAGAAAAGTGAATTTAGGGCTAAATTCTGTGCATGATTCTGAATTGGGTAATTACGGCTGTGATGTTTTGTGTGATTTATTAAAAAAATTTCAATATGAGAAACTAGACTCAGTCGTTTTGTGTGATTTATTAAAAGAATTTCAATATGAGAAACTAGACTCTATAAGAGTTACATAGCAATTAAAATTATCAAATTCGGATCTATATTCAATTTATTATGAATTTTTGAAGTTGAGATAGTTGCAATTTGAATTCTTTAATATCGGTCATGCTTTATTTGAATATTTAGATTTAATGAGGTGATTTTGAATGATATTTAGAATTTGGAAAAAGCACATAATACAGAGAGATTATGCCTGATTTTCTAGGGATTGACATTAGAAACCTAGCTAGAACTTATCGTTGAATAGATAGAAGTCCGTAACACTTTGAATCGTTAAGATCGGGTAAGTATTAAGATAGTTATGAATTTTTGAAAATTGGTCGAAAATTGAGTTAGATTTCGGGCTTAGTCCGATTAGGATTTAAATTGTCAATTCTCTTTAGAATTTTACGAATTTGAAGGAAAATAGAGTTGATAAATGTGTTATTTTCTTGGTTCTCCAATTCTCCCGTTTAGTGAGCGATCTACGAACGAGTTGCTAAGAACACCAAGTACATAGCGTACGTAGGTGTTTTTGCCTTCAGGCCTACATCACAGTTCGTTAGGTTGTATGCATCTTGTTTTATGTTTTAGTTGATTATGTATCATAGTTTTAAAGTACGATAACGAAACAAAAATGAATTTCTATGCTTACGAAATGAAACAGTAGGATTTGAAATGTGAAGAACGAAATGAAAAAATACGTAAAAAGATAATGAAAGTGGGGTCGAGTGGCCTTGTCCTGTGAGGTGGACCGCGAAATGTGTCACGTTTCTAGATCGGGGTTGAACTTGTCCCGTGAGCTGGACCGCGAGGTTTTCACTTTGGTCTAACACGTAAAGAAGAACTCAGTAGTAAGATAAAGAATGTGTAAGAATGAGATGGAAACAAAAATAAAGACAAAACTTTAAAAACTGCATACGATAGGATATGTATTGTTTTCAGTGTTTACATTTTATATGCACTTCTTAATTAGCATTAGGCTAATAGGTGAGTTCTGTGATGTAGGTGACGAAGCGATAGCTGGTGAATATTCAGAGCGTATCTAGGACGAGGAGGCAGTTGGAGGAGTGCGCTCGTGGGACGATTCGGCCAACTGCTAAGGCGTTTTGACCATGGTGTGTGTATGTACGGACTTTGAGTTATTTTGAGTCGTTTTGAATGTACAGTTGAATTTCAAACTTTTGGTAGTCATTTTAATGTATATAAATGTTTTTGAAACTGTTTGAGGATTTTTATTAATACTAGTTTCGGATTTGTTGAAAGGTATAGGAGTTTTGGTTTTTAACAAGATTTAAGTGTTATGCTGTCAGAATTTTAAAGGAAAGTCGTTTAAGTTTTTTACGAGATTTTTATACAATTGGTTTAAAGGGCTTTAAAGTTATAATTAAGATTTTTGATAAAGAGGTGGCGACCAGGGTTACTGTTCATTGGTTTCAAAACTTGAGATTTCATTGGAGTCGACTTTTGTTATGACGAGTCTTCCGCTGCAAGAATTTAAACATTTTCAAAGATGTCATTTTAAGTAGAGGAACAAAATTTAAATTTTATGCAAATTCTTATATTATGTTTTTAAAAGTATGAGTATGAGTATGGTTAACGACCCGGGTTTAGAGAGGGGACTCGGGGGCGTTACATGGCTTGTATATTAATTGTTGGATAGTTGAATTTAGTTTGTATGTTAATTATTGGATAGTTAGATGGATTTAGTTTGTAGGTTAATTGTTAGATAGTTGGATTTACTATTTGGTTTGTACTTTAAAGTATTGCATTAATTTTGGACGTTGGATTGAGTATTTTTAATTGTTTTGAAAATATAATTTTTTTTTTCATGTGAGGACAATGCGTTTCAGTTTCCACGTGATACCGGATCAACCTCGACCACGCCCACTCCTACAAGCTAGGACAAGAGAGAAACATTGAAGGAAAAGGGTAGGAAAGTGTTTGTAAGATTCATATAACCAAAAGGATAGGTGAATCAGGTTAAGTAACCTTTTTCCTACGTTATATATTTTGTTTCTCAATTAGATATTTATAATAAGAGTGGGAGGAAGCAAAAACCCTCAGTTCAACCAAATTGCCTACAACTATGCTTCAATATGTTTCCTTGAAATTCTCTTTTCTATCACTCTTTAGTTAAAAATGATCAAGGTTTTGGTTGTCAATTGGATCTTTACAATTGCTATGAGGTGTTAAGTTTTATTAGTAATTGAATTTACAAGTGTCGTCAATCCAACCTAAAAACTCTTCAAGGGCATTACTTTTTTTTGCTTCTATAATAAATATATATGTGATTTGAAAGTCTAATACAATGACTTGATACTCTCAAGAATGTAGAATTTCAAGTTTATGAATAAGAGATATTAAGATATGACTTAATATTGAAAGCTCAAATGTTTTCCGGTAAAAGAAAAATACTTTGGTGCAAGTATACCTTGGTGAGTTGCATGGAGTACTTTACTTTATAGAGACTTTCAAAATCTCGAAATCTAGTCAATTTATAGTCTCCTAATAGTTACCAATCATCTATAAGTCCTAATCAAGTTTTTTTTAATTATGAACTACGCTATCGCCAAAGCCAAAAAAGAGAGATAAAAAGACATTTTTTAGATCTATTTACAATGAATTAAATTTTATATTTTTGGTCGATTTTGGCAATTAATGGTATATGCATTATTTATTTTTTATTGGGATAATAGGTTATAGTTTTCCAAATTAAAACTTAAATTTTTTTACGTGAAAATGTAATGTTTTATATGTAACATGTGATATATCTATGTATAGTCTATTAATAACCTAACATAATTTTGAGGCTCGTAAACAACTCAGTAAATTTATTAGTAACTGTTTCTGAAAGAAAGATACTAATTTGGTACCCACTCTTCAAAATAACAACAATACTTGTAAACCTCTTATGTATTGATATTGCCCATAACTACCACCTTCCCAGCTATGGCCGTCTAAATCAGATAGCCTCTTCTTCTTCTTCTTCTTCACCGTGGACACTGCCTCCTTCCATGGCAGAGTGGGCTTGTGGAGAGTCAGTGCGCTCAAATTTTCTAATATGAAGCCTGTATTTCTGCTAACAGATAATATTAAGTAAATAATTCAGAAATGTTAAAAAACTTCAGGTTCTTTTAAGCCTTACCTGCAAATGGCTTTTCACCTCATCGTTTGTAAGACCCTCAACTTTCATAATATCTCTTATTTGTTTTGGGGTTGCAGCTGCAAAAAAATTGATGAATTCATAGGAATTCCCGAGAATTTGAATAAAAAAAGTTTGAATTTTCTGCAAGTTTCAGTTAGTTGTTACCTTGTGAGCCTCCAAGACGTTGAAGGGCGTCGATGAAACGTCGGTGCAGCTCCGGCGACCAGCACCGCCGCTGTTTCCTCAACCCCTGCCGTTGAGGCTGCGTTTTAAGAAGTAACTTCATCTGGGTGGGACAAGAAGGTGAGCTGGAACCATCTCTAATTCTCTTCCGACCGTTCAGATTTGAATTCTCAGACCCCGAATTCGAAATTTGAGTCATGAGAGTGAGGTTAGGACCACCCGAAGATTCCCCATCTTCTTCCACATTAACTTTTTCAAACCCTCCAGTCCATTGTTGAATTTGATTTTCAGGCGAGTACCCACTGACCTGCTCAGAAGTCTGCAATTATAGGCTTAGACCCAGGAAAAGGTAGCAAATTTTTCACGGAAAAAGAAAACCAGAGTGTTTGTATTTATCATTACCAATCTGAAATCTGCATTAGAGTCGTTTTTCTTGTTATCACTGCAATCGTTTCTCAGAATCACTTCATTTCCAACATATTTCATTTTCAACGATACAAATTCTTTCTCCTGGGCTTCATTTTCCGATTCGAGCTCCTTGAACTGCTCTGATTTTTCCTTCAATGTCAAAATAGCTGCAAACCCATCACTAAATTCATCAAAAACAAACTTTTTCCAAGAACCCATCTTCCAAAATTCGAAAAAATAGCAGCAGATTCACAGAAGTAGAGAGAGACCGTCTCTTAAGAGAAGCACGCAGAGAGGAAGTTCCGTTTTGAACACCTCAATCTTTCTCATCTCCTCCTCCAATCCTTTCAAGTAATAGCCAATCTTCAACACTTCCTTCGAACATTCTTTGAGTTCTGAAACTTTCGCAATAACATCGGAAATGGCTGTGGGACAAATGTCCAAACTCAAATCCAAGCTCAGCTCCATTTTCGTTCTCCGATTCACTGTTTCTCTCATTTTGTTCTACTATAGCATTCCTAGACAACGACGATAATGGATTAATGGTCAGAGAATTTCAATAGACCCATTTATATGATGAGCGAGAGAAAATTAAAGATTCAGGCAAAAGATTGTGCTGGTCGTCGCGTCTAAGGGTCAAATCAACAACTCGTGATAGAAAATCGAATAGTACTGCGTTCAGCACGCGAGGTTGGATCATCGAATCTTTGGATTTCATAGACACGCGACGAAACAATTAAATTTTTTTTATTAAAAAAGAAGACATATTCTTCCACACGCATCGATGGGTGGGATGGACGCCTTAGAGTTTCATGCTTAGAATGTTGGAGGCACATGTCCGGACCCTACAGAGGTAATCAACTTGATTGGTTCAGTCTGATTCAGTTTTTCGCCCATAGCAAAAATCGTACATTTCTAAGACTCCAAAAACCTGCTATTCATGTCTTGGTTGTCGGTTTATGCTTTCAAAAACCATATCCACGGTTAGAAATTGAACCGTAAGTCACATTTAGTTAAAAACAAATAACTCAGCCCATTTCACATTTAATTCTATTCACACCCAAAATCTACCCTGTCCAGTGCTCAGAAACCCCTACCAGCAAAAGTCCAAACCTCTTTCTACCCGACCTGAACTCATCCTAAACTATTTAGGGTTGAATAGAAACTCATTCTTCAATCTTCATGGCATCTCTGTTCAATCTTTACTGCGCTGCAGTTTGAGTTCGACTTCACGGTTTTGTTTTTTTGAGTTCTAACTTTGGTCTATCGTCTGAGGTGAGTTTTCTGTATAACGAATTTTTCGTTCTTTCTGATGAACAAAAGTGTGACTATGAGAAACACACTTGACAATAAGAGTCCACTCTTCAGATTTTCAATTGTTCTATGTTGAATTTGGGTTTCATGTGTGGACACAGATCAATAAATGTTATTTATTGATCACTTCATAGTTTGTTTTTCTTCTTTTTAGGGTCTTCGTCCCCCGATACAAGCATACTTCTCATCTTCTTCTTGATGCGTTGTTGTGTAGAGAGTTTTAGACTTTGAGCTTGAAAGGAGCTCGATCATCTAATTTGTTGTACCCATTATTATAATCGATAGTGGATGTTTTAAGCAGCCTAATCGGTTTCGTTGTTTTTATCCGTTTTGGGATTTTTACGCTAAAATATTTGTGTCTAACTCTTGATTTCTGCATTTTTCTTCAACGTATGTGTAATGGTTCGGATATTTGTAAATAAAATAAATCGAATTTTTGATTTTTAAAAACTTGTAATCGATTATATTTATATTTAAGGATGTATAAATATACGTTGGAAAAGTTGGATCGAAGGAATGATACGTTAAACGGATAAAATTTGATAAAGATTAATTTAATTGTAATTAAATTAAAAATTAATTTTGGTTAAGGATTAAAGTAACCATGATTATTTGGTAATTAGTCATTGAGTGAAGGGCAAATTGGTCTTTTGCATAGATAAGTATGATTTTTATGTAATTTAACTTAAAAATCACTTTTTGAAAGTGTTAAGTGGCTGCTTTATGTAGGTTTCTGAGTACAAAAAGAGAGAGAGAGAAGAAAACCAAAGAGAAAAACTCTCGAGGGAGAAGAGAAAAAAGGGAAAAGAAAAAATGTAATTCGTCAATCCTCCTTTTAAGGAAAGTTATTCAGCTCGATGAGAAGAGTGTTTTGGCATAAAAATCAAAAGATTCGGTGAAAATTTAGAGGAAAAGTGAAAGGAACTAACATACGATAAATATTTCTAACAATTAGAATAGTTAGATCAAACTTTATTATATTGATAGGTGGAGATAGATTTTATTTCCGCTTGGATCTGGATAGGTTTATATATTTTGATGATTTGGTTAAGATTGATATCTTGAAGTGTCTAAATTAATGTCGTTTTTAATGATTAAATGAATCAGATGTTATTTTTTTCAAAAAATTGAATAGGACTGATTTTTAAAAAAATATTGAAACGAAAGAATTTTTAAAACGTTTACTTACATTGAATTGAACATTGATTTTAAATGTCAATTGCATTGAATTGAGCATTTTGAATTTTAAATATCAAATTCATGAGTGAATGCGTGTTTCGTATATGCATAGCATTACTTTATAACTGTTTTTAAAGCATGCATTTAGGAAGAAGGTGATGTGCCCCAAAGGGCTATCAGTCGATCACAAACCAATGCACAAGCTTTATCAAACCTATTCACTAACAAGTTCAATTTTTTTGCAGGTATTAATAGCTTCGAATGTCTCTTCAAGAACTTGGAATGGAATCCGAGCACAAAGGACAAAGATCAACTCTTGCACTTGCTATCATGGGAGATAAAGATGGAAACACATGAAGAAGGGATTTGTCTCCCTCAGAAATAAATTGTAACCAAACTTTTATTTGACAAACATTCGCCCTTATGTATTTGTTGGCAAACATTCGCCCTTATGTAATGCTTTATACTTGCATGCATCCTTAGATATTAGGATTAGATGTATATTAGGTTAGATGGTGGTTAAAAGCAACAATTGTGTCGAAACCTAGCAGCACATTGATGCAACAATTGGCTCAAAGCTTGAAGAGTGATTTGGTGTGCAAATAGGTCAACAATGGCCAAGCATGTGGCCCCATTTTGAAGCCGAAGCTCATTCCCAACCTTCAGTCACCTTAGGTCTATAAATACATGACTATTGGTGCTTGTAAAGGTTGTTAAATCTATGAGAATAGCTCTTTTTGTGTTCAGCCGAAACAACCATGAAGATTGGTGAACGATAAGACTCGGTTCGGTCAAGAACCGAGAAGGATGTATCTCCTTTGAGCTTTCAAGCCCGAGGTTTCCTAAATAGCCATTGTTCCACTCTTCTTCCCTCTCTTTACGGAGCAGGATACACGAAAAGAGTGGCCATTAACCGGTTCCGCTTCCTATAGTCTTCCTTTGGAAGATCATTATGCCGAGAGTCTAAAATATTGCTCATTGGACAGGATTCGGTTGTCTTG
The DNA here is from genome assembly GCA_022433055.1 of Begonia peltatifolia. Classification (NCBI taxonomy): domain Eukaryota; kingdom Viridiplantae; phylum Streptophyta; class Magnoliopsida; order Cucurbitales; family Begoniaceae; genus Begonia; species Begonia peltatifolia. The sequence goes on from CM039522.1 coordinate 11,945,027, forward strand.
CGTAATCTTTGATTTTCTTCTCATTTTCGCATCCGTTCTGTTTGTGGGTAGAACACGACCCATTTGAGGGTAGAATCGTGTCATGTGGTATCAGAGTCATGGATAGCTTCCCCTGAACGAGTAGATTGATTTTTATTACACATTTTCATAGTGGATTGATTCTGGTTTGCTGGTTTTGGAAAAGCAAAAAACTGGTTTTGTTTCCCAGTTCTTGCTGTAATGTTGCTTGTTATTATTGTGTCTAACATATAAGAATCTGTTTAAGTTTGAACACTACCTTTAAAATCAGGAATCGTGGGATAACTTACTGGACAAAATTTAAAAAGTTGGATCTTATGTTTTAGTCGTAAACCCAGAAACTCGAAACCATTTCTTCTTTCTGTTCTACTGTTAGGTGCTTTTTCGAATTTGCTTTTTCTGTACAACCTTTACTCTAGCATGTTTAATGATCTCTTAAGTTTATTGTTTAATGTGTAACGCTCAAAATTTCTATTAAATAATTTTTGAATTTTTAGAGCGGTGAATGGCAAAATTTTGGTCGGATCCGAGAGCGTAGAATTTGTACTATTAGATAGAAGATTATTTCGAAACTAATGGAGAAGAGAGAATTTTAGGAATTCGACCGGAAACGGAATGAATAGCCATTTGAGAAAAATATTAAAGTGTGAAGGCAAAAAGGTAATTACATTTAATTATATTATTTAAAAATTAAATAAAAGATAACAAAGAGGGAGGAGGATCGTAAATCCTCTCCCTCTCTGTTTCTTCTCCCCTTCACCCGCGTGAAGAGAAGGAAAGAAGCCTCCCTCGGTGATTTTCCCTTTCGACGAAGTGCAGCCAAAGACCTTACTCAGTTTTCTACTCCATTTCAATGATAATGTAGATTTTTGAGTATTTTATGGTTTCGTTTAGTTAAGGGAGAGAGCTGAATGAGAAATTTTGGTGGGTAGAGATTTAGAGTTTTAGGATTTGAGTGTTTATGGATTTCCTATTGATTTCTATGGGTTATTGATGATCAATGTGACGGATTGGCGAGAAAGTGAGCGAGTTTGAGTGAAAAACTGAGAAGGTATGATTTTAAACTCTAAAATGGAACTGTTTTTTAATTTCAGGCCTAGCTACGTACGTTTGTTTTAGAAAATCTTTTGGTATGTTAAATTAGGTTATGAGTGGAGCATTTAGGCGCTAGAATTGAGTAATTCCGACAACCGACGCAAAAGTTATGCGCGTCGGGGGTTAGGTTGGTTTTTGGTTGAGTCCAGTTAGTGAGCCGTTTTAGTAGAGCTTTGGTGAATTGAGTTAGTGGTTGAAATTTTAGTACGTGGAATGAATTGTGGAATGAAATTTAATGTGGTTTGGTTATATGGTAGGTTGAGCCGATGAAGTGATAGAAACGAGCACGAGAGGAGCTAGGATGTCAGGTAAGTAATGTAGTAGGAGTTTTGCCTTCGGGCCTACATCACAGTTCAGTACGATGCATTGCACGCTTACTTTATGTTATGCTTTCATGGTTGTGCATCATTGTTTTAAAGTAGGAAACGAGACGAAAATGAATTTTTATGTATTTATGAGATGAAAATAGTAGGATGAGAGTAGTGCAAAACGAAATCGAGAAGATACGTAAGTAGATAACGAATGAGGGGTTGAGTGGCATGGTGTTATGAGGGGGGCGTGAGGCATGTCATTTCTTCCTCCGCTGTACGTGGTGGTCCTGGTTCTATGAGGGGGATTGCGAGAAGTACTACTTTACTAGGCTAAGGTTGGTTTGGTCGTATGAGGGGGACTGTGAGAGTGGTCGTCTTGGTCTAGCGCGTAAAGAAGAACCCAGTAATAAGAAGATAAAGAAGATGTAAGATAAAGACGAAAACGAAAGTAGAGACGAAACTGTAGAAACCACATGTGTTAGGGTGTGTTTGATTTAGTGTGTCTTATATGCATGACTTACTTAGCATTAGGCTAATAGTTGATTTCTGTGATATAGGTGACGAAGTTATAGCTGGTGAGTACTCAGAAAGAGCCTAGAACTAGGAGGCGGTTGGAGGAGTATGCACGTGGACGATCTGGCCGGTTGATAGAGCCATTTTGACATAGTATTCATAAGTACGAGTGTAGAGGTCAAGTCGGAGTCGTTCTGAGTCAGTTTGAATAATAGACGGATTTCAAACTTTAGTAGTCGTTTTCTTTACGTAAATCATGTTTTTGAGTTGATGGGAAAGTGTACGCTGAGTTATATTAGCGTTGAGTCGATGTCAGGTGAGTTCGTGAAGTTTTTAAAGTGTTTAAACAGAATTTCTAGGGAGGAAGTGTCGACCGAAGTCCATAGGTGTCGACCGGTCAGTGTAAATTGGAAGGTGAGTGTCGATCACCGGTTTCGACCGGTGCGGGCAGAGGAAAATGAGGTGTCGACCAACGACCGTGGGTGTCGACCGGTTAGTGTAAAATTGGTGAGAGTGTCGATCGCGAGGGTTGACTTGCGCGGGCAGAACCAAAGTAAGTGTCGACCGGTTAGTGTAAATATGGTAGAGTGTCGGCCACAAGGCTCGACCGCTAGAAAATAGAGAGGACGAAGGTGTCGACCTGTGAAAGTAGGTGTCGATCGCTCTCTGGGACCGGCGTTTGGAAGTGTCGACCGGCGTTTGGCAGTGTCGACCAATGAAAAACCTGAGACAACCCAAGTGTTGACGGCTGTTTACAGGTGTCGACCGGTGTCTCCGTTTATATGTTTTGTAAAATGAAGTTTTATTTACACTGATTTTAATCAAGTTTTCCGCTGCGAAGCCATTTAAAATATTTTCAAAAACGTCGTTTTAAGTCGAGGAACAAAACTTTTAAATTTTTACTCCAATTTTCCAAGCGTAGTGAATGAGTGGTAGAAGTGTGCGAATCGAAAATCGTAAAAGGTTATCGAGGCGTGACATAATGATCCCACTGATTGGCTACTGTTTCAAGGGGAGGTGTAGGTGGTATGTGTCTGTTGCTGCACCACTGGTATTGTACGTTTATGTTATGCATAAGAGTATGTCATTTTCGCAGCTGTTGTTTATTACCTTATTCAGAAAAACAATTCAACTGCTGCTGTGTACTTACTGATTTCATTCTGTTTTTGTGTTGATATTGTTTCCTGCTGCATCATTCCATGTCTACTAGCAACTTGATATCACTACTTTTGCAGAATACCATGTTAATCTTTGTTTTACTTGCCTAATCGAATATCTTCTCTGATTTGTACACACACTAGAGCTCACTGTGATTATTTTAGTGCTATCATCGAAACAAGTTTACTGCATGTGTCGAGGATAACCATAACTGTAACACCCCGAGAAACTCCGTGTTCCTGGTGCGCTACAGTGCATCTACACACTACACACACACTAACACTTGACATAACACACTCAATTTAATACTCCTTTCGTTTTCAAATCATTTTCAAAAAAACATTTGTGAGTATGAAAAATTTTCAACTCGATTTGAAAACAATTCGGGTCCCGAAGAGGGAACACGAAATCCTCAACATAAAAACTACGCAGCGGAAAAGAAAACCATTTAAAAAAGTTTATGATAAAACAGTAAGACTTGAAATCCTAGGAAAAAATCCAACGCACCCCTCGAACTACACAATCCGGTACCGCGCACTCACGTCCCCACTTTGACACCCCGCGCGCACTCTCGCAGTGCCAAGTCCACGTCACTGTGTCTCGCGCACGCTCACAGCGCCGCGTGCCCCACGCACCCTGCCACTGTACAGCACGTCCGCGCGCACACACTCACCCGGTGCCGTACGACCCGTGAGCACCCGCAGGGCTACGTGCCTCGCGCACCTGCAATCACGCCGCACTCCCACGCTCATCTACCCTTCTCTAGCATTCACTGTTCACTTCTCAACCCATTCTATATCCCCTCCACTCTCAGCCTCTCTCCCGAAATTTTGGCAGACTAACGGCTAAAAACTAACTATCCCAAAATTTAAACCCTGCACATAATTCACCATAATCCAACAATATTTAACTATCAATCATCCAGAGAAAACCACCATAACAAAATAAAAGTTTAAGGACAATAAAAAAACCCATCAAATACAAATGAAGAAAGTCCCCAGTATAGAGTAATACCATACTCTAACATATAACAGTACGTACTGTCCCCAAAACACTACAACCCCTCTATACAATCTCAAAAGAATCAATGTCTATACAACTCCGCTGTCTACACAAATACCCGACATAAAATAATAAATCCACTATCACCTACCACCACCACGGGTCGGGTCGCCCTAACAAAATCCGTCATCCGGTGCCTCGGGCGCACGCCGCCGACCATCATACGCCTCTGAACCAGGGTCTCGAGGCTCACCAGCAGTATCGTCAACACCTACACCACAGAACACACAACATAAGCCTAACGCTCAGTAAGTAATGCGATATGAAAGTAAAAGCCGATAATGCAATCATATCACATGCAGTCTCTACACTCCCACTCATGTTGTCACATCTGTGACACGTAGTGCAGCCGCACTAGGTAAGGAGGAACCTCATGCCACCCTACACCCTGACACGTCGCCACCGTCCCGGACTCCCCAGCAACGAGGCGCACAAGCTACACACACGCATCACCACACGGCAACCACATCAGGGTAAGGGTGTACCTCGCGCCACTCTACACCCTGACACGTCGCCCCTGTCCCAGCCTCCCCAGCACGGGGCCACAGTTGCCACACACACACGTTTCGCGACAGCCCAGCCGGCCCACCCCTCGAGTAGGATCCATGACTGGTGTTGTACCGGCCCACACACTAGTAGGATCCGCGGTACCACTGCTCATATCCTCACCGTCAACACATTCACGCCGCATGACGGCCCAGCCGGCCCACCCCTCGAGTGGAATCCGCGACTGGTGAAGCACCGGCCCGCACACTAGCGGGATCCGCGGTACCACCGCCATACATCTCACCACACACTCAAAACATGCTCAAAACCATTTTCGTTCACGTTTTTAAAATATGATGCATGTCAAACAATACGCACGCACACCACAATCAACCACATAAACCCTAAAGTTCTACAGTGTAGGCCCCACTTGGGCAAAACACATGCATGCACTACTTACCTGGCGTCCTAAGCTCGCTCGATGCACAGCTTCACCAAAAGAAAGCCTCAACCTAATAGCTAAAAATAACCTTCCTTAATTACACTAATGAAATTCCAATTAAAACGGTCCATTGGTTTTGGTTGGCCGAAAACATGCCCAAAGTTCGGACGCGCATAACTTTTGCGTCCGTCAACAGAATCGAACGATTCAAGTGGCTAAACGTCCCCTTAGGAACCTAGTTTAATATACTAAGACAGATTTTAAAACGGTAAGTCGTAGACAGGCCAAAAATCCTAAAAACTGAATCTGCCATCTTATCAAATTTCACATTTTAACTTCTCTTCAATCAAAACTCACTCGCAACTAGTTATACGCATCCAAAAACGGCTATGCTACTCCCACACGTCGAATTTCTATGAAAAACACTCGCTAATTTGAATCGGAACGAAATCTGACATAAACGTCCGACGCGCATAACGTTTGCGTCGGATATCGGAATCGAATGATTCCAGCGGCCATACGTCCCTCTAACAATCTATTTTAACCCACAAAAAACAGCATTTGAAACGATCAACCGAACGTAGGCCGAAATGGGCAAAAACAGAAACTGCCCCAAAATAAAAACATCTGATTCTTGATTTAAAATTTGAATTTCACAACTCCTATGCACAACTAGTCGCATTTCACTTATACATTCCGGCCAAGCTTGCCAGAATTGAAAAGAGGTCGAGCACCAAGCTCGGCCAAGTCAGGGAAATCGACAGGGCTCACCTTCGGTTTCCACCCCCCGTTTCAATTCACAGCACCCACCCACCCCTCTTCGACAATGCGGCCAATTTCACAGAAAGGGAGGGAAGCCGAACCTAACACTCGGCCAAACCGAACAGGACAGCAGAGGGAGGAAGAGAGACTTACCGAGCAATGTAGTTCTGCACACAACGGGAAAAGAAGAGAGACTCTCGTAAGGCACCCAAATCGTCGGTGGCAGAATTGGTCGGCAACCCGCCCTTCGCGGTTGTTGGCAGAAAACTCTCGGGCTCACTATCTTCGGAAATTCGAGCTACAGCAACTAAACAACCCCGATCGTCGGAGAAGAAACACTCGGCTGCGGTTTCGCTCACACCCTCGAGCTCGACGTCCACTGATCGAAGATCACAACCTCAGCTCTCGATCGCCCTCTCTCCCTCGTGTCTCCCTTCTGCTTCCCCTCAGGTGACAATTGAAACAGCCGAATGGCTTCTTCCCGAAGCCATTAAGAAGCCATTCGGTTGTTAAGTGTTTTTTTTTAATATTAAATTACCAAAATGCCCTCATACTGTTTTAATCGTCCGTAATTTCGTTAATTTTTTGACCTCCCGACTTTAAATTCTGAACACCATCGTAAAAGTAGGCTCCAAGTCTTAAAAATTTAAATTTTCCGTTGAAATATTTCTCAAAACTCCGACCGAGATTAAATTTAAAAATTTCGGAGATAAAATTAAAATTCAAAATTTCCGGGTTATTACAGTGTTGCACTGTGATATGTGCATAAAATGAAATACATGCTTATATGAATGAGCTAATGCACTTGTAAATTTTTATGCTAAGTTCATAAGCTGTTCTAGTGAATTTTACCCCTTCAACTTAAAACGGCCATAACTTTTGCTACGGGTGTCTGATTTTCGCCCGTAAGATATCAAATTGAAGCTCTCGATGAGCTTCACAAGATTCTATCTCTGAATTGAAATTTGGTCATCCTTTTGAGGCCCAAATTATTTGTTTAAGGCCTCATTTTGCAGTTCGAAGTTTTCGTTGCATTTCAGGCACTCTAGGTTCACTACCTTTCTCCTCCCTAAGACTTAGGATTAACTTAAATGTAATTAAATTTCTCTCCTAAAACTTTAGGAAGTCACACGAAGACTAGAAGTAGATTCAATCGAGAGGCAAACCAAGATATGACTCAAGAACCAAACCGGGGTAAGGAAGTTTCCCAAACCCTGACTCGTACCCATCAAGAGGGAGAGTCCTGCCTTCAAGGACAATTAAATGGCCTTAATGGCGAAGTTAGTAATCTCGGCCAACAACTCAAAGACTTTACCCTTAGTATGAAATATATAATGAAGAACCTCTACAAGAATAACTCTAGAGAACCCTCCCGAGAGAACCTACCTAGGATGAGATCTGAGTACCCTAGGAGAACTGAATACTCTCCCAGGAGATTCCCCGACCAGGATCCTTCCCCGAGGAGTGAGAGTCCAGCAAACCCAAGGAGGTTCGACGACTTTGACTATCATGATGAGGATGAGTGGACCTTAGATGAAGAAGAGAATTTTCGGTCGAGCCGTCAAAAGGACTTAGATGATCTCAGGAACGTTAAGTTGCATGATCCGCCATTCAATGGTGCATGCGATGGTAATACCTTTCTAGATTGGATAGATAAAGTAGAGAAAGTCTTTGACTACTATGAATATTCAGATAAAGTTAAGATCCAACTAGTTTCGGTCGAACTCACAGGATACACGGCTCTATGGTGGTCCAACATTAAATCTCAAAGATAGAAGATAGGAGACGACCCTGTCACCACTTGGAGAGTAATGAAATCCCTCCTGACCAAGAGCATCATACCTAGCCAATACCGGCAAGAGCTATTCTTACAAATTCAGAACCTAAGACAAGGAGGTTGATCCGTTGAAGAATACCTTACTGAGTTTGAGACCATTAGGATTCATGGAAATATGGATGAATCTGAAGAGCAAGTGCTTGCACGATTTATTCAAGGGTTGCACCAGGATATAGGAGACACTTTTGAGCTGCATCCCCTAGAATCCCTTAACGTGGTAGTACAAATGGCTATGAAGGTAGAGCGTCAACTTAGTAGGAAGAGAAAAACTAGTTTCACCCAGAAATTTCCACTCAAGACTACTCCTAAGATCACCCATCCGCAACTCGAACCAAACAAAACTTTCACCAAAGCTGAGGGAAAGAAACTTTTCCCACGTAATTGGCCACCCAAAGAATCAAGTAATAAAACTCTAGTAGAAAGTGTCAATCCCCCTAGATCGCGAGATCTCAAATGCTATAAATGTGATGGCTTGGGTCATTTCATGGCTCAATGTCCTAATAGACGAGTGATGATCCTCCAGGAGGACACTGGAAAGTTTACAAGCGAAGACGAGCGAGAAGGTGTAAAAGAAGATAAGGAGGAGAGTGACTCTCAAGAAGAAGTTTTCCACGCACCTGATGGACTCATGCTTATGGTTAGAAGACGTGTTCTCGTAACTAAGAATTCTGGAGAAGATTGTTAGTGTGAGAACATCTTCCATAGGAGATGTCTCATCAAAGAAAAGTTATGTTCCCTGATTATAGACGGAGGTAGTTGTGCTAACGTAGCCTTCACGGAGTTAGTGATCAAGTTAGGCATAGAGACCACCACTCACCCCAACCCCTACAAGCTATGATGGCTAGATGATAGGGATGATGTCAAGGTTACCAAGCAAATGAAAGTTGAATTCGTCCTAGGGAAGTATAAGGACACGGTCCTCTATGATGTTGTGCCTATGAGTGCAAGCCATTTACTCCTCGGCCGACCCTGGCAGTTTGACCGAAGAGTAAACTACGAGGGCTACACTAACTACTATTCCCTTAAGTTTGAAGGAAATACCTTTAAGTTTGCTCCCATGACTCCCGAACAAAAATCTAGAAATGACGTTGCATGAAAGGAAGCCAAGGACAAGGCTACCTTATTCATGACTAAGAGGGAGATAGAAACATCTGTGCGTAGAGGAGATCCCCTAATTTTGATACTTTTTTGGGATAGAGTTATGGAACTAGGAGTTATTCCTCAATCCGTTAAAACTTTACTTAACCAGTTCGAAGATGTGTTTCTAGAAGACTTACCTCAAGGTCTACCACCCTTGCGTGGCATTGAACACCAAACTGATCTCCAACCCAGGGTTATCCTTCCTAATAGACCAGCATACCGAATGAATCCCGAAAAAACCAAGAAATTGCAAGACCAAGTACAAGAACTTTTGGACAAAGGTTACATAAGAGAGTCCATGAGACCCTGTGCAGTACCCTCCTTTTTAGTTCCCAAGAAAGATGGCACCATAAGGATGTGTGTCGATAGTCGAGCCGTGAACCAAATTACTGTCAAGTATAGATTTCCCATCCCCAGGCTCGAGGACATGTTGGATGAGCTTAGTGGAACCTCTCTTTTCTCTAAAATAGATATTAAGAGCGGCTACCATCAGATCAGGATGAAAGAACGTGACGAATGGAAGACAGCTTTTAAGACAAAATATGGATTATTGAATGGATGATAATGCCTTTTGGTTTATCTAATGTCCCAAGTACGTTCATGAGACTCATGCACCATGTGCTTAAAGATTATTTAGGAAAATTTATCGTGGTATATCCCGATGACATCTTAGTGTATAGCGTGGATCTCGCTCAACATCTTTCCTATCTTAACTCACTCTTCCAGACCCTTAGAAAGGCTAAGTTATTTGGTAACTTAGAAAAGTACTCTTTCGCACAGGACAAGATATACTTTTTGGGATTTGTCATCTCAAAGAATGGGATGGAAGCGGACGAAGAAAAGATAAACGACATAAGGACTGACCTACACCAAATTTTATCACAGAAATAGGCAGCTTCCACGGGCTAGCCTCATATTATAGAATATTCATCAAAGACTTCAGTTCGATAGTTGCTCAACTTACCGATTGCACCAAGAAAGGAAAAGAGTTCTCTTGGACCCCAGCGTGTCAAAAAGGCATTGACCTCATCGATTATGTCATTCCCCTGTACTTGCCCTACTAGATTTTAATAAGGCCTTTGAGGTCAAAAGCGATGCATCTGGAGTCGGCATAGGAGCAGTGCTAATGCAAGATGACAAACTCATGGCATATTTTAGTGAAAAGTTGAAAGGACCCATACTAAATTATTCCACCTATGACAAAGAATTCTACGCAGTTATAAGTGTTTTAGAACATTAGCAACATTACGTTCTACCACGAGAATTTGTTATCAACACTGACCACCAGGCCCTAAGACATATCAAGAGTCAGCACAAGCAGAATAAGAGGCATGCCAAGTGGGTGGAGTTTTTAGAAAGGTTTCCATACACCCTTAAGTATTTGAAAGGGGAGAATAATGCTGTGGCCGATGCACTCTCTAGAAAGCGCATTCTACTCACCAAATTAGGGGTTAGGTTCTTTGGCTTTGAATGAATTAAGGAAAGCTATGAAATCGACCCTAATTTTGGACCTTATTACATCAAGTGTATGGACAAGGTCGAAGGCGAATATCGCCTCATGAATGACTATTTGGTTAAAGCAGGAAAGTTGTGCATTCCCTAAGGAAGCTTAAGACGATGCCTAGTAAAAGAAGCTCCTTGCAGAGGCCTAGCAAGTCATTTCGGAGAGAAAAAGACCCTAGAATCGCTTAAGGAACACTTTTATTGGCCTCGCATGATGAAAGATGTGCACCGTATGGTGGAGAGGTGCATGATTTACAAGAAGGCTAAGAGTAAAGTTTTACCTCAAGGATTATACATGCCTTTACTCGTCCCATCACACCCTTGGGTAGATGTTAGTATGGACTTCGTTTTAGGACTACCCTGAACCGGCTGGAATAAAGACTCTATAATAGTGGTCGTGGATAGGTTTTCCAAGATGGCACATTTCCTTCCTCGTGCCACGACCGATGACTCTGTCTTAATAGCTGACCTATATTTTAAAGAGATTGTTCGCCTGCATGGTATACCACGTTCTATAGTGTCGGACAGAGACACTAAATTTTTGAGTGCCTTTTGAACCTCTTTGTGTAAAAGATTGGGGACTAGGTTGTGCTTCAGCACTTCCTTTCATCCTCAGACCAATGGTGAAATGGAAGTCGTCAACAGGACCTTAGATACCTTCTTACACAGTGTTGTAGGTAAAAAACTATCTAACTGGGATATAGTACTTCCAGGCTTAGAGTTTGCCTACAACCGCACCCTTCATTCCACTACTCAACAATCTACCGTTAGATCTTGTTTCCTTACCTTTTATAGACTTAGTTAATCCATCAAGAGCGGACAAGGCTAAACGAATTAAGGAATTGCACAAAGTTGTACGAAAAGCCATCGAGAAGAGCAATGAAAAGGTAGCCAAACACGTTAATAAAGGACGAACAGAAGTTATCTTTAATGAATGAGACTTAGTTTGGTTACACCTGGAAAGAAAGGTTCCCCGCTAAAAGGAAATCCAAGCTAATGCTTAGAGAAGAAGGAGCATTCAAAGTGTTAGAAAGAATTAACAATAACGCCTATAAGAAAGAGCTACCAGGCGACTATGGAATTTCCTCTACTTTTAACGTCCAAGATCTCTCTCCATACAAAGGAGACGATGATGACATCAAAGAGACCCCGTCAACGGATTTGAGGTCAAATTCTCAATCACCTGGGGAGAATGATGTGCCCCAAAGGGCTATCAGTCGATCACAAACCAAGACACAAGCTTTATCAAACCTATTCACTAACAAGTTCAATTATTTTATAGGTATTAATAGCTTCGAATGTCTCTTCAAGAACTTGGAATGAGACCCGAGCACAAAGGACAAAGATCAACCCTTGCACTTGCTATTGTGGGAGCTGAGAATAAAGAGCACCGATTGAGAAGAAGGAACTCCTATCTGTCACCTCCGATCCGTTCTGTTCAGAGTCGCCAGCTGCCGTACTCAGAACTAGACAACCTTCTTACCGTGTGGCCATCGCCATCCACTGCGGAAAAAAAAAAGGTTTAATTTTTTTTTCTTTCTAGGATTAGAAGAAATTGGTGATTAATTTTGGAATTTTTGGTTTAAAATTCCAAAATTAATTTGAGCTGATTAATTGATCTAAAATATCAAAATTTTGTGGCGAGTTAATTGGTTCAGAATATTTTTGGGGAGCTGATATTTGAATTTCCAAATTTATTCGGATATTATGAAGTTGTTTTTGGAATCATAGAAAGTAACCCGAGTCGGATGGTTATTTTGAACGGCTCCAACTATCATGTGTGGGAAGGGAATATGGAGGATCTTTTCTACGTAAAAGACTATTATTTGCCTGTGTTTACTGGTGCAAAACCAGCAGCTAAATCTGACATTGAATGAGAGTTGTGTCATCCTCAAGTGTGCAGTTATATTCGGCACTGGATAGATGATAACGTCCTCAACCATATCAGTGAGGAAAAAAACACTCAAAATTTGTGAAAACAATATGAAGAGTTGTACGCTCGGAAGACCGACAATAACAAGTTATTTTTAATCAAGCAGCTTTTAGGGTTAAAGTACTCTAATAAAAAAGCTATGTCTGGCCACTTGAATACATTTCAAGGAATTATTAATTAGCTGGCTCGAATGAAAATCAAGTTTGATGAAGAAGTTCAGGGGTTGATGCTTCTTGGAACTTAATTGGACTCGTAGGAAACGTTCAGAATGTCGTTGTCCAACTCGGCCCCGGATGGTGTTTTGGTTATGGATGTAGTCAAGAGCAGTGTTCTGAATGAGGAGATGAGAAAAAAGTCGACCGAATGTTCTTTTTCATAGTTAGACATTGTAGTCACCGAAAGAGGTCAGAGCAAAGGTCCGAACAACAAAAATCGAAGTCAAAGCAGATCAGGAAAATATACCAACTTTGAGTGTCATTATCGTGACAAGAAGGGACACATCAAGAAATTTTGTCGAAAGTTTCTTTGTGAGAATTTGGATGCCAAGGGAAAGGAAAAGAACACTGAAGAAAGTGATACATGTGAAAAGGAAGTCACGACTACCAAGGAGTTCCTTATTGTGTATGACAGAGACGTCGCAAACCTCGCTTGCCAAGATACAAGTTGGGTAATTGATAGTGATGCTTCGATTCATGCTTACTTCGTGGAGGGATTTCTTCACGTCTTATACTTTCGGTGACTTTGGAAGTGTAAGGATGAGAAATGATGGCGTTGCAAAAGCCATTGGTATGGGAAACATGAATTTGGAGACCAACAACAATAACACCCTAGTTTTGAGAGGTGTGAAGCACATCCCCGATATCCGCATGAATTTGATCTCGACCGGCAAGCTCGACGACGAAGGGTTTTGCAATACCTTTCGTGATGGAAAATGGAATCTCGTCAGAGGTTCATTGATTATGGCGAGAGGAGAAAAATGTTGCTCTTTGTATGTAATGCACGCGAAGATCGCAGATTCCATAATCCACACGGTGGACAATGAAGGTGCGGTAGAGCTTGGCACAATAGGTTTAGCCATATGAGCAAGAATGGATTGATAATTCTAGCCAAGAAGAATCTACTCTCAAGTAGGAGAAATGACTCTCTAAAGCAGTGTACTCATTGTTTGGCAAGCAAGCAGACTCGAGTACTTTCAAGAGAGTTTCTCACTCCCAGAAACCGGGCATACTCGACATGGTGTACTCTAATGTGTGTGGTCCGATGAATACAATAACACTTGGTGGTGCATTGTACTTTGTGACGTTCATCGATGATCATTGAAGGAAGATTTGGGTGTATACGTTGAAGTCAAAGGACCAAGTGCTAGACGTCTTTAAACAATTTCATGCTCAGGTAGAAAGAGAAACATCTGTGAAGCTTAAATATATCCGGACAGATAATAGGGATGAGTACTATGGTTCTTTTGATGAGTATTGCAAAGAGCAAGGTATTCGGCATTAAAAGACACCTATGAAGACTCCTCAATTGAACGGGTTAGCTGAGAAAATGAACAGAACACTTGGTATGTCCCATAGGCTCATCACACGGTCCTAAAACCGAGGCCATAATTTAACTAACCAATATTCTTACACACTTGTCTCTTTTGCAGGTAATGGTTCGTGTGAAGACTTGAAGGATACCTTGGGAGACTTGAAGTGGGAGATCAAAGCTATAGACATGAACTAACCAAAACACCTTGTCACGTGGAAGATCAAGTGAGGCGACCAAGAGGCTTACATGTGAATTTGTCTTCCCGAGCCATAAAACTTGTACTTTTTTATTTTCAAACTTAATTGGACAAATGTTGGCATTTTTGTTAAACTTTATTAAACGCGCATATTAGACATTTAGGACTAAATGTATGGTAGAATAGAGATGGTATGATTTTGGGTTTAGCCCTTGAAGACTTTAAGACATGGCTTGTATAGAAGCTCAAATGGTGGCCCAATATGAAGCCTCACTTTACCCAATTTGGACACACCAAACAATGGCCCCTTTTGATCTTTGTCTTTCCTTCCACTTTGGGACACAACATGGATTCATGACTTGGCTTGAGGTTGGCCATTGATCATCAAATTCGGAGCTCATCTCGGCCACTCATTTCGCTCTCTTCTTGGCCGCCCATCTTCTCTCCACTTGGCCAATCCAATGGCCCCTTTTGAAGACCAAATTTAAACCCTAGCCAACCACCATCAAGCCTATACATAATAGTTAATTGGTGCTTGTAATTTTCTTTGGCTGGTTTTGAATGAGCATCTATGGATTTCTTTCAACATTGAAGAAGCTTGAAATAAGAAGCACCAAGGTAAGGCTCGGTTGGTTCTTAACCGAGAGGTTGCGCTCCCAAAACTCCCTTCAAGCTTGGTACCTTTCTAGGGTTTACTTATCCACCTCCTTCTCCATTCTCTTGAGAGTGGAAAGCAGCAAGGAGTGGACCAAAACCGTGTCTTAGAATCGCGTTTTCTTCCTCGGAAGAAACTTTTGCCAAAAGCCTCAAAATATTGCTTATTGGCCGATTCTAGGAAAGTTTGCACAACTTCTCTACAACTAATCTAAACCATGCCTTCCACCATCACACACCTCACTCACTACACTAATCTCACTTAAAATTTCGTTTTATTCTGAGCACTTTTGATTGTTCATTTGATACATCTTTTGGCTTTTCTCGGTTAGCCGATTTCCAAGGAGCAACGATCCAACTCTTCGTTCTTGAGCTTGTTTTGCAAGTAAGGATCAGAACAACACTTGTTGAGCGGGTAAGATGTTTGCTCTCGCAGTCACAGTGGCTGAGATCATTTTGGGGTGAAGTTTTAAGTGCAGTGGTTCATGTTTTGAATTTCACACCGAGTGTTCCATTGGATTTCGATGTTCCGGATAAAATGTGGTCGGGAAAGAAGTTTCTTATAATCATCTGTGCATTTTTAGGTGCAAGACTTTTGTTCACATTCCAAAAGACAAACGATCGAAGCTCAATGTGAAAAAGAGGCCGTGTGTGTTCATTGGTTATGGTCTTGATGAGTTTGGCTACACGTTCTACGATTCGGTGCAGAAAAATCTAATCAGAAGCAGAGATGTAGTGTTCATGGAAGACCAAGGCATCAAAGACATCGATAAGGCAGGAATGGCAGATAGGTGCAGTGATGATTTGATCGATTTGGATCCAATTTCTACACCTGCAGTGCATTCCGATCAAGGGAGAACAGAACCGGAACATGATATCGGTCCAGAAAATGGCAAAATCCCCGCAAGTGATGATGTTAAACCAACTGAACAAGTCAAAGAAGAGGTTCAAGAATTGCCAGATGAACCTCCCTTGATAAAATCTACTAGAGAGCGACGATCTTCTATGAGATACACTTCATATGAGTATATGATACTCATAGATGTCGGAGAGCCAGATACTTACCAAGAGGCAACTTCCGTTGATAAGAAGAAAGAATGGTTAGAAGCCATGGAAGAGGAAATGCAATCTTTTCACGAAAACTATACTTATGACTTGGTGAAATTATTACAAGATAAGAGAGCTCTCAAAAACAGATGGGTCTACAGATTGAAGACCGAAAATGCAAGCTCATAGCCAAGGTACAAGGCTCGGTTTGTTGTGAAATGATACAGTCAGAAGAAGAGCATTGACTTTGAAGAAATATTCTCATCGATGGTGAAGATGTCCTTGATCCGAGTTGCTCTTGGTCTAGTGGCACGCTTGAACCTAGAGATTGAGCAACTTGATGTGAAAACTGTTTTTCTTCATGGTGACTTAGAGGAAGAAATCTACATGGAATAACCTGAGAGATTCAAAGTCAGAGATAAAGAACAAATTGTGTGCAAGTTGGAGCTTGTATTGCCCCAAACAAGCTCCACGACAGTGGTACAAGAAGTTTGATTCTTTCATGGCGAGTCACGGGTACAGCCGGACATCGTCACATCATTGTGTGTTCATCAAGAGGCACTCCAATGATGACTTCATTATTCTCCTCTTATATGTTGATCATAGGTCATGACGCTAGCAAGATTGTTAAGTTGAAGAGAGAGTTGAGCAAGTCTTTTGCTATAAAACATTTGGGTGCGGCAAAAAAAGATACTCGGTGTGAAGATCTCTCCTGATAGGAAGAATGAGAAACTGTGGTTGTCTTAGGAAGTCTACATCAAGAAGATACTTGAAAGGTTCAATATGAGCAAGGCCAAAACTGTGTGTTCTCCACTTGCAGATCACTTCAAGCTCAATTCGGAGCAATGTACTACAAGTGAGAAAGACTAGGCAGAAATGAGTCGAGTTCCTTATTTGTCTGTAGTTGGTAGTTTGATGTACGCCATGGTGTGCACTCGACCCGATATTGCTCATTCCGTTGGAGTAGTTAGCCATTTTCTCTCCAATCCTCGCAAAGAACACTGTGAAGTGGTGAAGTGGATATTCATATATCTCTTAGGTACTTCCAGGTTGTGTTTGTGTTTCGATAGCAATGATCTTAAGCTAGCTTGATATACCGATTCAGATATGGCCGGTGACATTGATTCCAAGAAGTCCGTTTCAAGAGTCTTGATGACTTTTGCAGGGGTAGACGTGTCCTGGCAATCAAAGCTGCAAGAGTATGTTGCACTATTCACCACCAAAGCCGAGTACATTATGATTACTGAGAGTTGCAAAGAGCCTTCGTGGATGAGGAGATTCCTTGAGGAATTGGGCATGCACCAAGAGAAATATGTTTTATTCAGCGATAGTCAGAGCGCTATCTACCTCTCCAAAAACTCATCATTGCATTCGAGGTCTAAGCATATTGATGTGAGGTACCATTGGGTTCGAGTTTTGCTCGCGACAAAGTAGCTACACTTGGCAAAAATGCATACCAGTGAGAACAGTTAGGATATGTTGACGAAGGTTTTGCCGAATGAGAAGCTAAGGCTTGTCAGGAAAGAGCGAGCTTGCTAGAGCTCACCACGTGAACTAAAGGGGAAGTTTGTTGAATTCAGGTCTCATGTGTGGGCCCGGACCAATAAATGTTATTTATTGATCACTCAATGATTTGTTTTTCTTCTTCTTTTTAGCGTCTTTGTCTCCAGACACAAGCATACTTCCCATCTTCTTCTTGATGCTCTGCATTGCAGAGATTTTCAGACTTTGAGCTTGAAAGGAGCTCAATCATCTGATTTGTTGTACCCATTATTATAATCGATAATGGATGTTTTAGGCGGCTTAATTGATCTCATGGTTTTTACCCATTTTGGGATTATCACGCTAAAATATTTGTGTCTAACTCTTGATTTCTGCATTTTTCTTCAACATCTGTGTTTCTTCATTCTATTTTGACATTTCGCCTTAAACCTCGCCACGATGTTATTGGTCTCCCAGTCCGGATGGACTCCTAATCAAACCGGCCAATGCTAACCCTAGTTCGAGGATAATGTCCACAAAAAAAAACTTATTTTACTATTTTTGAAACTAATTTCATTTCGTGCAATGCAACTATGCAACATTAGGGTAGTAAAAATTACGTTAAATCTATTTGTTGTATATGTTAACTTTGAGTAATTCCTATATTAATTTTTAGACATATACATGTTTGAAAGTTGTTCATTTGTTGTATAATTGATGTATTAGTTTCTAATTATTTATAATATATGATAATTATTATATGAATAAATAAAGGATGCTTAAATGACACAAAATATAAAATTAAGTATTGAATTAGGATTCCTTCTATACACACAATTACGCAAATACACATACACCTAGTATATATAATTTGAACAATTATTCAAACTGTTATAACATAATAATAAGTTAGAAGACACTGATATAAATGATGAATATTGAGGTTTAATGGAAAAAAAAACGTACATGGATTAATCTTGATCCCTATGAAGAATCTTGATCCCGATGAAGGCATAAAAATGGATATAGGATGAATTTATCAAAAACAGTAAAAACCAATATATTATATAAAAAAAAAAAAAAAAAAACTAGATTGTCCACCTTAAAAGAAGCTATTAGACATGCAAGTCTCTCGACATGATCCTGTAGATTAGCGAAGCTGAGTTTAGATTATGAGCTCGTGAGCTATTACTACAGTCTACAGCGAGCCAAGCAAGGAGAGTAACGAGTCAACTTGGTAACCGGATTCTTTTTAAAAGAAAAATCAATTATGTGGTCAATTTTATCCCATCTATAGTAAAATCACTGGACATTATTTTTTGAGTGATGTACAAATATTTTTATTTTTTTATATTTAATGTATTATAATTAACTATATATAAATATTTACTATTATCTATACATGTGTGTCTATATATATATAACTATATAGTTATTATAATCATCACTATTATTGTATATAATTGTCTTAAAAACTTTAATTAATTAATACATGATATGTACAAGTATTAAACAGTAATCTTATTACAAAATAAAAATTGCAATTGTATTTACACACATATATACGCTCTCACATATATATCGGTTGAAAATGTACATAATCCATTGATAATCATGGCTCATCTTGTTTGTAGATTGCAACTTGAATGAATTAATACGTTTGTTTAATATCATTTTTATGTACACATCTTTTTTCAAATATATTTGCCATTATAGATGCACTAAATAAATTATAATATATTAATGATACAATAAATTTCTAAATAATATTTGTTATGTAATTATATAATTATAATGATATGTCATAAAAGTTTGTAAACTTGTACGCAGCCGTCGTCAGGCTTAATTTGTTCGAATAATTTATCTTAGTTCATTTAACTCGTAACTCGCTAATAGACTTGGTTCAAATTTTTTTTAATTGACTAGTTAATCTCGACCCTTTAGGCTTGTTAAGCTCGAGGAGCTAGATTTTTTTGATTTCGTTCAACTTGTTAAGTTTCTTTGACAATTCTAATCTTTTTAGAGATTGTGATAAAGACTAACATTGCCTAATTCATATATGTTGAGCTTTTCCATTTTATAAATTGGTTATCTTTCTTAAACATTTTTCTATAAGAAAACACGCACAAAATTGAAATAATATTGTAATTAGCACAAAGATTAGTGGTGTTAAGTTGCAACATTTGAATAGGTTTCTAGAAGGTACAAATCAGTGGCACGTGTTAAGCCGCGATGGTTGGAGTTATCATTGTGGCTTAAGATTATCATTTGTAGTGTTTCACGTGTAGATCGCTACGACGACCAAGACTTGAGGCGGTGGTGGTAGTAGCAAATGGGCCACAACACCGTGATTGAAAGTCACGCCTTTGAGCCTGATTATGACCATATTTTGGACTGCTCTTGTCCTCCATGAATTAGCTCCTATCTCAGTTATGGACTCCAACATATATTTTGAGGGTTCTAGAAAGTTATTGACATGAGTATGATTGTGTGTACTGAGCTTTGACAAATTGTTTGGACATCTCGTGTATTGGATTTCAATAATCGGTTGAGGTAGATATTTTATATATTACATGTAGCGTGCATCTCATGGTTATCTAAAATTTATTTTAAGATAGTTTTTAAAGTCTTATGACGTATCTTGTCTTACAATGTGTTGGTTTCTATTATACGTATAACTTCTTTCAACACGTTTATTTTGTACATGCATTTTATTATTATTATGTCAGTAGCATGTATTAGGTTTGCTTGTTGAGTGAGTGGTCATTGTTTGTTATGTACTTTTGATTGCGCGAGAAAGTGTTTTCATATTACAGATATTTTGTATCAAGACATTTGATTGAGCCATGTTGGGTGAAAATCCCATGACGTGGTTGACCTTGTTATTTTACGTTGTGATCATCTTCTCCCATCTCCTTTTAAGTTCTGATCAACGACATCATACTCTTGTGGAAGATATGCTGCATGGACATCTCAAAGTCCATGAATAACTCATTTTTCACTAATATTTTTGTATAGTTACAATACTTTCTCTATTTTTATTACTTATCATGCTACAGTAGGGTATTATGATATTTGACCCTACTAATTAGTATTGGAATCTATTTTTGAATGGCGTTATTTATCATTGTTGAATGCACACATTATTTTTCTAAAATGCTAAATATATCATTTGAAGTCCATATCGAGTTTAATAAACTCATCTTAAATGACTTTTCCTTTTTAGGTCATCTAGCATTCGATGCAAGAGTGATTCAGATATCTTTATTATTCTACTTACACTTTCTTCAAGCTTATATTTCAAGTGGGACTTAGTAGTATCTTTGTGTTTTTGATCCGTTTTCATTTGGATTTCTAAAGTCTTGTAACATGGTGTTATTTATTTGACATGCTTATTATTTTGAATTTCTATAATTTCACTATTGACCTGTTATTTTCAGCATCATTTTTGAGTCTTGTCTTCTCTGATATAATTATCGGTTTGTAATTCTTCTTTTTTGAGCCTTATTATTGTATCAAGAGTCAGATGACCTTATTCTCTTAAGCGTCTAACTGTTCTCCATTTCCGTCTCAATCCTCATTCAAATGGTGACAATCTTGAAGTAGAATATTGAAAATAATACTCAAAGAAAAGTAATATGGTTTTTCCAATGATCATTAGGGTAAAGGCTTTTTTAAGTGACAACACATCATTGCACGTGTATGTGTCCAAGTAGGTTGTCTTAGAGTAAGACTTTGTACACAAAAAAAAAAAAAAAATTGAAACAATAGAAATAAAAAACAATGAAATCTCAAGTATAATTTTTGGTCACAAGTTATATGATGTAATAGTTAGATACTATATGTTAAATTCTAGGCTTATAAAAAGAAGGAGAATTTGATAGTAGATATTTAGAAGATGACAATTATAAAGAGAATATTGTGCAATAAAAAAAATATTAAGTGCAATAAAAATATATATTAAGTGGAATAAACTAATTATTGTCACAACCCGAAAGTTGGCCTAACAAAAACGTCAGGTTAAACGATCAACCTCAGAGAGGTCCACCGTCTAACTTAAGGTTAGTTACAGAAAATTTTTATGAGCGATCCCAGAACTCCTTGAAATAACAAATGTAAGAATACAAGCAACAGTAGAAACACAAGAATTAAAAGAATACACGCTAATACTTAGTACAATACCAAATAAAATTTTTACATGAAACAAATATCAATATAAAATATCTAGAGAAAATCCACAATATCGGGAGCCAATTAACCTCGGTTCCTGCTCTTCTTTCCTCTACCTGTAGAAGGGAGTCGTTGGGGTGAGTGACAAACTCAGTATGGGATGTTATACCTACAACTTATCTCACTATGCATGCCCGCTTAAAATCAATGCATCTGGTTTTAAAATTCAAAATCAGTTTCAATGTTATCAAATTCTCTTCTCATTTTCAAAACGATTGATGAGTCTAGTTTCAAAAATACTGTAAGTATAGTAAAATAGGTCCGCATCAACCATACAATCGTATAAAACCAGGTGAACAGTAAAAAAGGAGGTTGCTCAAGGATCCTCCGAGCCATATCACAAAGAAAGGCTACAATATCACCGACAGGGCCTCATAAGGAGAAGAGAATAGGTCAACCAACCAGAAGGGACACAACCACTCAACCCTGGGTCATCACGTATACACGCACAGAGCACACCAGGACGGACACAAACACTCAACCCTGGGCCCAATGGACTTATAAACCGGAGGTAGCAACGAACAAACACTAGCCAGGTCGGGTAACAGGACTAGCAAAGCTCAGAGTCCATCACTCCATTTGCGGGGAGTACCGCACAATAATCAATCATCCAAGAGGGTACACGACCCGTCAACCCCTGGGCTCCAGGAGAGTACACGACCCGTCAACCTCTGGGCTATATCCAAACAAGTGTGGGGAGTACCACGGCAACCCTCAAACTTTGGTTCATCTGGGCAAAATCCACTGATACTATCAGCATATGGGCCCATCTGAGAGTGCCAGACGATTATTTACAGAACCAAACTTCAATGCACATCAGAAAACAATGGCGTGCGTAAGAAAACCAATGCATGGCAATATAACAAATCTCACGATAAATATCAAATCGAGCCTGTCAGCAAGGGCGAGTAAAACATGACATCCAAACTGAACTAGACAGTATAAATCCAGCAAAATGTATACATGGCTATATAATGTAAAATACAGATGCTCGTAAAAATGCCGACTTTAATACTGACGGTATCTCACCAAAAATAATATACGTGCATGCGAGGCTAGATATAACGTAATAACTATAATAACTCATATCCCTGTAGTGAATCCTTTTAATCTCGGCAACCGGTGGCTCCTTGGGAATCGTCTCAAACTCTGCAAAATCTTCAAAATCTGGAAGTCAACACAAAGGAAGAACCTCGTTAAGGTCTATAAACGATATAAACGGGAAGCCAGGGCAAGAACGAGCCCAAACAACTTAAGTTGACTTTTCAGATAGAAAGTCAACGGGACCCGTTACGGCCCAATCGGGGTCCGAAACGATATAAGCGTGCAAACCAGGGTGAAAACGGGCTGAAATGATTCAGGTTGCCTTTCGTGAAAAGTCAATGTCGTTGATATTTGGTCAAAGTCAATGGTCAAAGTTGACTTTTACCTCGGGTCGACTTAGACCTGGTTCGAGTCGGCCCAAACTGAGTTGGTTCGGGTCGGGTCAGACCCAAACTAACTGGATCTGTGTCGGACTGAACCAATTAAGTTCGGGTCGGACCCGAGCCAGTTGGGTTTGGGTCGGATTCAACCACAAAGGAGTTAGGTTCTGACCTAGCCCAGGCCTAGCTCAACCTTGGGCCTGAATTGACCCGACCCAACTGGGGTCGGGTCGGACCTGGCAAGCCCTCATTGGGCTTGGGTCGGACCCGGCCTGGCCCAACTCGGCCTTGGGCTTGAGTCAACTCGGCCTAGGGCCTGAGTCGACTCGGCCTAGGGACCGAGTTGACTTAGCCCACAGCCGAGTTAAGTCGCTGTCGGCTAAGTCAACTCGACTGTCGACGGCCGATCGCTCAGGGTAGCAAAAATTGCAATTTTTGACCGTGTTTTTCGCCAAATCGTGTTTCCAACTCCTTTCTCACCTTAGATCCCATCGAATCCTGCTGAAAACACAAATAAACAACCTCAATCTCGGGTTTTCAAAATATTCGAAAACTCGAACCTTCAAACTCCGATCTAGAGCGAACAAGAGCTTACCTTTGAAAATGCTCTTCACAAATGTTGATCTACTCTTCGAGATGAAGAGTTTGACACCAAAATCGCTCCGAACGAACGTCGTTTGGCCCGCGACGATTTTCTTGCTCTTCCTCTCTCTCTCTTCTCTTCTCACTGCCGAATGCAAACTATAGGTTTTCTGTAAAGAAAACCTATTTTTTAAATGAATTATTTAATTTAATTTAATTTATTATTTTTATTTTTATATTAAAATTATTTATTTTATTAATATTAATTTTATTTAACAATTTTAGTTCTTCGATGGTTAATTTTTTTCCGAGTAATTCATTCGTTAAATTTTAATGCCATCTACCCGTGAATTAATTTTGTTTTTAAATTACGTAATCACTAACGACAAATCTTTTTAAATTTTTTAAATTGCACTTACGTGCAATGCGTAGGCAAAAATTTGTACGCCACACTCTATTTAAAATTTACAATAAAGTCTGCGAAAAATTTACACGAAATTTACTTTCAGTAAATTTTTGACGGATTTTACATCTTTTTCCCCTTTTTTATGAATTTCATTCTCAAAATTCGCCTCAACTATATGTCATAGAAAGGTAGGGGTATATTTCCGCCATCTCTGACTCTTGCTCCCAAGTAGCCTCTTTCTCCGTTTGGTTCTTCCATAATACCAAAATATAAGGAACCTCCCGACGACAGAACAACTAAAGCTCGCGTCTCAAAATCTGCTCTGCCTCCTCATCGTATGTCGTGTCAGCCTGGACGGGCACCTCATCCCACGAAACATTGTGAGACAGATTTGGAATGTACTTTCTCAGTTGGGATATATGGAAAACAGGATGTGCGTGTCCCAATTGAGGCGGCAACCCCAGCCTGTAGGCTACCACTCCAATCCTCTCAACAATCAGAAATGGACCGATATATCTCGAGGCTAACTTGTCCTTTACCCTAAATCTGCTGACACCACGGGTAGAATGAACTTTCACAAAGAAAAAGTCCCCAACATCAAACTCCACCTCACGTCTTTTCAGGTCGACATAGCTTTTCTGTCTGCTATGCACAACCTTCAATCGTTCACGAATCTGGTGGATCTTCTCGGTGGTCTCTCAGACGATAGCCGGCCCAAGACTAAGTCGCTCCTTCTTCTCGGCCCAACACATAGGAGAACGACATGGCTGGCCATACAATGCCTCAAAAGGAGAGACTCCGATGCTGGTCTGGAAGCTGTTATTATACACGAATTTCACCAGTGGCAAGTGCTTAACCCAGCTGTTACCAAAATCCAAGATACAACACCTCAGCATGTTCTCTAGAATCTAGATGGTCCTCTTAGATTACCCATCTGTCTGGGGATGATGTGTTGTGCTGAATTGCGTCTTCGTACCAAGCTCTTTCTGTTATTCCCTCCACAACTTCGAGGTAAAACGAGAATCACGGTCAGAAACTATGCTCAAAGGTACTCCGTGAAGACGAACAATGTGCTGCACATACAATCAGCTAAGCTTGGCAACTCAAAAGGTCATTCAAACAGGAATAAAATGAGCTGCCTTTGTCAACCGATTCTCAATAACCTAGCTAGCATCCAGACGCTGAGGAGCTATTGGAAGATAGGTAACAAAATCCATGGTCACCTCTTCCCACTTCCACTCTTGAATAGGTAATGGCTGGTGCATACATGTTGGCCGCTGGTGTTTGGCTTTTACCCACTAGCAGGTCATGCATCGGGCAACAAATTCTGCCACTTCCCTCTTCATGCCAACCCACCAATATTGATGCTTCAAATCCTGATAAATCTTTGTATTGCCTGGATGAATGACAAAATGGGATCTTTGAGCTTCATCTAAGATAGCCTGTCTCAAGTTGGCGATGTTGGGAACTACCACCTTGCCATAGTAGAATTGGTGCTCATCAGCATTTACTGCCCAACCCTACATGTGTTCCCCATTATGTATCTTTTCCACCTTTTCCATGAGCTCCTCTTTCTGACAATGTAGTTGCTTCACCTTTGTAAGCATCGAAGGGGTAGCCACTACATGATAAGCACAAGCCATGCTTCCAGTTTCGTGATAGCTCAAATCAAAATCTCCAATCGTGGCATTCCTCTTCCACTCGTCTAGAATTAAACAGGAGATCGAAGCACGAGGATATCGGCTCCATACATTAGCAACTGCATTAGTCTTGCCGGGATGATACTCCAGGCTGAAATCATAATCCTGCAAATACTTCATCCACCTACGCTATCTCAAGTTGAGCTCCTTCTGAGTGACAATATACCTTAGACTCTTGTGATCGGAGAAAACCTGGAAACTGACTCCATATAAATGACTCTTTCATATCTTTAAAGCAAAGACGATGGAGGCGAGCTCTAAATCATGGGAGGGATAGTTCCGTTCGTGAGGCTTCAACTGTCGGGAAGCATACGCCACAACTTTGCCATGCTGCATCAAAACACAACCTAGACCAACTTCAGATGCGTCAGTATAAACGGCATAGGGCAAACTACCGTCATAAACTGTCAGAATCGGAGCACTAGTTAACCTTCGCTTCAATTCATCAAATGCCTGCTGACAGCTATCATCCCAAACAAACCTCACCTCCTTGCGGGTGACTCTAGAAAGCGGCGCTGCAATGTAAGAAATTTTTTTTACAAAGCGCCGATAATATCTTGTCAAACCTTTGAAATGTTCTTGGGTGGTTGCCAATCTGCTATAGCTTCAATCTTAGCGAGGTCCATAGAAATACCCTCCCATGAAAATGCATGCCCCAATAACTTAATCTCAGTCTGCCAAAAATCACACTTGCTCTCAACATTCGTCTGTAGGAGGATCCTAGAACCTTGAGCTCTGATACCAATAAATTTCTATCACAACTCGAAAGGGAGCCTAACAGAAACGACATGTTAAATGATCAACCTCAGAGAGGTTCACCGTCTAACCTAAGGGTAGTTGCAGAAAATTTTTATGAGCGATCCTAGAACTCCTCAAAATAACAAATGTGAGATTACAAGCAATAGTAGAACTATAGGAATTAAAAGAATACATGTTAACGCTCAGTACAATACCAAATAAAATTCTTACGTGAAACAAATATCAATATAAAATCTGTAGAGAAAATCCACAATATCGGGAGCCGATCAACCTCGGTTCCTGCTCTTCTTTACTCTACCTGTAGAGGGGGTGTCATTGGGGTGAGTGACAAATTCAATATGAAATGTTATACCTACCACTTATCTCACTATGTATGCCCGCTTCAAATCAATGTACGTGGTTTTAGAATTCAAAATCAGTTTCAATGTTATCAAATTCTCTTCTCATTTTCAAAACGATTGATGGAGCTAGTTTAAAAAATACTATACGTATAAATAGGCCCGCATCAACCATACAACCATATAAAACTAGGTGAACAGTGAAAAGGGAGGTCGTTCAAGGATCCTCCGAGCCATATCACAAAGAAAGGCAGCGATAACACCGGCAGGACCTCATAGGGAGAAGAAAATAGGTCAACCAACCAGGAGGGACACAACCACTCAACCCTGGGCCCAACGAGACTGCACAATAGACTTATAAACCGGGGGTAGCAACGAACAAACACTAGCCAGGTCGGGTAACAGAACTAGCAAAGCTCAGAGTCCATCACTCTATTCGCGTGAAGTACCGCACAATAATCAATCATTCAGGAGGGTACACGACCCGTCAACCCCTGGGCTATATCCAGAAGGGTGCACGACCCGTCAACTCCTTGGTTATATCCAAACAAGTGTGGGGAGTACCACGGCAACCCTCAAACACGGGTACATCTGGACAAAATCCCATGATACGCTCAGCGTATGGGCCCAGCTGAGAGTGCCAGACGATTATCTCAAGAACCTAACTCCAATATACATAAAAAAACAATGGCGTTCGTGAGAAAACCAATGCATGAATAAACACATATGCATGACAATATAACAAATCTCACGATAAATCTCAAATCGAGATTGTCGGCAAGGGCGAGTAAAACATGGCATCCAAACTGAACTAGGCAGTATAAATTCAGCAAAACATGTACATGCTTATACAATGTAAAATGCAGATACTCGTAAAAATACCGACGTCAATACTGGTGGTATTCTATCAAAAATAATATACGTGCATGCGAGGCTAGGTATAACGTGATAAGTATAATAACCCATACCCCTGTGGCGAGTTCTTTTAATCTCGGCAGCCGGTGGCTGCTCGAGAATCGCCTCAAACTTGGCACAATCCTCCAAATCTGGAAGTCAACACAAAGGAGGAAACTCGTTAAGGTCTAATAGGGGTCATAAACGATATAAACGGGAAGCTAATGCAAGAACGAGCCCAAACGGTTCAAGTCGACTTTTCAGACGGAAAGTTAACGAGATCCGTTACGGTCCAATCGGAGTCCGAGACGATATAAACATGCGAACCAAGGAGAAAACGGGCTGAAATGGTGTTGGGTTGACTTTTGGTTAAAAGTCAACGTCGTTAACTTTTGGTCAAATTCAACGGTCAAAGTTGACTTTTTCCTTGGGTCGGGTCAGGCCCGAACTAACTGGATTTGGGTTAGACCGAACCAATTAAATTCGGGTCCGACCCAAGCCAGTTGGGTCCGGGGCGGACTCAATCAGAAATGAGTTGGGTCCTAACCCAGCCCAGGCCCAACTCGATCTTGAGCTTGAATTGACCCGACACAACTGGGGTCAGGTAGGCCTTGGTAGACCCTCATTAGGCTCAGGTCTGAGCCGGCAGAACTCAACTGGGTCTGGGTTGGACCCGACCTGGCCCAACTCAGCCTTAGGCGTGAGTCAACTTAGCCTAGGGCCTGAGTCGACTCGGCCCAGGGATCGAGTTGACTCAGCCCATAGCCGAGTTAACTCACTGTCGAACGAGTCAACTAGACCGCCGACGGTCGAATGCTTGGGGTCGCGAAAACAGCAATTTTCAACCCTGTTTTTCGCCAAATCTTGTTTCCAACGCATTTCTCACCTTAGATCCGGTCGAATCTTGCCGAAAACATAAATAAACAACCTCAATCTCGGGTTTTCCAAAAATTCAAAAACTCGAACTTTCAAACTCCGATATAGAGCGAATGAGAGCTTACATTCGAAATTGCTCTTCACAAATGTTGATCTACTCTTCGGGATGAAGAGTTTGACACCAAAATCGCTCCGAACGGACGTCGTTTGACCCGTGACGATTTTCTTCATCTTCCTCTCTCTTCTTCCTTCTGTCTCCCGAATGAAAACAATAGGATTTATGAAAGGAAAACCTATTGTTTTAAATGGATTATTTAATTTAATTTAATTTATTATCTTTATATTAAAACTATTTATTTTATTAATATTAATTTCAGTTTTTCGATTGTTAATTTTTTTCGAATAATTCTTTCGTTAAATTTTAATGTCATCTACTCGTGAATTAATTTTTTTTTAAATTACGCGATAACTAGCGACAAATATTGTTAAATTTTTTAAATTACACGGACATGCCACACGTAACCAAAAATTTATACGTCGTACTCTGTTTAAATTTACAATTAAAATCTGCGAAAAATTTACACGAAATTTACCTTGAGTAATATTTTGATGGATTTTACAATTATTGACACTAGGAATTGAAATAGAGTACTTGATTTTATAGACAAGAAAATAAAAGATATTAATCTAATAACTAACAAATTCGATTATCATACTTATATTTCATGTAAAAACATGGAAGATACACACATCCCATAATTTACTTTGATGAGAATGCATGCCAAAAAATATCCTTTTATACAATATTTTTCGATTCTGACTGCCTAACTAAAACTTTGAGTTAACAAGATGTTTAAATAATTAATATTACTTGTGAAGCAAGCTACATTGTATAAGTATCTATGCCTTGTAGTGGGAAAGTTAGTGATCAAAGTGAAAGGTAAAGAAATTTGACCTAGTGAACTTCTATAAAAGTGTTTTCATTTTTTGTTAGAGATCGATGGAGTATTGAGTATTTAGATATAATTTACCAATTATAGTGAATATATATATTAATAGTACATTATTTTATCATTGGGGAAAAGGTGCATTAAAATTGATTTGGCAATAATTGAAGTTTTGAGCTTTACAACATGTCAGGTTAGAAATAATGAACCAAATGAGATACAAGAGTGTCATCATTTATATTGTGACGGATAAAATAGTAATTACACGATAAAATAGACCATTTTCATTAACATAGTTTTATTATTTCATTCGCTTAAAGATAGGTTTACATGACGTTATTATTGAAACAAAAGATCTACGTACCTCTGAAATGTTTTTATACAGATATTATTCATATATTTAGATATTTCTCTCTATTCTCGTAATAATTTTGACATAAAAAGATCTTGAAAAATACACATTTAAATTTTTGATTTACAGAATTTTAAATTGTACATTGTAACAAATGCTAATCTTGAAAAACTTTTACATTAAGAAAACTAAATGTTCTATGAGTTATCTAAAACATTTGATGTCATCATAAAACTAAGAAACTAGAAAGAAAGAAGTGAAGTATTGAGTCATGAATATTGTTAATTATTAAATTCAAAGATAAGATTCTTTGATTGACTTTCGATCAAGTGCACTTACAACAAGAATCTTATAAAGTATTCGTTTTTTTCATGTCTTTCCATCCATCCATTCTCTGTAATCATGTAGCACTATTAATCGTTATTAACACTTATGCTATAATTAATTATGAGGCACTTACCTTTGATAAATAAAGGTCATTTTGAGAATCAATCAAACATATGTATTGAGAAAATTAAATGCAACAAATAATTATACGAAAGTGTCAAAATGCACTTCTTATTGTGTTATGAAAGGATGACTTCAAGACGAAAAAGTAGCAATGCATATGAAAATTAAATAATATCGATCAATTTTAAAATATGATATTTTGAATTACAATAATAAAGTTACTATTAAAATTAAAAATAGAAGTTATAAACCAAGAGTTCTATTTTGCACTTGGATTAAAAGAACACGTTTCTTATCTTATCCACCACATAATTACTCTTGGGTTGATTCTTTTACTTTGCTGGCTAATCATTGGTTCTATTTTTACTCTTTCTAGCATTTCAACAACTTTATGTAATAAATAGGTATGTTAACTTTCAAATTTAAGAGTGAAAAATAAATAATTTTTTGAATTTTTAGGCAAATAATCTCTGGAATTTAGACATTGACAAGTAAATTCTCGTCATTAGGATTGCCACAAAAAAACATATTTTTGTCCCATTATCTTCGATGTTGAACGATTTGGAGAGAAATAAGTTGTTCAGGGAATCAATTTTTGGAGTCCAATTATTATTGCCAAAGTTGTCTCAATTTTTTAACTTATTTTCCTTTCAACATCACTAAAATTGCTAGAACTATTTTAAAGAAAATTATTTTCTTTAGAAATCAACCATCAAAAAATAGACCGTGTGACAAAATGGTTAGCTTTTCTTATTGCCTCCCCGGCGAGGCCTTAATTGTTAAGACTTCTAAGTTAAGAAGTTATTTGCTTAAAAAAAATTCAAAAACAAATACAATATTTATAATGACAGTTAAATTTATTACTGTATTTGATAAAATATAAAATCAATCCCAAACTTAGAAAGTATGTAAACTATTTTTTTCAAAGAGAATGAATTCCAAACTTTCATCGAAGAGAATTTTAATATTAATTGAACTACTCGAATTCGTAGTTATGCCACCAAAATAGTGGTTGTAGATTTGAAACATTATCTTTTTCTTTACCATCACGTACTTCAAATAATTGTTAATACCATGGATTCCAAAAACTATCCGGAAAACAATCAAAATTTATAGAGAGAGTCGATGCAGAACCTTCCTCACTGCCACTAGTTTTAACAACAAGTTCATCCAACTGAAGGTCAAGTTTTGTTCCGTCACATAATTGACAGAGAAACAGCGAAGGAAAGATGGAGATAGAGAGAGAGAGACCGAGTAAGGGAGTGACGTACAAGTTGTTTAATAAAGTTTTCATGTTAGAATTTAAATTAATCAAAATTGAAAATTGAAGATTTCTTTTATCAATATTAAAATTAATGTAAAATATAAAATAAACTCTGATTTTAGGGTCTGTGTTCATTTTAGTTATTGCAGTTTTTTTTTAACAAAATTAATTTCAATATTTGAATTTGTTCAACTTAAATTTTGAAATTTTTTCTAAATAAAATGAACGCTAGACTTTATATTGTAAACAAAATAAATTTTAAATCATTTTGCTCGGTTTTGTTTCGATCTTTTTATGTTTTTAGATTTTTTTTGTTTAGATTGGTTTGAACTCGAGTTTGGATCTCTTTAGCCAGTTTATGCTTGGTTTTAGTCAATTTCATTTGGTTTTTTGTAATTTTTAAAATTAAATTTAAGAAATAGAAATAGTACATAGTTGGTTAAGATTGAGCAAAATCGAGCACAGCTTAATTTTAATAACAATGTCTAATTTTTCAAGATGCAAAGGTGAAGATTGATTTTATCAAAAAAAAAAATTGAAGGTCTGAATTTAAACTGTTACTAAATATTATCGTTTATTTTCTACTATGATTAATTAGGAAAACAAGAAGAGAAAACAGTAACGAGATTTGATTATCGGATGTAAGCTAGATTTCATTTGTTTAAATCCAAAGTGGGAAAGATTCTGATTGACGATATCCCTAATCAACGGTTCCTATGTTACACAATCTTTTTCTAAATTACCATGATTCTCAAATACTTGGTTGTCCTTCAACCAATGAATGGCTCTCTATGCTTAACCAATGGACCCTACACCACAATTGTTTTTGATTTTTATCACTCCAAATCTTGAGTTTTGGGCAAGAATGTGCATCTTCAATGAAGTCCAATGAAAAATAGTTGTTTTCTTTTTTGAATTGTAATAACTTCTTAAAGGAAAGTACAAAAATAACACGTTCATTTTTGTCATTAAAAGTGAATATATTCTTTCCCTCGCCTCCATAAAGCACATTTTGTTAGAGCTCAAACATATTCTTAATTGTTTCAAATTAATATATACAATTTGTAATCTCACAATTTACATTTTTCAATCCTGATTTTATCGTCAAATAAAAATGTGACAATTGAAAACTTATCGTCGGAAAAAATAAAGAATTAATTAGACTCACAACATTTCATAACATTTTTCCAATGTGTTCAATGAGAATTTGAGTTATTTATACTAAGAATATGTGTCAAAAGAAATCTTTGTAAGACTCTGAGAACTGAGTTTAGAAAGAAACGTTCTTGCTAATAACAAAAATAAAAATATACATGAAGAAATAATCACAATTGGATATTTCTCTTCCTTGTGTTCTCAGATAGATTACAACTAAGCACTTCCTCCTCTCTTCCTTGTGTTATCAAATAGATTACAACTATTCCTCCTTCCCAATATTTTTTTGATAGGAACTTAAAATAAAAATCAATTTCTTCTAAATTAATTTTTAATTTTCTCATACCTTTGTTCTCTGTGTAAACTCACTTTAAGGAAGCCGCCCACGAAAAAAGATTAACTTCATAACTTTTGGTTAGAATTTTGACAGCAATCAAAATAACACTAACAAATCAATTTGCCAAGAATTTTGGATAGCGTTGCACGGACTCAATGAAGAATAAACCTTCAAATTTTTTGGTCAAATTTGAGCAATAGAAGAAGTTATGGCCGAATAAGAGCAAGCTGGTCGTAACGATGCCTACACACTCTTTCACTCCAAAAGCTACTTTTGGTTGAATAACAATACTTCAACTTGATGCATTGTGAGGTTCCTCAGCTTCAAAGAATCTTTTCACCTCCAGGAAGTGAAGGAAGCTGAAATAAGTAGTTCTTCTATCTAACTCTCAGGAATTGATAAAAAAATCTTAACACAACAAGTTCGATTGACAACAACCTAATGTATACCGGATTTTTGTTCGAAAGAACAAATGGGGAGGCAAAAAAAACTCTCAATTTGATTATCATGAACCAAGTAAAAAGGGTTCTAAGGAGAGCTTAAATAGCTCCAACAATTGGGTTAATGTTCTATTAAAAAAAAAAAAAACCCTTCACAAACATAACAATACTCGGCTAGAACATATTGTAATTGAGCGACTCATACAATTAACCAATTAAACTTTCTTAAATTCTCATGAAGTAAATAAACGTAAAACATAAATAAACTCTAAAGTCTTGCATAAGACAATGATTCAATGGATTCTCGTCAAGGCTCTTTTTTGTTTCGAGCCTATTTGACATAGTAATTGATGACCAAGTTTTTAAGATTCACATATAACGCCGTGTTTTTCTTATTAAATTTTTTCTTCATTTTAAAACCATTGTAAAATACTCTGGAAAACACATTTTCGTAGCGAAAGACTTTATTCTAAAACTTGATAAAAATTTCTTTTTTGAAAACTTTTAGTGTAACAGAAGACTTTTCATAAATAATTCGATATTAATCAACAAAACACATAACTTCATTAAAATTCTTTCTACCAAACTACATCGTTGGGAGCCATTTCCCACGAGTATAAAATCGTCATAACAACGCTTAGCACTCACCATGGACATAACTCTTGAATTTCATCTTTCATTCAGCTTGTTGAACATGATTATCATTATCATCTTTCTTTTCTTACATCATAAGATTCATTTATGAACCTAGCACTCAGTAAATAATGAATAAATAATATGAACATTATATGGATTTTTGTAAAAATATTTGGTTTTATCTTTCTTTATTGTCTTTTATGTTTCTCATTGGGAGCCATCAAATTTGCCAAAGTTGTTTTCATCGTTATCGTTGGAAGCCATCAAACTCACCAAATTCATTTTTATCATTAGGAGCCATCAAACTTTCCAAAGTCATTTTTCTCATTGGAGCCATCAAACTCGCCAACATCGCTTTCATCATTAGGTTTGACTAAGCAGATTCTTAGCATAAAAATTATTTGCGGTAGGAAGAAGAACAAATTGTAGTTAGCTCAAGGGAGGTACATAGAGAAAATTCTTTAGAGATTTAACATTAGCAATGCGAAGCTTGTTGTGTTTCCAATTGCAAGTATTTTTAAGTTGAGTGCCAAGCAATGTCCCACAGGTGATAATGATAAAGAAGAGATAAAGAAAATGCCTTATTCATCTGCAGTTGGTAGATTAATGTATGTCATTGTCTGTACAAAACTAGGTATTGCTCATGCAGTTAGAGTTGTCAGTCATTTTTTTCTCGAGTATATCTCTCAAGTTTAAGTAGGGCTTAAACTTGATCAGTATCTGTTGTTGAGATGGCCTAACAGGGGCTCTTGCGGAAGAAGAAGTTATTTTAGTGCAGTTTTGCAGATTTGTTTTTGTGCACCTAAATTTCTTTGAAGATGGAGATTATTCGAGTTCAGTGTTCTTGATTTGTTTTGTGTTGGGTCGAGGAGCCTGTGTTGGATCTCTTATGTGGAATTCGTGTCAAAGTGCAGATTATTAGAATTCAGCGTGACTCTAATTCTAGTTGAGTTATGTCATACCCATATATTAATATTAGGGTTTCATAGTCTTCTTATTTATTGATATTTGAATAGTAAAACTCAGTTGTACTTTGATTTCATATAGTGAATTTCTCTAATGCCTGTAAATTATTTTCCGTCTAGGATTTTCCAAGTAAATCTTGGTGTTCATCCTTTCAGGGTTTATTTTCTTTTTCCTAATTATTACTATTTGATTCTGAACATGCAGGGTGTACAATTTTACAGTTTATGGTGAAACAGTTATCTTGAAAAGGTTAGCTTCTGGGTATTAATTGTACCAACTTAATTGTTTATTGTGACAATTAAAGCACCATTCATCATATGAAGAATCCATCACTCCATGCAGAAGGAAGCATCATCCTTGAAAAGATTCTCACATAAGAAAATCATGTTGATTCACTAACTATGGTGTTGTTAGTGACCAAGTTTGGGGATAAGTAAGATCTCTGGCTTTTAAGTGAGTCTTTTGTGCAATTCATTTAGTTTGTTATTGTTTGAGGAAAACTCAGAACCAAGGTGGAGAATTGCTCGGTTTGGTTATGATTTTGTTGGTTTTATTTTGGTTTGTTTTGAATCGCGTTCAGTTAAGTTAAATAGTTGAATGTTGTTTTTTATTTAAATGACTCAATAATTGTTAGAAAGGAGCTACGGGTTTTAGGGAAGAGAGAAGATGATGTGTTCAAGATTGGGGATGGAAGATAAAGGATACAAAATTGCTCTAGGGTAGAAAATAGTATTGGCTGATAAATGGGTGATCTTCCCAAATGAACAACTCTCTCAATATAGCTCTATTGAAGTTGAAATTTGAACAGATTCTCACTCAGGGTGAGATGGAAATACCCTCCGAAAAGCAAGGGTTTATTTGGTGGGGTTGAGAAGTTTTAAGCAAAAGAACCAGATTATTCGGAGGAGGTGCTACGGTTGCACTTCTTGGGTATCAATTCTATTTGATGGAGAAAACTCTTCCAACTTACTCCACGAGAGTTCCTTATTTCCTTGCTGCAAATTGCACCTCAAAGGGACAGTTCAGAGAAGGAAATAACAATATTAAAATCCACTTATACTCACAAAGGTAGAATCCAAGAACACACATACAATACTTGGACATTACTCACCAAGCAGAGGTGGCCACTTGAAGGAAACTTAAGTTTGAAAGAAAGAAGACTCTTCCCAATTTTTCGTTCAAAATATTATGCCAAGAGCATCCCTTAAGATTGGTATAAATACCACTTTAAGAATTAGGGTTTAAAAACTCAAAAGAGTAGCAAATACAAAAAGAGTAAACTAAAAAAGTTGCTAAAAAGATGACCAGCCTAATGTGAAAAGTCACACCTTTTTGGTATGACTATGTCATTGACTTTTCATAAACTTAAAAGGTGCCCTTAATAGCTATCACATGTTCTACATGTCTCTTCTATCCCTCTAGAACATCAAACCAAAAATTCAAAAGAACACAACAACCTATCCATCCTACTCTGCCAATTAAGATAAGCTAAGTGGGAAATTACATTTGATCGTTTGATCCAAAATGAGTGAAGAACAAATATAAGATCCAATTCTAAAATAGCATCACTTAGATATAAAGAAGCATGTCCAAAAGGTGGTATGCAAGCCCCACAAAGCTTTTAAAACTACAGCCCTCAAAGTGATCTCCACCATGTTCAAGGCGTTTACTCCATGGTCTCTTCCATTGGCTTCCAACTTTAGCATAAATCTTTGGCCTTTATCTTTATCACAAGGGACGGATGTCTCCTTCATGTTTTCTTGACGATGATTACCTTAAAAAATAAAAGAACTAAAAATGTTAGTTGGTTGTCTGGTTGGTGATTTTGATGATTATTCTCATGGCACATAATAAGACAAATAGCAACAAGAAGGTGATTGAGAGGCGATTCTGTGCAGTTTTTGATGGTGTTTCTCTAGTGTTGAGACTTCGTTGCTCCGATGAGTTGAGGTAGGTTCGGTCGTCAGCAAGTAAGCTCAAAAGTGTGTGTTTTCCCTAGGTGTTGGGTTATTTTTGATCATAAAAGACTCTATTCCCTATTTCTTAAGATTTTCTTCTGATCAATAATAAATATTTGAAATGCGTCCGTGGATATAGGAGTTTGTGTCCAT
This sequence comes from Begonia peltatifolia, assembly GCA_022433055.1. Classification (NCBI taxonomy): domain Eukaryota; kingdom Viridiplantae; phylum Streptophyta; class Magnoliopsida; order Cucurbitales; family Begoniaceae; genus Begonia; species Begonia peltatifolia. The sequence continues at coordinate 11,982,063 of CM039522.1, forward strand.
ACCACATTAATTTTGTTGTGTTCTTGATTTTTTAATATTGCTGTTTTTTGCTCATAGTCTAAGGAATTTATAAGGATTGGACTATTATTAATTCTACATGTCTAACTGCATGCTAGAGCTAGATTACGAATATGATAATAATCTAAGAACATTTTGAGGTTAGACAATATATATAAAGCTAGACTAATTAAGGTTGAGGTTAGAATGTGAATAATAAAGTTAGTTTCGGTAACGACCCATTTTCACAGTAAGATATTGTCCGCTTTGGGGATTGGGTCGTAACTCAATATCCTCCCCTCACGGATTTGTTTGGCGAGGACTTCTTAATTGGTCACCCAATCTGGTACTGCTCTCGCCAGAGCACTCTTAACTTCGGAGTTCTTATGGGATCCGTTGCCAATTGTGCTAAAAAAACGTGTCTTACTATTTTGGGAGGATTTCTTTACATATGTTTTATTTCCATATACCTCCCTGAAGTGATATGAGACTGTGACGACCCCCCTCTCTACGACCCAGACTACACTCGAGGCATTACGTCACGCCGTCCCTCGAGATTTGCCCCACAGTCAACCTCATACATACTCATCCGGGTCATCACAGTTTCAGTGCATGTTACAGATAGAACATAATGATAATGGTCAATGAATTTGTCGAGGTTTGATTATGCTGATAAGATCAATCTATGTGATATTGAGGATATGCCAAGATGGTATGATTGGTCTATGAGTATGTTGAAGATAGGTTTAATGATAAGATTTGTTTAAGAGATGGGAAGGACCAATGATAAGATTGATTTATGAATATATTAAAGTCAAATAATGATGAGAAGATTGGTTTATGAGAGGTTAGCAATAGGTTATGGTGTTAAGATTAATCTATTGATACGTTGAGGTTAGCTTAACAATCAGTCTATGATTTGTTAAGAATGGACTATGATGTTATGATTGATCTATGAATATGTTGAGGTTAGACTGTAATGTCAAGATTAGTTTACTATTATGTTATAAAGATGATTGTATACTTATTATCATGAGCATGATAAATTAAATTTAATATACTTGATTGTCATAGATTTGGTGTTCGGATTTTTTACTCAATTTTTAGCTTATCATTGTTGGTTACTGTTTTGAAGATACAAAGATTGATGCAGAAGTCAATGAAGTGATACAAACAAAGAAGCATATAACATAGATAGACTATTGGGAAACTTGTTGAATGGTCATGTTTAAGATCAGTGGAGATTGGCAAAGCAATGCTTTAAAATTTTTATTTTCCTACGGTGGGAAACTTTGTGTCACAATTTTGGGGATTTGAGTGTGACATCATGCACACAAATGAAGAAGAAACCATTATAATTACTAGGAATCTCAACGCTATTTTAAGTACTGATTAAGATTGTGTAAGAGAGTATATTCAAGCGCCAAAGTGTGAAAGGTGATAATCAATGTAGGAAAATTATACAAATGTGGTGGCAACTAAATGGTCGAGAAACTCGCCTTTAAAAATTAGCTCTATCCTCATCAGGACAAGGTGTAATGGTTTCGAAAGAGAACCAAAATCGGCAAGTTGGACTATTTATTAACCAGAATCTTCTCTATTTAAGAAATAAGTATTTGTTGAGTTTGTTAATTTTAGTACTTCTATTTAATCACCAACGTGAGGCACGTCACATTATGATTGGTGTCATTTTGTGAGTCAATGGAGAAAAGATCATCAGACATTGTACTACTTCCAATAAGATCATATTTATAAAACAAACTGAAGTTTGTACCACCCCGAAAACCCTCATGATTCAAGGTACGTTCACTACTACTACTCACTCTCTGTAGCGCCCTCGATTCGTCCCCGGACCCAGATCGCTAACTCTACTCATACACTTACACTCGGGTAAAATTCGTGTAAAAATTTAAAACTTTGTTCTCGACTTAAAACGACATTTTTGAAAACATTTAAAAATGTCACAGCTGAAAACTTTAATCAAAATTAGTTTAAATAAAATTTCATGTTTTTAAAACATTAAAAGACATTGTCGGTCGACCTTTGTAAGCACTGGTCGACACTTCATTTGTCTCTGTTTTCATCGGTCGATCCTAGCGATTGACACTTCTCTGCTCATCACAGAGAGCGGTCGACACCTGTCTTCACAGGTCGACACCTTCATTCTCTCTGTTTCCATCGGTCGAACCTTGCGGCGGACACTCTTATTGTAATAACCTGAAAATTTCTGGAATTTAAATTGTTTTCTCGTTAGAATTTTCGGGAAGTTTTGTTTTTAGCGGGAAATTTATTTTACGAAGCTTGGAATTTGATTCATAGAAGAATTTCTGAAGTTTTAAAGTCTTGTGGACGCAAATTTAACGAAATTACAGATGGTTAAAACACGGAAGGGCGTTTTAGTAATTTAAATTTTTCTAATTTAATAAAAAAAATATAATCAAATAATCAAATGGCTTCAGAGAAAAGTAATTCGGTTGTTGATCATCAAGAAAGAGAGCACCCGAGGGAGAAAGTGAGAGGGAGAGCAAGCTGCTGACGACCGACCACCAGGGCAGAGGTACTGACGTGCCAGACGGTTCCGACGAGGCAGAGACTCAGGTGTGAGTGGGTTTTCCCGAGCTCAAAACTGACGGTAAGCTTCTCTCTTGTTACGATTTTCCTCGACCGGGTGTGAGAGCTCGATTCCTTCTGGTCTCCAAGGATTTGGCTAGGTATAGGGGGCGGTTATGGCTGAATTGTGAGGGAAGTTGGGTAAGAAATGCTGAGGACCGAGAGGAACTGAGGGTAATTGTGCTTCCATTTTCGGTTTCCTAATTGGGAACTGTCTATTCTGCTAACGTATGTGTAGGTGAGCTAGAATGTGATAGATTGGTGGAGAAATTGGTAGAAATCGGGTTGATGTTGAAATTTGTATTTTTTTTGTCTAAAAACAGGTTCTGTTTTTCAGGGTTCTGGCCTATCTTCGGTTGTTTGTTTTAAATTCTGTTTTAGTGGGTAAAATTAGGTTGTTAGAGGAATGCTTGGCTGCTGGAATCGTTCGATTCCGATGTCCGACGTGAAAGTTATGCGCGTCGGAAGTTTACGTTGAATTTTAGACCACGTCGAATTATTGAGCGTTTTAAGTGGAATTGTGACGCGTGATGTTAGTTGTTGCTGATTTTAGTTTGTAAGGCGAGTTTTGAGTGAGTTTTGTTGAGGGAACCGAAGATGTGAAATTTTTGGGTGAAGGGCAGATTTGATTTTTGGTGTTTTTCACCTAGCTGCGGCTTATTGTTTTAAAATTCATTTTAGTATGTTAAACTAGGGTCCTAGAAGAGCGTTTGGCCTCTTGAATCGTTTGATTCCGATAACGGACGCAGAAGTTATGCCCGTCCGAAATTAATGTTTGTTTTAGGTCGAACCGAATTAGTGACTCGTTTTAGTTAGAATTTCATGGATTTAGTTGAGAGGTGTGATTTTAGCATATGTCTACGTTGAAGCAGATTGTTGGTGGAAACGCACACCGGGAAAAGCTTACAACGGCAGGTAAATAGTGCATGTATGCGTTTTACCCAGGGGGCCTACACTGTGGAACATTAGGATTTATGTTGTTGGATTATGATGTGCGTGCGTATTGTTTGACATGTATCACGTTTTAAAAAGAGAGCGAAAATAGTTTTGACCATATTTGAGTAAGTGGCGAGACGCGTGGCGGTGGTATCGCGGATCCTGCTAGTGTGTGGGCCGGTGCGTAACCAATCGCGGATTTTGCTCGAGTAGATGGCCAGCTTGGCCGTCACGCGGCGTGTATGTGTCAACGGTGAGCATGATGGACAGTGGCGCCACGGATTCCGCTCGAGGAGTTGGTCGGTACACCACCAGTCACGGATTTTGCTTGAGGAGTCGGTCGGCTAGGCTGTTGAGGAATGTGTGTGTGGTAACTGTGGCCCTGTTGCTGGGGAGGCAGGGACGGGGTGATGCGTCAGGGTGTAGTGTGGCGCGAGGTTCACCCTCACCCTGACGTGGTTGCTGTGTGGTGATACATATGTGTAGCTTATGGGCCTCGTTGCTGCGGAGTTTGGGACGGTGGCGACGTGTCGGGGTGTAGGGTGGCGCTAGCTTCATTCTTACCCTGGTTCGGCTGCACTACGTGTCACAGATGTGACAACCTGAGTATGAGTATAGATACTGTATGTGATAGAATTGCATTGTCGATTTTTACTTTCATATAGCATTATTTATTGAGCATTAAGCTTATGATGTGTGTTCTATGGTGTAGGTGCAGATATTATCGCTGGTGAGCTCTGAGAGCTTAGTCCAGAGGCGTAGAACGGTTGGCGTCGTGTGACCAAGGCACCGGAAGGTGGATTGTTAAGGTGACCCGACCTGAGGAGGTGGTGAGTTTTGGGTGAGTTGTACAGAGTTTGGTTTTCTTGATGTATTTTGGGGCCGATTCGATTTACATAATGTATAGAGTATAGGGGTGGATCTATCCTGTAGTTAGGATAGTTTTGAGGGCCTTTGTATATATAATATGATTGAGCATTGTGTTGCTCTGTACTATAGATTTTCTTTATCGATAGTTATTAGATTTATTTTCTTGCACTCTATTTTTTCTTTGATGATTTTCTGGATAAAATGAGATTGATATTTTTGAAGTTTTCTGGTAAACTGTGTGCCGGGTTAGAATTTTTGGGATAGCTAATTTTTAGGCATTACTCTGCCAAATTTTCGGGAGAATAGTCGGTAGGTCGGGGTGGGACGGATTAGGTCAGGGTACGTGCGGTGAGGCGCGAATGGCAGTGGTGTAGTGCGCGGAGCACGGGGCCCTGCAAGTGCGCGGGGGTTGCACGGCGTCGGGTGAGGCTGTGCTCACGGACACGCAGTGCGGAGGCAGAGCGTGCGGCTCGTACGCTGAGTTGGCACGCCGTACCGCTTCTCTGGCGCGCGACATTGAGTCGAGTAGCGCGAGACTTGTGTTGGATTCCTTCCCAGAATTTCAAGTATTGTCGTTCTACTTTTTTTAAAAAACTATTTTAAATTGTCATTTTTCGCGGTGTATTTTATATTTAGAATTTCGTGTTCCCTCTTTGGGGCGCTAGTCGTTTTCGAATCGAGTCAAAAATTTTTATACTTACAAATATTCTTTTGAATATGATTTGAAAATGAAAGTGGCGTTAAAAATTGAGTGAGTTCATGTTGAGTTTTCAGAATGTACTAGTGAGGGGTTTTCGAGGATGTTACGATTGGGTTGTGACAGGTCATGGTGCCAGAGTAGTGTGTAGTCGTAGTGAGCGCACCGGGAACGTGTGGATTCTTGGGGTGTTACAGTTATGGTATCAGAGCCACGGGGTCGACATCGTTCAAAGGATTACCTAACACAGCCAGCAGCTGCACGAGATTGCTCCACCAACTGTAAGTGCTTAGGTTTAATTTTATTGTTAAGACTAATGTTAGTTTTGTATATTTTAAAGGTAGAAAATGCCTAAGGAGGCTAGAGGAAGAGGTCGACCACGACGGGAGACGCATAGAGCTGTGGGCGACGTGGATGATACCGTCCGACAGCTTACCGAGTTAGTCCACCGTTAGTCTCAGCAGCTATGGAGATTTATGAGCATAGACGGCCAGAGCAAGTCTAGTGACCAGGGTTCGTCTGACAGAGGGGGTGATAGGCTACATAGACTTGGATCCTCAACTTTTGACTAGTCATCTCCGGATACTTTTAGTGCTAAGAAGTGGATACGGAGCATGAAGACGATGATGGGTTATGCTAAGGTGGAGGAGCAGGACAAGGTGTCTAGTGTGGCATTCTATCTGGCAAAGGATGCTCGCCATTGGTGGCATACTGTAGTGACTACGAGAGATGTTGGGGCCATGACCTGGGAGGAGTTCAAGACAGTGTTCTTTGGTAAATATTTTAGCCACTCTATCAGGACACGGAAGATGGTGGAGTTTGCATAGCTGAGGCAGATAGGCACCGTGGCTGAGTATGTTTGATAGTTCGAGGCCTTGTCACAGTTTGCGAGGCATTTGGTGAGCCTCGATGAGAATAAGGTACACCAATTTGTGCAAGGCCTGAAGCCAGATATTTATATGGGCATGCGGATTGCGGGGACTCGAGGCATGCCATATGAAGAGGTGGTAGCGAAGACTTTGAATATTGAGTAGGCTCGGGCGAAGCTCCCCAGTTATAGAGAGGTACCTCAGAAGCAGCCTCGGAGATCATTCAAAGAGGCACTGCCGTAGTTGAGTAGGGAAGGGACGTCCCTGTAGAAGGGCCTGAAGAGGCCTAGTGACAGTTCTATCATCCAGGGGAGCAACAAGAGGCCGCAGGGGTTGGGGCAGTATCTGGTGTGCCCAAAGTGTCAGATGAGTAACGTTGGTGAGTGCGGAGTGGGCTAAGTGAGTGCGGAGTGGGCTCAGTGCGGTGTTATAACTTTAGCGATATGGGCCACATGTCTAGAGAGTGCTAGAAGCCGCGTCAGAAACGTTGCTTCAACTGCAATGAGGTGGGACAATTTGCTAATAGGTGCCAGGCGGCGATTAGGACGTCAGCAAGAGTAGCGCCTAAAGTTTTTGCCTTTTTTGAGCCAGATGATGCTGCCCAGCCATCAGTCATTTCAGGTAGTATTCTTATTTCAGGCATAGCTGCTTATACACTTGTTGATACGGGTGTCATGCACTCGTTTGTATATGTCGCCTTCGTAGTCAAGGTGAACCTGGAACCTAGCTCTTCGGGGAAGTTTTATGAGGCGCTGTTACCATAAGGAGAACGCTTGTATACTGATCAGGTGGTACGAAGGGATGTGGTGACTGTGGGAGGAAAACAACTATATGCAGAATTGATCATACTCCATATGAAGGAGTATGAAGTTATTTTGAGGATCAATTGGCTGTTCAGACACTTTGCCACGATCAACTGCAGGACTCGGGAGATTCGCTTTCAGCTTCCGAGTGGACAGAGTTATTCATTCAAAACAGAGTGGGGTACAAACAGAATGCCAGCGGTGTCTGCTATTCGAGTACAACAGTTGCTGCGTGGTGGGGGTGTTGGATTTTTGGCCAGTGTTGTGGATATGCAGTTGCAGGGTGGAATTTAGTTGTAGGATATTTCTGTTGTGCAGGAGTTTCCAGAGGTCTTTCTGGAGGATCTGCCTTGTCTACCTCCTAACCGGGAGATCGAGTTTGTCATTGATCTATACCTTGGAGCTGAGCTGGTATGTAAAAACCCATACAGGTTGGCACCTACAGAGTTGAAGGAGTTGAAGGCGCAGTTAGAAGAGTTGACAGATAAGGGCTTCATTCGCCCTATCTTTCGCCTTGGGGTGCGCCTGTTTTGTTTGTCAAGAAGAAGGACGGATCCTTGTGTATGTGCATTGATTATCGAGAACTGAATAAACTAATGGTGAAGAACAGGTATCCACTGCCGAGGATAGATAATTTATTTGATCAGTTGCAGGGTGCGCGTGTGTTCTCTAAGATCGATTTAAGGTCCAGTTACTATCAGTTGAAGGTCAGAGAGGAAGACATACCGAAGACTGCTTTTCGTACGAGGTATAGGCACTATGAGTTATTGGTTATGTCTTTTGGGCTAACCAATGCCATGACAGCTTTTATGGATGTGATTAACAGAGTATTTAGAGAGCACTTGTACAGGTTTGTTATAATGTTTATTGATGATATTCTGATTTACTCTCGTAGTGAGGAGGAGCATAGAGAGCATTTGAGGATCATACTGACTATTTTAGGACAACAGCAGCTTTATTCGAAGTTCTCTAAGTGTGAGTTCTGGTTGGACTGGATCAACTTCTTGGGACACGTCATCTTACGATGGCATTTTAGTTTACCCAGTGGAGGTTCAGGCAGTGAGGGAGTGGCCGCGACCGAGAAATGCCACCGAGATCCGCAGTTTTCTGGGATTAGCTGGATATTACTGGAGATTTATTGAGCGGTTTTCAAGATTGCTGCTAAGTTGACCCGATTGACATGGAAGGACGTGAAGTATGAGTGGACTGACAAATGTGAGGACAACTTCTTAACACTGAAGCAGAAATTGACTGCAGCTCCTGTGTTGACGCTGGCAGTGGAAAGGGAGAAGTTCTGCATTTATTATGATACCTCCAGGATTGGGTTGTGATGTGTTTTTATGCAGAGTGGGAGAGTTATTGCCTATGTCTTTAGGAAGTTGAAGACTTATGAACTGAATTATCTCACTCACGTTTTGGAGCTGACGGCAGTTGTTTTCGTACTCAAGATTTGGAGGCATTATCTATACGGGCAGCAATGCCAAATTTTCTCGAACCACCAGAGTTTGAAGTACATTTTCACATAGAAAGAGCTAAACTTGAGACAGTGGAGATGACTCGAACTGGTCAAGGATTATGATGTGGAGATCAAGTACCACCCGGGAAAGGCGAATGTGGTGGCAGACGCCTTGAGTCGAGTGATAGCTTCGATTTCTGCCATGACTTCGATAGTGCTTATTGAGTTGATGACAGAGATGCAGATTTTGGGCCTGGAGGTAGTTTCAGACTTAGCAGCCACTCTTTCAGTTTGTCATTAAAGCCAATCTTTTTGGACAAGATCAAGCAGACTCAGGAGATTGACTCTAAGTGTAGTGAGTTGAAGGTGAGTTTGGAGACCTCTTCTAGTTCGGAACTCAGTTATTCGGAAGACGGGATTTTGAAATTTCAGGATAGGTGGTACGTCCCGAAGGTCGTGGAGCTGAGGAAGGACATCCTATCAGATGGCCATTCATCTCCCTTCTCTGTGCATCCTAGGAGCCCTAAAATGTACAGGGATTTGAAGCAACACTGTTGGTGGCCTAATATGAAGCGGAAGGTGGCCAAGTACATTGAGACCTGCATGGCATGCCAACAGGTGAAGGCAGAGCATCAACGACCGTCGGGGATGCTCCAACCATTGGCAATACCGGAATGGAAGTGGGAGCGGATTACTATGGATTTTGTGGTTGGGTTACCGAGGAAAGCCAAGGGCCATGATGCGATCTGAGTGATTGTGGACAGATTGACGAAATTAAATCACTTTTTGCCTGTCAAGATGACTTATACAATGGATCCGTTTGCCCAGTTATATACTCAGGAGATAGTTAGGCTTCATGGGATCCCAGTGTCGATTGTTTCATACCGAGACCCCAGATTCACATCTAAGTTTTGGAGGAGTCTGCATAATGCCATGGGTACCAAGTTAGATTTCAGTACGACCTTGCACCCTCAGACTGACGGACAGTCAGAGCGGACCATACAGATTTTGGAGGATATGCTCAGAGCCTGTGTATTGGAGTTTCAAGCAGCTTGGAGCAAGTTCTTACCATTGGTCGAGTTCTCGTATAATAACAACTAGCAGTCTACCATTGGTATGACACCATACGAGGCTCTCTACTAGAGGAAGTGCAGGTCGCCATTATATTGGGACGAGGTCGCAGAGGCCCGATTGATAGGTCCTGAGATTTTACAGCAGACTGTCGACAAGATTGTTGTGATACGGAAGAGGATTAAGGCAGCTCAAAGTTGGCAAAAGAGTTATGCAGATCAAAGGCGTCGGGAGTTGGAGTTTAGTGTGGGAGATGAAATATTCCTGAAGATCTCACCATTCAAAGGTGTGGTCAGGTTCGAAAAGCAAGAAAAGCTTAACCTTTGATTCGTAGAGCCATTCCCAATTATCTGTAGGATTGGAAGGACTGCTTACCAGCTTCAGTTACTCTCTTCGATAGATGCCATACATGACGTCTTTCATGTTTCGATGCTAAGAAAGTATATGCGTGATCCTTCTTAGGTAGTACCACAGCAGGATATTGAGATACAGTCGACGCTAACTTATGAGGAGAATCCTGTGAGGATCCTAGAGTCAGCCATGAAGATGTTGCGCAATAAGGAGATCTCTTTGGCCAAGGTGTTATGTTGCAATCATGGCGTGTAGGAGACTACTTGGGAGTGGCGTGAGTACATGGAGCGCAAGTATCCAAAGCTATTCGGTACGTGAATTTTGGGAAAAAAATTCTTATAAGGTGGGGGGATGTAATAACCCAGAAATTTTTGGAATTTAAATTATTTTCCATTTAGAATTTTTGGGAAGTTTTCTTTTTAGCGGGAAATTTATTATACAAGCTTGAATTTGATTTATAGAAGAATTTCTGAAGTTTTAAAGTCTGGTGGACGCGAATTTAACGAAGTTACGGACAGTTAAAACACGTGAGGGTGTTTTAGTAATTTAAAATTTTCCAATTTAATAAAAAAAAATATAATCAAACAACCGAATGGCTTCAGAGAGAAACCATTCGACTGTTGATCACCGAGAAAGAGAGCGCCCGAGGGAGAGACCGAGAGAGCGAGCTGCAGACGACTGACCACAGGGGGAGAGGTACTGACGTGCCATACGGTTATGACGAGGCAGAGACTCGGGCGTGAGTGGGTTTTCCCGAGCTCAAAACCAGCAGTAAGCTTCTCCCCTGTTACGATTTTGGTCGACCAGGCGTGAAGGCTAGATTCCTTCCGATTCTCAGAGGATTTGGCTCGATATAGGGGCAGTTGTGGTTGAATTGTGGGGAAAGTTGGGTGAAAAATGCTAAGGACCGAGTGGAACCGAGGGTAATTGTGCTGCCATTTTTGGTTTCCTAGTTAGGAACTGTCCATTATGCTAAAGTATGTGTAGGGGAGCTAGAATATGATAGATTGGTGGAGAAATTAGTGGAAATCGGGTTGATGTCGAAATCTGGATTTTTTTCTGTGTAAAAACAGGTTTTGTTTTTGGAGGTTCCAGCCTAGCTTTGGTTATTCGTTTTTAGTGGGTAAATATAAGTTGTTAGAGCAATGTTTGGCAGCTGGAATCGTTCAATTCCGATGTCTGACGTGAAAGTTATGCACGCCGTAAGTTTATGTTGAATTTTAAATTGAGTCGAATTATTGAGCGTTTTTAGTGGAATTGTGATGCGTGGTGTTAGTGTTGCTGATTTTAGTGCGTAAGGCGAGTTTTGAGTGAATTTTGTTGAGGAAACCGAAGATGTGAAATTTTTGGTTGAAGGGCAGATTGTTTTTTATGTGTTTTTCACCTAGCTGTGGCTTATCGTTTTAAAATAGGTTTCAGTATGTTAAACTAGGTTTCTAGAGTAGAGTTTAGCCTCTTGAATCGTTCGATTCCGATAATAGACGCAAAAGTTATACGTGTCTGAAGTTTAGGCCGGTTTTCGACTAAACCGAATTAGTGACCCGTTTTAGTTGCAATTTCATGGATTTAGTTGAGAGATGTGATTTTTAGCATATTTAGTGAATTTTGATACGTAGATTGATGAGTGATTGTTTATGTCTAGATTGAACCAGATTGTTGATGGAAACGTGCACCCGAAAAAACTTAAAACACTAGGTAAGTAGTGTATGTATGCGTTTTGCCCAGGGGGCCTACACCGTGAAACGTTAGGATTTATGTTGTTTGATTGTGATGTGCGTACGTATTGTTTGACATGCATAACGTTTTAAAAAGGGAACGAAAATGATTTTGAATATATTTGAGTAAGTGGTGAGACGCGTGACGGTGGTGCCGCAGATTCTGCTAGTGTGTGGGCCAGTGGGTAACCAACCATGGATTTTGCTCAAGAAAAGGGCTGACTGGGCCGTCATACGGCGTGTATGTGTCGACGGTGAGGATGATGGACAGTGGCGCTGCGGATCCCGCTCGAGGAGTGGGCCGGTGCAACAACAGTCTCAGATTCCGTTCAAGGAGTGGGACGGCTGGGGTGTTGAGGAATGTGTGTGTGGCAACTGTGGCCCCGTTGCTGGGAAGGCCGGGACAGAGGTGACGCGTCAGGGTGTAGTGTGGCGCGAGGTTCACCCTCACCCTGACGTGGTTACTGTGTGGTGATGCTTGTGTGTAGCTTGTGGGTATCGTTACTGTGGGGTCCGGGACAGTGGCGACGTGGCGCGGCGTAGAGTGGGGCTAGGTTCATTCTCACCCTAGTACGTCACAGATGTAACAACCTGAGTATGAGTGTAGAGACTGCATGTGATAGGATTGCATTGTCAGTTTTTACTTTCATACGTATTACTTACTGAGCGTTAGGTTTAAGATGTGTGTTCTATGGTGTAAGTACAGATATTGTCGCTGGTGAGCCCCGAGAGCCTAGTCTAAAGGCGTAAGACGATTGGCAGCGTGCGACCGAGGCACTGGACAGCAGACTGTTATGGCGACCTGACCCGTGGAGGTGGTGAGTTTTGGGTGAGGTGTACAGAGTTTGGTTTTCTTGATGTATTTTGGGGATGATTCAATTTACATGATGTATAGAGTATAGGGGTGGATCTATCCTGTAGTTTGGATAGTTTTGAGGGCTTGTGTATATATTATATGATTGAACCTTGCGTTGCTCTGTACTGTAGATTTTATTCATCGATAGTTGTTAGATTTATTTTCTTGCACTATGTTTTTCCTTTGGTGATTTTCTGGATAAAATGAGATGAATATTTTTAAAGTTTTCTGGTGAACTGTGTAGGTTAGAATTTTTAGGATTGCCAGTTTTTAGGCGTTACTCTGCCGAATTTTTGGGAGAAGAGTCGGTAGGTCGGGGTGGTACGGATTAGGTCGAGGTACGCACGGTGAGGCGCGAATGGGTGTGGCAGAGTGCTCGGGGCACGCGGCCCTACAAGTGCGCGCGGGTTGGAAGGCGTCAGGTGGGGGCGTGCACGCGAACGCGCAGTGTGAAGGCAGGGCGCGCAGCGCGTGATGCTGGGCCATGGGCGGGCGGCGCCACTACTCGGGCACACGGTACTGAGTCGGGTAGCACGAGGCGTGTGTTGGACTCTTTCCTGTAATTTCAATTCTTGTCGTCCTATTTTCTTTAAAAATTCTTTTAAATTGTCATTTTCTAGGGTGTATTTTATATTGAGTATTTCGTGTTCTTTCTTCGGGATGGTAGTCATTTTCGAATCGAGTCGAAAAATTTTATACTTACAAATATTTTTTTGAATATGATTTGAAAATGAAAGTAGTGTTAAAAATTCTGTGAGTTCACGTTGAGTTTTCAGAATGTACTAGCGAGGAGTTGTCGAGGATGTTACCATCGGGTTGTGACAGGTCATGGTGCCAGAGTGGTGTGTAGTTGTAGTGGGCGCACTGGGAACGTGTGGGTTCTCGGGGTGCTACACTTATCATTTTTACACTAACTTGTCGACACTTTCACACAAAGGTTGACACCTGATATGGCTATGTCTCCGTAGGTCGACCCTCGCAGTCGACACTTTCCAAGTCTTGTCGACCACTAAGTCTATCGGTCGACACTTCATTCCCAGAATTTGCATAAAAACATTAAAATTTCCAAAAATAACCGAGTTTCGACTATACGTTTAAAACTAGCAACCTACCATTCTCAACCAATTTTCAAAATCAACTCTGTACATTAAAACGACTACTAAAATTTGAAATCCAACTATACATCAAAACGACTCAAAACGCTCAATTTTCTCCATAAAAACCCATATTCGACTATCCAAACGCTCAATGTTCTCTATAAAAACCCATAATCTACTACTACTTCCAGCTTAAATACCAATACACGGATAAAAATCAACTATAAATCTCCAAATCTCGTATCTCTCTCCTAGGGTTCACTAAAACCACCCAATACTCCCTATAACTTCATTTTTACTGCTTAAAACATTAAAGGATTAACTATTTACTCAAAAACTAACTAAAACTTACCTTAAAGTTGAAGATTGGTAAAGAAACTAGGAGGATCGGTTGGCTAGAAGAAGAATCACCGAAGAAGGAGGAGATGAAGGTTTTCGCGTGGAGGAAGAAGAACCGAAGAAGGTTCTGTGTTTTGTTTTTGTTTTTGTATATAATAATAATAATAATGATTTAATTACTAAAACGCCGTCAACCTCTAACTGCTTAATCAAACCGCCACTCGGTCCGTTTCCAGTCAAAATCTTATAATTTTCTCTTATTCATTAGTATCAAAATAATCTTTTGCCTAACTGGCTAAATTTTCTGCCCTTAGTTTCGACTAAAATTTTACCGTTTATCGTTACGTAAACTCGAAAATTATTTAAGGGGAAATCCTGTGCGTTACAAAGTTTGTATATGAAAAGTTAAAGAAAATACATAAAGGTATAAGTCTCAAAATTGAAATTGTTTCTTGAAAAAATAGGAACGTAGAAGGTTTTTTCCAAAACCAAAATGAAACCACTGCTAAGAACTAAACTAGATGTTCCAATAGCTTCTACATGTGAACACATCTTACTTCCTGAATAGTTGGATTGTTCAAAATATGGATTGTAGAACTATAATCAATTCACCATTTGTTATAGATAACATCAACTATATTAGATTCATAAAAAACAAACGAATTGATGTACATTTCTTTTCAAGCTATGACTTAAATTTGGTGCAATATTTCTTAATGTTTTCATTCTTTCCACAGAAGTAACAATTATGGTTCTTCTTGATTTCATCACTTTGAATCGGTGTTTTACCTTTACCTTTCCCTTTATCTTTCTTTTTGGCTGAGTTTTCTTCTGTCCATGAGACATCATGAATGCGCTATCACACATCTCCATCGTTAGTCTCCCTTTTACTCAGACACATATGGCCAATAATTCATTGATTGACTATTTATTCTTGTCTGTTATAAGAAATCTTAAAGGGACCATACAATTATGGAAGAGTGTTCATAATATAATGCATCAAGAAAGAGTCAAGCATATCAACCTCAAGTGTCTTAAGTCGAGCTACAATGTCTCCCATCTTCATAATATACTTATGCACACCAATCACTGAAGTGAGTCTTAGGATGAAGATTTCATAATGAGAGTACTGGAAAATGCTTTATCTGAAGTTTCATATTGCTCATCTATATGCTGATCGACAGAATGCCAAATACCAACATCGATCTTGGTCTTTACCAACATAATACTAAGGTGATTTCAAAGTTCCCAACATCCATAAAGAGCAAGTTCATTAGGAGTGTTGGTAGGTGTAATAATTTGTTTGTCTTTCAGTGTAACATAATTGATTTCCATACACACCAAGTGAAGAAGAATATTCTCCGTCCAACTTTATAATTATCACATCGTAATTCAAAAATATTGCATTTGATATCAGAATAATTCAGAGAATGTATAGCTGCAAAATTAAATTGCACATGCTTAAAATTGAAACTTCAACTGTTACTCGTACCAATGTAAATTATCCTATAATATCATGAATCTAGTGACATAAAATCTTCATGAGAGCTGAAGCTTTAACTCAATAAGATTCATAAAATTTTATAATAAAATTATCAAATTATTTTTCCATTTCTTAATAATTGTAGGTAAACTAAGAAATATAATTTGATATTTTATTTTAATAAATTATACAAATATAATAGAAATTCACGTGGAATATAATATATTATATTCATGTAATTTATCACAACATTTATAACTAAACCAACGCGTAATAACAATCTCATTTAACAATTTAATATTCTCTGGACGTATATATTAAACTATGCATACAAAATAATTATAAATTGTTGTTACTAAATTTATACGTATGACTTATATAAATTTATTAAGCATGCCAAATTAAATAGTAAATACGCTTTGGTCTAATGGCATAGGCGCATATTCATAACCATAGAGAGCACATGTTTGAATCACTCAGAAGTATTTTACAGATTTAATTTTTATATTAAATATGCTAGACACAATTATTATTAACTAAATCGAAAAAGGATAACGTGAAATGCTTCTGGCTAAGTGGCAACCCTCTTTTGCATATTTCCGAAGTCCTCCGTTTGACTCTTAGGAGGTGCTTGAATGAAAACTTGACAGTTTTTTACCATTTTGGACAATGGTTTTGATAATTTGTGATGCAGAATACACATAATAAAGTTTCTGATTCATCATGTTTTTATTATTCAAAAAGGACTTATAGAGGATTGAAAAATCATAAATTGTCAAAATTTATTTTTTCAAAAATAACAAAACAAAGGTATTATTTGCTCCGATATCGAATGTTAGAGGCTTTAAACAGTTTAAACATGCTTAACTAATCAAAATATAAAGCATTTAGACCAAATTTCAGAAAACAAATTGTAACACCCCGAGAATCCACACGTTTTCGAGGCATTCACTATGACTACATACTATGATAGACTCAATGCGAACTCACTTAAATTAATATCAGTTTCATTTTCAAATCATATTCAAAATAACATTTTTAAATATAAAAATTTTTCGACTCGATTGAAAAACGACTCGCGGCCCGAAGAGTGAATACGAAATTCTCAATATAAAATACGCAACGGAAAAGACAAGTTAAATGAGTTTTAAAAATAAGACGACAAGATTTGAAATTTTAGTAATGAGTCCAACACGTGCCTTGTGCTACCCGATTCAGTGTCACACGCCTGAGTAGCGGCGCCACGCGCCACGGCTTAGTGCCGCGAGCCCATGGTCCAGTGCTGCGTGCCCATGGTCTGGCCGTGCGCACAACGCGCACGCACTCTCGACCTGGTTTTGAGTGCGCGCCCACTCGGCCTACGAGCCGCACGCCCACGTCCCCACTTCAGCGCCCCGCACGCACTCTCTTAGTGCCTCGCGCACCAACTCCACACCGCCGCGTCACGCGCACGCCCACAGTGCCGCGTACCCCATGCACCCTTCCTTCGTATAACACGTGCGCACGCACGCCCTCACCCGATGCCGCACGACCCGTGCGCACTCACAGGGCCAGGTGCCCCCCTCGCCAACGGTCACGCCACGCTCTCGCTCACTTTGCCACTCCCTTCGTGCCTCAACGCGCACACCTCGACTTTTCTCCCAAAAATTTGGCAGAGTAATGCCTAAAAATTGGCTATCTCAAAATTTAAACCTTGCACACAATTCACCTGAAAACTTAAAAATATCCATCCATCAAACTATCCAGAGAATCCTTATAATAAAATTGAAGTTTAAAGACAACGAAATCTATCAACTACAAATGAAGAAAGTATACAGTATAGAGCAATGTCATACTCCAACATATAAAAGTACACACGTGTCTCCAAAACACCACAACGCTCTATATAATCCTGTACAAACGACGCCTATACAAACTCATCTGACCACATATATATCCCAACACAAAGCAACAACCCGAGTAAATCTCACCACCACCTACTATCTCCACTGGTTGAGTCGCCCTAACAATCCGCTGTTCGGTCCCTCAGTCGCGCGTTGCCAACTATCCTACACCTCAGTACTTGGCTCTCGGAGCTCACCAACGACAATATCTGCACTTACACCATAGAACACACATCATAAGCCTAACGATTAGTAAATAGTACAATAAGAAATTAAAGCAAACAATTCAATCTTATCACTTGCAGTCACTACACTCACACTCATGTTGTCACATTTGTGATGCGTAGTGCAGCCGCACCAGGGTGAGAATGATCCTAGTGCCACTCTACACCCTGACACGTCGCCACCGTACTGAACTCCCCTGCAATGATGCCCACAAGCAACACACACGCATCACCACTCAGCAACCACATTAGGGTGAGGGTGAACCTCGCAGCACACTACACCCTGCAACGTCGCCCCCGACCTAGCCTCCCCAGCAACGAGGCCACAGTTGCCACACACACACATTTCGCGACAGGCCAGCCAGCTCACTACTCGAACGGAATTCGCGATTGGTGTTGCACCGGCCCACATACTAGCAGGATCTGCGGTACCACTATCTATCATTCTCACCGTCGACATATACACGCTGCGTGATGGCCCAGCCGGCCCACTCCTCGAGCGGAATCCGCGGTTGGTTACGCACCGGCCCACACACTAGTAGGATCCGCGGTACCACGGCAACGCGTCTCACCACTTACTCAAAATATGTTCAAAACCATTTTCTTTCCTTTTTTAACAAACATGATGCATGTCAATTAATACGCACGCACACCACAATCAACAACAAAAATCTTAAAGTTCCACGGTGTAGGCCTACCTTGGCAAAACACATGCATGCACTACTTACCTGGTGTTCTAAACTTACTCGACGCACAGCTTTGCCAAAAACGCCTTAAGCTAAAACGTAAACAATCGCCCATCAAACTTCGCATCAAACTTCCCTAAATATGCTAAAAATCACATTCCTTAACTAAACCCATGAAATCCCAACCAAAACGGGCCACTAATACGGTTTAGTCAAAAACCCGCTTAAACTTCGGACGCACATAACTTTTCCGTATTTCATCGGAATCGAGCGATTCAAAAGTTTACACGTTCCATTAGAAATCTGGTTTAACCTACCAAAACGGATTTTAAAACGATAAGCCGTAGCTAGGTAAAAAATATCAAAAACTGAATCTGCCCTTCACTCAAAATTTTCACATTTTCAGTTTTTCAACAAAACTCACTCAAATCTCGTCTTACGCACTAAAATTCTCCACACTAACATCACACGTCACAATTCCACTAAAAATGCTCAATAATTCGACTTGATCAAAAATTCGACATAAACTTCCGACGCGCATAACTTTTGCATCGAAAATCATAATCGAACGATTACAGCGGCCAAACGTTCATCTAACAACCTAATTTAACTAACAAAAATAGAATTAAAACGAATAACCGAAGCTAGGCCGAAACCCCCAAAAACAGAATCTGCTTCTACACAAAACAAAATCCAAATTTTGACTTCAATTCAATTCCACAAATTTCGATACACAATCAGCCACATTTCACTCATTAAAGCATAATCAACTCAGAAATCAGAAATTCGAGCACCAACCCAAATTTTGGCTCAACCATACTTCTCGATTTTTCTCCCTCACACAGGGCATTTACTGCCCACAACACTCTCACACACGCAGACCCTCACCGTCAACACAACACTCAGTAATTTCATCAAAATCGGAGAGAAAAAAAACGAGCATCAAGCTCGGCCGAATTGCTTTGGAACAGGGAGCTTACTTTCGGCTTTTAGCTCGAGAAAAGCTGCACCCACACCTTAACTTAGCTCGTCGGAGCTCCCAGCATCACTCTCCATTGTTGTTCGTCTGCCACTCGTTCTCTGGTTCCCGCTCTCCCTCTCGGTCTCTCTCTCGCCCTTGGTCGCTCTCTCTCGGCCTCGGCGAAAATAGGGTGTAATGGCTTCCACCTAAAGCCATTCCACAATAATAAAAAAAAAATTTAATTTTTTTAATTTAATTACAATTTACCAAAACAGGCTCACGGGTTTTAATCGTCTGTAACTTTGTTAAATTCGTGTCCGCTCGACTTAAAATTTTAAGAAACCGTTATTACATTTAGATTTCGAGATTTATAAGTTAATTTACCCGTTAAAATATTCCTCGAAATTCCAACCGAGACTTAATTAAAAATTTTGAAAATTAGATTTAAAAAACTGAAATTTTCCGGGTTATTACCACCCCCCTTCTCCCACCTTATAAGAATTTTATCCTCAAAATTTACGTACCGAATAAGTCGTGATACTGGCGCTGCATGTACTCACACCGCTTCCAAGTAGTATTCTCCACACAATGATTGCGCCATAACACCTTGACCAAAGGGATCTCCTTATTGCGTAACATTTTCATGGCCGACTCTAGGATCCTCACTGGCCTCTCCTCATAAGTTACCGTCGGGTGGATCTCAATATCTGTTGTGGCACTACCTGAGAGGGATCGCGCATACACTTTTTCAGCATCGAGACATGGAAAACATCATGGATAGCATCCATCGACGAAGGCAACTGGAGCTGGTACGCATTCCTCCCAATCCTCTTGACAATTGGGAATAGCCCCACAAACCGAGGGTTGAGTTTTCCTTCCTTTCCAAATCTAACCACTCCCTTGAACGGCGAGATATTCAGAAATATCTCGTCACCTTCACTAAACTCCAACTCCCGACGCCTCTGATCTACATAACTCTTCTGTCAGTTCTGAGCCGCTTCAATCCTCTTCCATATCACGGCAATCTTGTCGACAGTATGCTGTAATATCTCGGGACCTATTAATTGGGCCTCCCCAACCTCATCCCAATACAATGGCGACCTGCACTTCTTCCCGTAGAGAGCCTCGTACGGTGTCATACCAATGGTGGACTGGTAGCTGTTATTATGTGAGAACTCGACTAACGGTAAGAACTTATTACAAGCCGCCAAAAACTCCAACACACAGGCCCTGAGCATATCTTCCAGAATCTCTATAGTTAGTTCTGACTGCTCGTCGGTCTGAGGATGAAAGGCTATACTAAAATCTAACTTGGTGCCCATGGTCTTATGCAGACTCCTCTAAAACTTGGACGTGAATCTGGGGTCTCGGTCTGAAACAATCAACACCGGAATCCCATGAAGCCTAACTATGTTCTGAATATATAACTGGGAAAATTGATCCATGGTATAAGTCATCCTCATAGGAAAAAAGTGAGATGACTTCGTCAACCTGTCTACAATAACCCAGATAGCATTGTGGCACTCGGCAGTCCTCAGCAATCCGACCACAAAATCCATAGTAATTTGCTCCCACTTCCACTCTGATATTGGCAATGGTTGGAGCATCCCAGACGGTCACTGATGTTCCCCCTTTAGCTGCTAGCAGACTACGCAGATCTGAACATACTCAGCCACAGCTCGCTTTATGTTAGACCACCAATAGTGCTGCTTCAAATCCCTGTACATCTTAGTGCTTCCGGGATGCACAGAGAAAGAAGATGAATGACCCTCTGATAAAATCTCCTTCCTCAGTTCCTCAACCTCTAGGACATACCACCTATCCCGAAATTTCAGAATACCATCCTCCGAATAGCTGAGCTCAGAATTAGGACTGGCCTCCATACTCGCCTTTAGCTCGCTACAGTCCGAGTCAGTCGCCTGTACCTGCCTAATTCTGTCCAAAATAGTCAGCCTCAACGATAAGGCTGAAAGAGTGGTTGTTAAGTAAGAAACTACCCCAGGCTCAAACTTTGCATCTCCATCATCAACTCAACAGGTATTGTCGAAGTTATGGCAGAAATCGAAGCTGTCACTTGGCTCAATGCGTCCGCCACCATATTCGCTTATCCTGGGTGGTACTTGATCTCCACATTGTAATCTTTGACCAATTCAAGCCATCTATTCTATCTCAAATTCAGGTCCTTCTGCGTGAAAATGTACCTCAAGCTCTGGTGGTCTAAGAAAATCTTACACTGCTGCCCATATAGGTAATGTCTCCAAATTTTGAGTGCAAAAACAACTACTGCCAGCTCCAAATCGTGAGTGGGATAATTCTACTTATAAGTCTTTAACTGCTTGGAGGCAGAGGAAATAACTATCCCACTATGCATCAAAACGCACCCTAAACCAATCTTGGAGGCATCGCAATAAATACAAAACTTCTCCCCTTCCACCGGCAACATCAACACAGGACTTGCTGTCAACTTTCGCTTTAGTGTCTGAAAACTGTCCTCACACTTGTCATCCTGTAACACCCCGTATTTTTGTGGTACCGATTTTTTGGTTGTCGGGACGATAAACAGCGAGATTCGGGTCAGAACGGAGAGTGAAGAATTTGTGAGGTTAGGTGGGGAATTATTTCGATGCTGATGGTGGGAAGAAAATTTAAGGAATCCGACCTCAAGCAGATTGAATAGCCATTAGTTTTAAAATATTAAAGCGTGAGGGCAAAAAGTAATTAGTTATTATTAATTTTTTTTATATTTTTATATATGTTGAAGAGGATAGGGACGGCAGGAACCACCCCCCCCTGTTATTTTCTTACCCTCATCGTGCGACTCTTACCTTCAGTTTCTCTCTTTCTCGCGTCGATTCCGCCGGCGATTTATTGTGGTTTCTCATTCGTTTAACCGGTTCAAGGTAAGTTCAAGTGATTTATAGTTCAATGTTGGTTTAGTGTTGGAGTTGAGGAGAAATATGGTAGATAGAGAATTGGCGTTTTAGGGCTAGAGTGTTTATTGAGTGTAATATTGATTGATGTGGGTTATTGAGGATAAGTGTGATAGGGTGGTGAAAGATATATTGAGTTTTTTGCGGAATGCCAATGGAAAGGGGATTTTAACCCTAGGGCCTACTCCGTTTTGGGTTTCTACCTTAGTTGTGGTTAATGGTTTTAGATTCTGTTGCGGTAGGTTAAACTAGGTTATGAGTGGAGCGTTTAGCTGCTGGAATCGTGCAATTCTGATAACCGACACAAAAGTTTTGCGCATCGGAAGTTGGGTTGATCTTGGAGTCGGAATAGGTTAGTGAGCGATTTTAGTGAGTGCGCGAAGTGTTGTGCTATTATGGTGATTTTAGTGCATAAGTAGAGTAGTGGGATGAGTTTTGACGGCAAGATGATTTTTGTTGTAGGTTGAGCAAGTTTCGAGTGAGACGAGCACCACGAAAAGCTAAGACGCCAGGTAAGTAGTGTATGCATGTGTTTTGTCCAGGTAGGCCTACATCGAGGAACGTTTGGTTTGTGATAATTGATTGTGATGTGCATGTGTATTGTTTGACATGTATCATGTTTTTAAAATGGGAACGAAAATGAATTTGTGCATGGATTTATGCGAGAGTGTAAAGTGCGAGGTGTGGCGAGGACGATGGGTGTGTAGGTAGCTAGGCCCCGTTGCTGGAGAAACTGGGACGGTGGTGACGTGCTAGGGTGTGGTGTGGCGAGTGCGTACAGCCTCACCCTAGGATGGTTGCCGCGGTGTGCATGTGGTGGTGTGCAACTACGGCCTCGTTGCTGGAGAAATCGGGACGATGGCGACGTGCTAGGGGGTGGTGTGGCGAGTGCGTCCAGCCTCACCCTGGAATGGTTGTAGTGCGTAGAGTGACGTGTGGGTATGTTTTGAGAGACTCGTTGCTAGAGAAACCGAGACGATGGCAACGTGCCAGGGTGTGAGGTGGTGAGAGAATCCAGCCTTAACATGGTGCGGCCGTACCATGCAGCACGGATAGTAACAACATGAGCGAGAACGTAGAAACTGCATGTGGTAGGATTGCATTGTTGTTTTACGATTCATATTGCACTGCTTACTGAGCGATTAGCTTATGTTGTGTGTTCCCTAGTGTAGGTGTAGAGTTTTCAGGAGGTGAGTTGCCGGAGCCTAGACAGGACGAGTAGGCTGTTGGCGACGTACTACCGTGTGCTGGCAGGTGGAGCTTGTCGTGGCGGCCCGACCGGTGGAGTGATGCCGGAAGGTTGAGTTTTTGGGGGTAGTGTTTTTTGTGAGGTCTATGTCGTGTACTTAGGTTTTGAGGCATAGATGGATGCAAGTGTTGATAGTCGGGATTCATGTATAGGTACATGTTGAACTATTTGGAAGAGTTTAATCAAATGATTCAGGTTTGCAACTGTTAGTTTTAATTCGGGAAAGTTTTCGAGTCCGTTTTCTTTTGGAACTGCTGTCATATTTTTGGGTTGCTGGTGTGAAGTGTTGACCGAAGCCCATAAGTGTCGACCGGTTAGTATAAATTGGAGAGTGAGTGTCGACCGTGGTGTTTGACCGGTGCGGGCAGAGAGTAATATGATGTCGACTGACAATCGTAGGTGTCGACCGGTTAGTGCAAATTCAGCGGGAGTGTCGACAGCGAAGGTTGACCTGCGGGGGCAGAGAGGGTCAAAGTGTCGACCTACGAAAGCAAGTGTCGACCACTCTCCTAGCTGAGCATAGAAGTGTCGACCAGTGATTTCTAGTGTCGACCGACGTGAAGACCCGAGGGGAATGTAGTGTCGACCGGCGTGCGATAATGTCGATCGATGGAAACCCGAGACGACCCAAGTGTCGACCAGCGTTTACAAGTGTCGATCGGTCCCTTTATTTCTAGGTTTTAAAAGGTAAAGTTTATTTAAACCGATTTTAAACGAGTTTTCCGCTGCGGTTTTTCATAAATGATTTTCGAAGGTGTCGTTGAGTCGAAGAACCGAAAGTTTTAAATTTTTACGCGAATTTAGTCGGGGTGAGAAGCGAGTGTACGGTTGGCGACCCAGGTCCTGGGACGACTCGGGGGCTTCAAAGATGTGGTATCGGAGCAGTGAACGTAGCAGAAATGGGTATGTTTTGGGGGCGTTACAGTTATGGTATCCGAGCCTTTATCCAACTGGAAGTGTGGCCGACGAGGATATCGGAACTCTCGGAGGAGGGGTGATATTGTGAAGGTAAGAGGGCCTGTCACGATTACCACACCACTTGGGGAAAAGGGTAGAAGAGACGGTTAATAGGTGAGAAAAAAGGTATGTTATGAGCGTAGCAGCCACGGGGTCGACATCGTTCGATGGATCTGCTAATGCCACCGACCGATGCATGGGAGTGCTCCACCAACTATAAGTATTTCTTAAAGTTCTAATAGTTTTGTTTTAGACTCATTAGATGTTATGGTGTACAGGCTTCACGATATGGTTAGAGAGGCGCGTAGGGCTGTGGGCGATATGGATGACGTTGTTAGACAGCTTACTGAGTTGGTCAACTGCCAATCACAACAGATATAGCGGTTCATGAGTAGAGAGGACCAGAGCCAGTACAGTGCCTAGATTTCAACGGATCGTGGGGGTGATAGGTTGCACAGGCTTAGACCCCCAGTGTTCGACGGAGCGTCTTCGGACCCACACAGTGCTGAGTAGTGGATCTGAAGTATGGAAGACATGATAGATTACGCCAAGTTAGAGGAACAGCATAGGGTGTCCAGTGCGGCATTCTACCTTACCAAGGATGCCCGATTTTGGTGGGATTCGGTGAAGGCGACCACCGATGTGAAGTCCATGACATGGGAGGAATTTAAGATGACGTTCTTTTTCAAGTATTTTAGCCACTCGGTCCGAACCCAAAAGATGGTGGAGTTTGCAGAGTTGAGGAAGACAGGTACAGTGGCCGAATATATGAGACAATTTGAGGCGCTATCTTGGTTCGCTAGTCATCAGGTGAGTCTGAACGACAACAAAGTGCACCAATTTATACAGGGGCTGAAGCCGGACATATATATGGGTATGCGAATAGCTGGAACTCGAGGGCTACCTTATGAGGAGGTGTTGGCAAAGGTGTTGGACACTGATCAGGTTAGGACGAAGCTTCCCAGTTACAGAGAGTTGCCTAAGGAACATCCTAAGAGGTATTTCAAGGAGTGTTGCTACAATCGAGCGGAGAGGAGTCATATCAGCGAAAGGTCCTGAAGAGGTCCAGTGCGGGCAGTTTCTGGTATTCCCAAAATGCCAAATGAGTCACCCCGATGAGTGTAGGGGAGGTGCAGGGAGATGTTACAACTGTGGCGAGGCGGGCCACATGTCTAGAGATTGCTAGAAGTCGCAATAGAATCGGTGCTTCAACTGTAATGAAGTGGGACATTTTGCTAGGAGTTGCCTGAATTTGAGCAAGACCCCAACGAGAGTGACGCCAAGAGTGTTCGCCCTTATAGAACCGGACGATGCCGCTCAGCCATCGGTGATTTCAGGTAGCATTCTTATTTCGGGCATGACAGCCTATACCCTTGTCGATACGGGTGCTACTCACTCGTTTGTATCCACTACCTTCATGGTCAAGACAAATCTAGTGCCCAGCTACTCTGGGTAGTTCTATGATGTATTGTTGCCGTCGAGGGAGTGCCAATACTCAGATCAGGTGGTAAGAGGCGATATTGTGACAGTTGGAGAAAAATGGTTGTACATGGATTTGATCATACTCGACATGAAAGAGTATGAGACAATTTGGAGATGGATTGGCTGTCTAGACATTTTGATACGATAGACTGCAGGACCAGAGAGATCCACTTTCGGCTCATGAGTGAAGAGAGTTGCTCCTTCAGGGCAGGAAAGGGTTTGAGTAGAATCCCAGTAGTGTCGTCAATGAAAGCCCAACAGTTGTTACGGGGTGGATGCATGAGATTCTTGGCTAGTGTCATGGATGTGTAGCTTCAGGGTAAGGCTCAACTCCAGGTCATCCCTATTGTGCAAGATTATCCGGGGGTATTTCTTGAGGATCTGCCAGGTCTGCCCCCTAACAAAATTGAGTTCGTTATCGTCGTGTACCCTGGAGTTGAGCCGGTGTGCAAGAACCCGTACAGGCTAGCGCCTACCAAATTGAAAGAGTTAAGGACATAATTAGAAGAGTTGACAGATAAAGGCTTCATACGCCCTAGTTTTTTGCCGTGGAGAGTACCGGTGCTTTTTGTTAAAAAGAAGAACGGATGTCTACGCATGTGTGTTGACTATAGAGAACTGAAAAAATTGACGGTGAAGAATAAATACCCGTTGCCAAGGATAGATCACCTGTTTGATCAACTTCAAGGGGCCCGGGTGTTCTCTAAAATTGATTTGAGGTCCGGTTATTATCAGTTGAATGTGAGAGAGGAAAATGTCCCGAAGACAGCTTTCCTGATGCGGTACGGACACTATGCGTTTTTAGTGATGTCGTTTATATTGACTAATGCCCCAGCTGCCTTTATGAACCTGATGAACCGAGTATTCAGGGAACAACTGTATAGATTCGTGATAGTATTTATTGATGATATCCTAATATTCTCTAGAAGTGAAGAGGAGCACATAGAGCATTTGAGGATCGTGCTGACGACTCTGGGACAACACCAACTGTATGCTAAGTTCTCTAAGTGCGAATTTTGGCTGGGTAGAATCAAATTTTTGGGGCATGTTATCTCTCATGATGGTATTTCTATGGAACCGGTGAAGGTTTAGTCTGTGAGGGAATGGCCGCGAACGACCAGTGCCAGTGAGATACGCAGTTTTCTAGGGCTGGTAGGATATTACCGGACGTTTATTGAAGGATTTTCCAAGATTGCAGCCCCTTTGACTCGATTAACCAGGAAGAACACGATGTATAGTTGGTCCGATACGTGTGAAGACAGCTTTCAGGCGTTGAAGCAGAGGTTGACTATAGCCCCCTTTCTAGTACTGCCAGTGGAGGGGGAGAAGTTCAGCATTTATTGCGACGCCTCCATGGTAGGCTTGGGCTGCATGCTAATGCAGAATGGGAGGGTGTTCGCCTTTGCTTTAAGGCAACTGAAGCTCTACGAGCAAAATTATCCCACGGATGACTTGGAGTTGGCAGCGGTGGTATTCGCGCTTAAGATCTGGAGGCATTATCTATATGGACAACAATACAAAGTGTTCTCGGACCATCAGAGTCTAAAATACATCTTCATACAGAAGGAGCTAAATTTGAGATAAAGGAGGTCGCTTGAGCTGGTTAAGGTTAATGACTTGGAAATCAAGTATCATCCGGGAAAAGCAAATGTGGTAGCGGACACCTTGAGCTGAGTATCGACTCTGATGTCTACTATGATTTTAACATTGCCTACCGAGCTAAGAACTGAGGTACCGCAGTTCGGCGTAGAAGTGGTCTCGGATTTGGCAGCCACGCTGTCGGCTATATCGTTGAAGCCGACCATCCTGTATAGAATTAAGCGGGCCCAAGAGAATGACCCCGAGTGCAGCAGACTGAAGGAAGGTATGGCGGCCAATGCTAACGCTGAGCTCAACTATTCAGGCGATGGGATTCTGAGGTTTCGGGATAGGTGGTATGTCCCGAAGAATGAAGAGCTGAAGAGAGAGATATTGTCCGAGGCTCACTCGTCTTTTTTCTCGGTGCATCCTGGAAGTACTAGGATGTACAGAGATTTGAAACAACATTATTGGTGGCCCAATATGAAACGGGAAATAGCCAAGCACGTTGAGGCTTGTGTAGTATGCCAGCAGGTAAAGGCAGAACATCAGAGATCATCGGGGATGCTTCAGCCATTACCGATACCCGAGTGGAAATGGGAGCGGGTCAGTATGGATTTTGTGGTCGGACTGCCAGAGACTGGTAAGGGCCACGATGCGATTTAGGTGATTGTGGACAGACTAACTAAGTTGTCTAACTTTTTGCCGGTGAGAATGACTTACTCGATGTATTAGTTCGCTCAATTGTACGTGCAGGAGATAGTCAGACTCTATGGGGTCCCGGTGTTGATAGTGTCAGACCGAGATCCCAAATTTATGTCTAAGCTCTAGAGGAGTCTGCATAAGGGCATGAGTACCAAGTTGGAATTCAGAATGGTCTTCTACCCTTAGACCGACAGACAATCGGAGCGAACCGTACAAATACTGGAAGATATGCTCAAACCCTGCGTGTTGGAGTTCCAGGCGACTTGGAGTAGGTTCTTGCTGTTAGTAGAATTTTCGTATAATAACAGCTACCAGTCTACCATTGGCATGGCACCGTATGAAGCTTTGTATGAGAGAAAGTGCAAATCGCCATTGTACTGGGGCGAGGTTGGAGAAGCAAGACTTATAGGCTCAGAGATACTACAGCAGACGGTCGACAAGATTTCTATTATAAAGAAGAGAGTCGAGGAAGTTCAAAGTCGGCAGAAGAGCTATGCCGATCGAAGGAGGCGAGAACTGGAGTTTGGAGTGGACGATGAAGTATTCCTTAAGATCTTCCCCTTCAAATGTGTGGTCAGGTTCGGGAATCGAGGAAAGCTCAGCCCTCGTTTTGTTGGGCCGTTCTTTGTTGTGGAAAGGAAAGGGAAGATCGCCTACAAACTTCAGCTGCCTTCTTCAATGGATGTCATACATAGTGTCTTCCATGTATACATGTTGAGTAAGTACAAACGAGATCCTTCTTTGGTGGTTGCAACGCAGGATATAGAGGTACAGCCAACGCTCACTTACGAGGAAAAGCTGCTGGGCATACTAGGGTCGGCTGTGAAAGTGTTGCGGAACAATGAGATTCCCTTGGTCAAAGTTTTATGGCGCAATCATAATATGGAGTAGACCACTTTGGAAAGACGACAGGACATGGAGCAACAATACCCATAGTTATTCGGTACGTAAATTTTGGGGACAAAATTCTTTTCAGGAGGGGAGGATGTAACATCCCATATTTTTGCGGTACCGATTTTTTGGGTTGTCGGTAGGATAAAGGGCGGGATTCGTGTCGTAATGGAGAGTTGAGAATTTTTGAGGTTAGGTACGGAATTATTTCAAGGCTGATGGTGGGGAGGAAATTTTAGGAATTTGACCGAAAGCGGATTGAATAGTAGTTAAATTTAAAATATTAAAATATGAGGGCAAAAAGGTAATTAGTTATTATTAGTTTTATATAAGTTGAAGAGAAGAGGGACGGCAGGAACACAAACCCCCCCTCCCCCCCCCCCCATTATTTTCTTCCCCTCACCGTGCGACTCTTCCCTTTGGTTTCTCTCCTTCTCGCATCGATTCCGCTAGTAATTTGTTGTGGTTTCTCCTCCATTTCAACGGTTCAAGGTAAGTTCAAGTCGTTTATGGTTCAATGTTGGTTTATTGTTGGAGTTGAGGAGAAATGTGGTGGATAGAGAATTGAGGTTTTAGGGTTAGAGTGTTTATTAACTATAATATTGATTGTTGCGGGTTATTGAGGATAAGTGTGATAGGGTGGTGAAAGATGTATTGAGTTTTTGCGGAATGCCAGTGGAAGGGGGATTTTGACCCTAGGGCCTACTCTGTTTCGGGTTTTCGCCTTAGCTGCGGTTAACTGTTTTAGATTCTGTTACGGTATGTTAAACTAGGTTATTAGTGGAGCGTTTAGCTGCTGAAATTGTGCGATCCCGATAACCGACGCAAAAGTTATGCGCGTCGGAAGTTGGGTTGATTTTGGAGTCGGAATAGGTTAGTGAGCGATTAGTGCGCGAATTGTTGTGCTATTATGGTGATTTTATTGCGTAAGTAGAATAGTGAGATGAGTTTTGACGGCAAGATGGTTTTTGTTGTTGGTTGATCAAGTTTCGGGTAAGACAAGCACCACGGAAAGCTAGGGCGCCAATTAAGTAGTGTATGCATGTGTTTTGACCAGGTGGGCCTACACCGAGGAACGTTTGGTTTGTGATGATTGATTGTGATGTGCGTGTGTATTGTTTGACATACATCATGTTTTTAAAACGGGAACGAAAATGAGTTTGTGCATGGATTTATGCGAGAGTGTGAAATGCAAGGTGTGGTGAGGACGATGGGTGTGTGGGTAGTTAAGCCCCGTTGCTGGAGAAACCGGGATGGTGGTGACGTGCTAGGGTGTGGTGTGGCGAGTGCGTCCAGCCTCACCCTAGGATGGCTGCCGCGGTGTGCGTGTGGTGGTGCGCAACTATGGCCTCGTTGCTGGAGAAACCGAGACGATGGCGACGTACTAGGGGGTGATGTGGCGAGTGCGTCTAGCCTCACCTTGAAATGGTTGCGGTGGGTAGAGTGACGTGTGGGTATGGCTTGACGGCGTCGTTGCTGGAGAAACCGGGACGATGGCGACGTGCCACGGTGTGAGGTGGCGAGAGAATGCAGCCTCACCATGGTGTGATCGTACCACGCAGCACGGGTCGTGATAACAGGAGCGAGAACACAGAAACTGCATGTGATAGGATTGCATTGTTGTTTTATGATTCAATATGCACTGCTTATTAAGCGATTAGCTTATGTTGTGTGTTCTGTGGTGTAGGTGCAGAGTTTCCAGGAGATGAGTTGCCAAAGCCTAGACAGGATGAGTAGGCGGTTGGCGGCGTATTACCATGTACCGGCAGGTGGAGCTTGTCGCGGCGGCCCGACCCGTGGAGTGATGCCGGGAGGTAGAGTTTCTGAGGGTAGTGTTTTTGGTGAGGTCTATTTTGTGTACATAGATTTTGAGGCATAGATGGATGCGGGTGTTGATAGTCGGAATTCATGTATAGGTACATGTTGAACTATTTGGAAGAGTTTAAATGAATGATTCAAGTTTTCAACCAGTAGTTTTAATTCGGGGAAGTTTTTGAGTCCGTTTTCTTTTGGAACTGCTGTCATATTTTTTGGTTGCTGGTGTGAAGTGTCGACCGAATCCCATAGGTGTCGACCGGTTAGTGTAAATTAGAGGGTGAGTGTCGACCGCGGGGTTTGACCGGTTCAGGCAGAGAGGAATGAGATGTCAACCGGCGACCGTAGGTGTCAACCAGTTAGTGCAAATTTCACGAGAGTGTCAACCGCGAGGGTCGACCTGCGCAGGCAGAGAGGGTCAAAGTGTCGATCTGCGAAATTAAGTGTCGACCACTCTCCTAGCTAAGCATAGAAGTGTCGACCGATGATTTCTGGTGTCGATCGACGTGAAGACCCGAGGGAAATGCAGTGTCGACTGGCATTTGCAACTGTCGACCGATGGAAACCCAAGACGACCCAGGTGTCAACCGGCATTTACAAGTGTCGACCGGTCCCTTTATTTCTAGTTTTTAAAAGGTGAAGTTTATTGAAACCGATTTTAAATGAGTTTTCTATTGCGGTTTTTCATAAATGATTTTCAAAGGTGTCGTTTTGAGTTGAAGAACCGAAAGTTTTAAATTTTTACGCGAATTTAGTCTGGGTGATAAGCGAGTGTATGGTTGGCGACCTGGGTCCGGGGACGAATCGGGGGCGTTAAAGATGTGATATCGTAGCACTGAACGTACATGAAACAGGTAGGTTTTCAAGGCATTACAAGTACATTCGTACTTTACACTATTTCTGGTCAGCCGTGTCAAAGGAGCTGAAATCTTGGAGAATCTTTCAATGAAACTCCGATAATATCCAGCCAACTCTAGAAAACTGCGTATCTCACTAGCACTAGTTGATTGCGGCCACTTTTTCACAACCTGAACCTTCACTAGATCAACTTAGATGCACTCAGAGGAAATAATGTGTCCCAAGAAGTGGATCATGTCAAGCCAAAACTCACAAATAGAGAACTTAGCATACAACTGATACTGAGTCATAATAGTCAATAAAGTTCTCAAGTGCTCTCTGCACTACACCTCACTTTGCGAGTAAATCATGATGTCGTCAATAAACATGATCATAAACTTGTCCTGCCACCGCGAGCCCATGGTCCGGTGCCGCGCGCCCATGGTCATGCCACGCGCACCGTGCGAGCGCACACTCGATGTGGCACTGCGTGCATGCCCACTGGGCATGAGAGCCTCGCATCCACTTCCTCACTTTGGCGCCCCGCAGGAACCTTCTCGGCGCCGCACGCGCCAACTCGACACTGCCGCATCACGCGCATGCCCACAGCATCCCGTGCCCTACGCACCCTGCCTCCGTGCAGCACATCCGCAAGCACGCCCTCACTCGACGCCGTACAACTCGTGCGCACTCGCAGAGCCGCGTGCACCGCGCGCCTGCGGTCACGCCATGCTCCCGCGCACACCGCCACTACTTTCGCGCATCACCGCGCACACTCCGACCTTTCTCTCAAAAATTCGATAGTGTAACGCCTAAAAACTGGCTATTCCAAAATTTAAACCCTGCATACAGTTCACCAGAAAATTTAAAAATATCCATGCATCAAACTATCCAGAGAATCCCCATAATAAAATTGAAGTTTAATGACAACGAAATCCATCAACTACAAATGAAGAAAGTCTATAGCATAGAGCAATGTCATACTCGAATATATAAAAGTACACACGTGTCTCAAAAACACCACAACGCTCTATACAATCCTGTGCAAACGATGCCTATACAATTTCATCTGACCACATAAATATCCCAACACAAAGCAACAACCCGAGTAAATCTCACCACCACCTACCATCTCCACGGGTCGGGTTGTTTTAACAATCCGCTGTCTGGTCCCTCGGTCGTGCGCCGTCAACCATCCTACACCTCAGGACTAGGCTCTTGGAGCTCACTAACGACAATATCTGCACCTACACCATAGAACACACATCATAAGTCTAACGATAAGTAAATAGTACAATATGAAAGTAAAAGCTGACAATGCAATCCTATCACATGCAGTCTCTACACTCACACTCATGTTGTCACATCTGTGACGCGTAGTGCAGCCGCAGCAGTGTGAGAATGAACTTAGTGTCACCCTACATTTTGACACGTCGCCACCGTACTAGACTCCCCAGCAACGATGCCGACAAGCTACACACACGCATCACCACTTAGCAACCACGTCAAGGTGAGGGTTAAACGCGCGCCACACTACACCCTGCCACGTCGCCCCAGTCCCAGCCTCCCCAGCAACGGGGCCACAGTTGCCATACACGCACATTTCGTGACAGCCTAGCCGGCACACTCCTCGAGCAGAATCCGCTAATGGTGTTGGACCGGACCACACACTAGCAGTATGCGCAGTACCACTGTCCATCATCCTCACCGTCGACACATACACGCCGCGTGACGGCCTATCCGGCCCACTACTCGAGCGGAATCTGTGGTTGGTTATGCACCGTCCCACACACTAGCAGGATCCGCGGTACCACCACCACGCGTCTTACCACTTACTCAAAATATGTTAAAAACCATTTTCGTTCCCTTTTTAAAAGAACATGATGCATGTCAAACAATACGCACGCACACCACAATCAACAACATAAATCCTAAAGTTTCACGGTGTAGGCCCAACTAGGCAAAACACATGCGTGCACTACTTACCTGGCGTCCTAAGCTTACTCGACGCATAACTTTACCAAAAATGCCTTAACCTAAAACATAAACAATCGTCCATCAATCTTCGCATCAAACTTTACTAAATACGTTAAAAATCACATTCATTAAATAAACCCATGAAATCCCAACTAAAACGGGTCACTAATGCGGTTCGGCTGAAAACCCGCTTAAACTTCAGATGCGCATAACTTTTGCGTCCCTTATCGAAATCGAGCGATTCAAAAGGCTACATGTTCCCTTAGGAACCTAGTTTAACCTACCAAAATATATTTTAAAATGATAAACCGCAGCTAGTTGAAAAACACGAAAAACCAAATCTGCCCTTCACTCAAAATTTCTATATTTTTAGTTTTTCAACAAAACTCGCTTAAAGCTCGTCTTACGCACTAAAATCCTACACACTAACATCACACGTCACAATTCCACTAAAAACGCTCAATAATTCGACTTGATCAAAAATTCGACATAAACTTATGATGCGCATAGCTTTTGCGTTGGACTTTGGAATCCAACGATTACAGGGGTCAAACGTTCCTCTAACAACCTAATTTAACTCACAAAAACAGAATTTAAAATGAATAACCGAAGCTTGGCACATTTCACTCATTAAAGCATAATCAACTCAGAAATCAGAAATTCGAGCACCAACCTGAATTTTGGCTCAACCTTACCCCTCGGTTTTTCTTCCTCCCACTGGGCATTACTGCCCACAACACTCTCACACACGCAGACCCTCACTGCCAACACAACGCTCAGCAATTTCATCAAAATCGGAGAGAAAAAAATGAGCATCAAGCTCGGCCGAATTGCTCTAGAACAGAGCGCTTACCTTTGGCTTTTAGCTCGGGAAAAACTCCATCCACACCTCCACTCAGCTCGTCGGAGCTCCCGGCATCACTCTCCATCGTCGGTCGTCGACTGCTCATTCTCTGGTTTCCGCTCTCCCTCTCCTCTCTCTCTCGCCCTCGATCGCCCTCTCCTGGCCTCGACAAAAACAAGGCGGAATCGCTTCCACCTGAAGCCATTCCACAATAATAAAAAAAAATTTAATTTTTTTAATTTAATTACAATTTACCAAAACACGCTTACGTGTATTAATCTTCCGTAATTTTGTTAAATTCGCGTTCTCCCGACTTAAAATTTTCAGATACCATTACTACATTTAGATTTTGAGATTTATAAGTTAATTTACCTGTTAAAATATTACTCAAAATTCCAACCGACATTTAATTAAAAATTTTAGAAATTAGATTTTAAAAACCGAAATTTTTCAGTTTATTACACAAATTTTATCTCTCATCATTGATGTCTGGAAATCAGATTGTTGTTTTTCCCTCTGAGAATAATCGTTTCTAAACCTTAACGATTACAATAGGATGATGTATATTTATGAATAAATCGTTTTGCTTATGGGACCTCTCACTGAATATTTCCTCTAATACAAAACTTCATCCATCGGAAAGCTTTCTTCTCAAAAGTCTCTCTATATAGTGAGATTTCTATGAAATGACAAAATCACAACATCCATAGATCTTGCTGAAGAGAAGAAATCTCAGACAAAGAAGTATAGGCATGTGTCATTTATCATCAATAAGGACCCACATAAAACACAAGACCAACAACCAACATTTGTTATAGTCAATTATCTAACCATCCTAAATAAATGCAAAGACGTGATTCTTGGAAAAGCTTCTAGAGTGCCTACTAAAAAAACATTCAATATCCCATTGATTTGGCACGAAAATTGAAGTTATCTCCATCAGAAGTAGTTGGTTAAGGATAAATCATGTTGGCATACAGAGATGTTAAACGAGCAAGTCGAGCCGAGCCTGCAAAGTCTCAGCTCATCAAGCCTGCTGAGCCTAACAAGTCTACAGAGACTAATGAGCTGATTTCAAAGAATTTCCAACCTAAGACGGCTCGCGAGCCACGAGCGTAACGAGCCGAGCCGATCCAACTCAACGAGCCTAACGAGTCGAGCTTATATAAATAAAATTATTTTATGTAAATATATTATATATTTCATTAAGCTATACTCACAGAAACAAAAGAATTTTGGTAGGAGCTAAAGCATGAATTTATTCAAAAGTTAAATAATCAGATTGCATATCCAAAATATAGCACAAAATTTAACGAAGTCATAAGGTAAAGTAAAATCACTTCCAAATTTACATTGTCTAAAAATGCATAAATAAACTAAAAAGTAGGTGAAAAATAACATAACTCATGAAGTGTCAGGCCGAAATGCATAAAATAAACTAAAAAGTAGGTGAAAAATAACATAATTCATGAAGTGTCAGGTCGATCGTTGTCATCAACATCTTGTGCAGGGTCATATGGCCTCAATTGGTGCTTTGAAAAGGTGGATAATGCTGGACCCAAATGGTCATAACGAGCATCTAATGCTTTCACATATCGTGCAAAGAAGGTCGTATGCTCTATTGAATGGTTTTGCATATTTCTCAACCAATTTTTGATGTGAGTCTGTTTTCGAGATAATTGTGTTTGCTGATTAGAAATATTTTTCAGCCTTTGTCTTACATCATGTTCAAAGTTGGTTCATTGAGCAGTTAGATTGGCAAATATTTGGCCTTATTTGGATGGTGAGATTTTCCAACATCTGCCCCACATCGTTAGTTGAGTAAGAGTAAGGTGGTACGACAAAGGATAAAAAGGCGCCTTGATCGGGTGACATAGTTGATTGGTTTTCATATCGCTGTTTTCGGCAAGCCTCGACGTGATCTCTTTTTGCCTGTGCTACGTTACTTTGTGCACCCGTTATAATAACATCTGTGATGTGCCGGATACGAGGCAACGACATTAGTTCAGGAGAAATCTTAGTATTAGCATTATTTTCAATAAATCCCAATCCATTATTTCTAGTGGTGTCATACGACCACTTAGATATTCTTGAAATGTTTAAGTAGCCATAAACATTTTGCTGGATCCAAGGCTCGTTAGTTGAGTTCATTGGAACATTCTCTGCAACGTATAGGTGCGTGATAAGGATTGGGTGGATATGACTAGCAGTGGTGTAACCCTTATGATATGCACTGATATTATTGTGGATAATTCGCCTGACATTTATAGATCGACTAATGAGAATGCAATACAGTTGCACCGCCCGCTCTTTGGTGACCTCAGAATTCTGAGACGTCGACATCAAGTTTCCTCCAATGAACTTGCACCAAGCTTGAGTGTAGAAATTGAGACAACTTAATAAATGTAATGGTTGAGCTGGGTTGACGACCGAGTAAACCCATTGCGAACCTTGGTGGCCTATCTCTTGTATGATCATCCCTTAATCTAGTCACTCTTCCATCATGGTGTGATTATCATGTTCATTTAAGTTGTCCAAACCAAGCTTATCGTTAATGATCTCGGCTAAAAACTGGCTGATCTTATTGCGAACTTGAACTGTATTATCTGAATTTGGTGCCCTCAAATTTGCGTAGAATTTTCGAACAA
Source organism: Begonia peltatifolia (assembly GCA_022433055.1). Classification (NCBI taxonomy): domain Eukaryota; kingdom Viridiplantae; phylum Streptophyta; class Magnoliopsida; order Cucurbitales; family Begoniaceae; genus Begonia; species Begonia peltatifolia. Next base: position 12,018,880 of record CM039522.1, read on the forward strand.
TACTCAAGTTCAGATCACCGCTTAATACCGCAAGATTCTCCCACCGTCTTTGCCTAACCATATTTAAAATATCTCCATCTGACTCGGAGGGTTGAAATTGAATTTCACATATAATAGGTTTATTTTTATCCATGAAATTCATAAAGTATTTTCTTGACTCAGAGTTGACGAAGAAGTGATCGATTTAGCTTGCTTTAGCTGAGCTGGAAAAAGCTTTGAAACGTTTTGGCGGCATGTTTTCAACCTGTAAGTGGTAAGTAACGTTAATATTTATTTTTGTATCTCAAACCAACCTCAAATAAAAATCAAATAATGCAGTCATTCCACAACATAAAGCAAAAAAAATTTGTTTGAGTAGCCGTAATGTAATAACCCGGGAATTTCGAATTTTATTTTTAATTTCTGGAAATCTTTAGTTTATTCCCGGTCGGAGTTTGAGGAATATTTCAACGGGAAAGATTTACATTATAAGGCTTGAGGCCTACTTTTGCGATTGGTTTTCGGAATTTAAAGTCAGGAGGTCGAGAAATTTACGAAAATTCGGACGATTGAAACATGTGAGGGCAGTTTTGTAATTTGTATTTGTTAAAAAAAAAAAAAAAAACATATGATGGAATGGCTTCGGGTGGAAGCCATTCAACCGAGTGTTGCACCGCCGAGAGCGAGAGCGAGAGAGAGACCGAGGTGGAGGGATCGCCGACGACCGACCGCCGAGGAAAAGACACCGGTGCTCAAGACACTCCGGTGGACTGAAGTGAGGAGCTACCTTGCCTTCCTACGCTGAGAAAAGATCGAAGGTGAGTCCTCCCCTGTTTCGTTTGTTCTGTTGACCGAGCGTGGAGGGCCTCGGTTGTTCTTGGATTTTTTCCGACAGTAGGACTCGATCGTCGGAGCATTAGGGTGTAATGTGTGCGAGCGCAGGAGCCAGTGGGTGGCTTGGCTTCCGCGACAAAATCTGACCAGAAACGGGGGGTTTCTCTTCGGTTTTTTTTTTGTCCTGCTCTGATGGCCGAGTGTGGGATCATGTTACCCTCTACATTTCAAGGGAGTAGGGGACAAAATTAGAAGGAATGAGGGA